>JABWTJ010001015.1:143568-282898 GCA_016801875.1 Solanum sitiens
ACTTGTCAAATTGTTTGTACCATTGTCTAGAAGATTGTTTCAATCCATACAACGATTTTTCAAGTTTGCACACCATATTTTCTTTTCCATCAACTTTGAATCCTTCTGGCTGAGTCATATAGATTTCCTCTTTCAAGTCTCCATGTAAAAAGGCAGTTTTTACATCCAACTGAACTAGTTCCAAATTCAACTGTGCTACCAAAGCCAACAAAACTCTAATGGAGGAGTGTTTCACAACTGGAGAAAATACCTCATTATAATCAATTCCCTCCTTTTGAGCATATCCTTTGGCCACCAATCTTGCTTTGTAGCGAACATTTTCTTGGTTAGGAAATCCCTCTTTCTTTGCAAATACCCATTTGCACCCAATTGCTTTCTTGCCCTCTGGGAGATTGGCCAATCTCCATGTATGATTCTGATGAAGAGATTGCATTTCTTCATCCATGGCATTCCTCCACTTATCTTTTTGTGAACTTTGGACTGCGTCTTTATAAGTGGTAGGAATGTCATCGGCTGCAATTGAGTTAGCACAAGCCACCATATCTGTGAGTCGAGCAGGTTTTATTATTGTCCTTTTTGGCTTGCTCGTTGCTATTGATTCAAGTTGTGGTTGAGGTTCTTGAGATGGAACCTCCTCTTCGACTGGCTCTCCTTCAAGAGGAAAATCTTTTGTTGTTTCCTCGTTTGATCCCTGTGTTGGGAAAATTATCTTTCCCTCAAACTCCACCTGCTTTGAAGCACCATCAATTTGTTTGGCTTCTTCAAGTGTTACCTTATTTGTCAAGGCAGATTCATCAAAGGTAACATCCCTGCTGAAAATAACTTTTCTTGTCTCTGGACACCATAAACGGTATCCTTTGACTCCAGAAGTAATTCCCATAAATAAAACTTTCTTTGCTCTTGGGTCCAATTTTGACTCTCTTACATGATAATATGCAATTGAGCCAAATACATATAAAGTACCATAATCTTCAGCAGGTTTTCCATACCATTTTTCAAATGGTGTCTTCCCACCAATAGCAGCAGATGGTAGACGATTAATGAGATGGCACGCATATGTTATTGCCTCAGCCCAAAATTCCTTGCCCAAGCCAGCATTGGACAACATACACCGAACTTTCTCCAGCAAAGTTCGGTTCATGCGTTCTGCCACTCCATTTTGTTGTGGTGTATTTCTGACGGTGAAATGTCTGACGATGCCATTTTCCTCACAAATTTTCTGAAAAAGATCATTTTTGTATTCGCCACCATTGTCTGTGCGAAGACACTTGATCTTTCTGCCACTTTGAGTTTCTATCATCGCCTTCCATTTGAGAAAAATTCCCAATACTTCATCTTTTGTTTTCATCGTATACACCCACAATCTTTGAGAAAAGTCGTCAACAAAGGTTACAAAATAGTGTTTCCCACCTAATGAAGGTGTTTTGGAAGCACCCCAAACATCTGAATGAACATAATCCAAAATACCTTTAGTATTATGGATAGCTGTTCCAAATTTAACCCTTGTTTGTTTTTCCTTGATACAATGTTCACAAAACTCCAAGTTGCAAGTTTTAACTCCTTTTAGCAATCCTTGATTTGATAAAGTTTTCAAGGATTTCCCTCCAGCATGTCCCAAGCGCATATGCCACAGCTTGGTCATTTTTGCCTCCTTCTCGTCATTGGATGTTGTTGCCGCTGTCCCAATAACTGTACTACCTTGATAGTGGTACATGTTATTATTTCTTCGAATTGCCTTCATTACCACCAGTGCACCAGAGCATATTCTCATCACGCCATTATCTGCAATGACTTTGAACCCCTTTGATTCTAGGGCTCCAACAGACATGAGATTTTTCTTCAAATCTGGTACATATCGAACATCTGTTAATGTTCTACTTAATCCATCATGGTTCTTTAATCGGATTGAACCAACACCATATGCGGTAAGAGGATTATTGTTTGCAGTGTGAATAACTCCACATTCTCCTTCTTGTAAATCAATAAACCAGTCCCGATTGGGACACATATGATAACTACAAGCTGAGTCCATCAACCATACATCAGATGATTTGGATGGATCTGTTGTAACTAGTGAGTAATCGGAGTCATCACAATCAGCCACATTTGAATCCATGACAGCCTTCCCATTATTTGGTTTGGCTTTGCTATTCAACTTTGGGCAGTCTTTCTTCCAATGCCCTTTTTCTCGGCAAAAGGCACATTCATCTTTGCTGAGTCTCGATCTTGACTTGGATCTCCCTTTCTTCGTTCTCATATGATTTTGAGAACGACCTCTCGCAACCAGTGCTTCTGCTTCTCCGCCTTTTTGTTTTTCTCTCTTTCTTTGTTCATAACTGTATAAGGCAGAACAAACTTCTTTGAGAGATACTTCATCATTCCCATGCAGTAGAGTCGTTTCAAGATGCTCGAACTCATCGGGAAGTGAACTTAACAACATTAAGGCCATATCTCCATCCGTAAAAGTCACGTCCATATTCCGCAAATCTGTCGCCAACTTATTAAAGCTGGTGATATGATCATTCATTGTGCTACCAGGAATATAAGTGAAGCGTAACAGTCTTCTTTTCATGTAAAGTTTATTTTGACTGTTTTTCTTCAAGAATTTCTCCTCCAATGAATTCCATAATTTATTTGCAGATGTTTCCTTCGTGTATGGATACTTTTGTTCTCTTGCAAGGTAAGATCGAATGGTACCGCAAGCAACACGGTTGATAATCTTCCAATCTTCTTCTCCTACACCGTCTGGTTTCTTTTCTTCAATGGCAATATCTAGCCCTTGTTGAAAAAGAACATCAAGGACCTCGCCTTGCCACATTCCGAAATGTCCTGACCCGTCAAAAATTTCAACTGCAAATTTCGCATTTGACACAATTCTTGTCATAAGCGAAGATGCCAATGATGACGTATTATTGACACTTGATGTGGACTCATCATTTTTCTTGTCTCCCATTTTACTACAAATACTATTTACTAGCTAACAATGCAAAGACCAAAGTAAATCTTTTTCTAATGTGGAAGTTCAGACTATGCTGCAACCACAGAGCATACTCAGATAATACCTTGGCTCTGATACCAATTGTTGCGGAAGCCAAATATATAGAGAGTGATAGAATCACAACTGCTATATCTAAATGTAGCTAATAAATAGTAAATGAGACAACAACAAAAGGAACACCAAGAATTAACGAGGTTCGGCAAACTTTTGTTTTCTTTTGCCTAGTCCTCAGACACAACCAACCAATATTTATTTCACTCCAAAAGAGTACAAGTGAAATACTACAAGAGAGAAAGAAGAACAAACGCCTTAGGAGATAAGAAGGTAAGTGAGAGGTGTGTTACAAATGAATTAGGAGCTACCTATTTATAGGAGTGAATTCTTCCTATTGATGTCATCCATGACATCACAACATGTCAAAATGTCAAGATTTACCTTGTGAAACCAATTTGTTGTTCACCTAAATTTCACCTACAAAAGGTGCTATCTTGACTTTTCTACCAATGAAGAATTATCCTCCTAACTACCATATCTTCTCATTAATCCATTTTTGAATCTTGTCAAATTTAACATTAGGTTCTATTCCCTCACTATCTCGAGCATCTCGTCTTTACCCTCTTTGGTTTAGTATTCGATATGTAATGATTTATTGCCTTATAGTGAATTTTCCGTTGTTGTTAGTTGAATAAATTTTAATCTTGCTAAAAGTAGGTTTGAGGTTATCAATCTGCTCTATTTGGTTATTCTTTGCTATGTTTCCATAAGTTGAGTAGGTGGTTTTAATATTGGTTAGTGCTTCCCTCTTAGGCAGATAAATTTTCTCAAATGTTCATCTTTGTTGCAAGCATGTTTAATTGCATCCAATGCATGAGTTTATTCTTAGAATGGTTTTCTGTATCGATTTTCATTTTTTTTTCCGAAATGGTTATCTCCTTTTCAAAAAGTAGTATGTGATTTTATTTATTTATTTATTCTTACCTTTCGACTTGTGACCTTGTTCTCTCTAATTTATGTTTAAATCGATAGCATCCATAGATTTTTCCCGCCGGCTTATCTTTGTTCAATCATTTCCACAAAAGAATCATTTATCGTAGGCTTCGACGTTAAAGTTCCTTATTTGCCGTTAAATGATTTCTCTTAGAATTTGGACTATGAGATAATATTGTGTATCTCATCGTAAAAGTTGACATGTTTTCTAGTCCCATTTTTGTCAGATCATATGCTAATTCCTTGTTCTCTTTATATTGCATGTAAAATCCGTTTGAGTTCGTTATGAACTCTTATCTTTCCTCTTGCATTTTTGAGAGAGTCGTAAAGACTCATATTCCTTCCTATCAAGTCAAACCATGAAAATTGACATGCGAATTCCGAGGTTGAAGTAATCAAAGCAAATCGGAGACTTGAAGAAGTTGGGCCCGAAGGGCCTTCTTTTATTTCAAAATATTGTATTTTGTTATTTTTGGGCCTAAGCCCTTTTGTATTATTGTTATCTCGTTTTAGGACAGGTACAATCAAAATGTTCCTAAGGCCCTAAACAAATGGGTTCAAACACCGGTCAAGGCGAACAAAAATCGGATTTGGACCCAATTCTCTCTCTCTCTCTCTCTTTACTTTACAACATTTATTTCTTGTTTGTTGACATTGGTCGTTAGTCTTAGGTTCGAAACATTCACCCCACAAGACGCTATCCCGTTTTAACAAATTAAGCCAAATCAACCAAGTCTAAATAGATTTCATAAAATATAAATTTTTGCAAGTTGAAAATCTCATTTAGATAGTTAGTTAATATTTCATTTTCAGCAAATATAAATAAGTTTTCAAGTCAAACTAAGTTAAACCTTTTAGCCAAACAAATTAGTTGATGGATAACCACAAGTTAGTGGGTATTTTAGGTGACGTAAAAATCTTTCTATAATATTAATAAGAATCCCCGAACCCCTTTCTTGACGTTTTCAATCGATTCCCTATTTTAATCATTGAAAACAAAGGTTTCTTGATTTTCCTAAAATTAAGTGGCGACTCTAAACAAGTCCTAAAACTTATAAAATATTTTTTCCTTTTTAAATAAAACAGGTGTTATTTAACTATCATATGAAGTTACTTGGTCATTGTATAATAAAATAGTGATATGAATGTCTTTGTAAAATTAATTGTTAAAATTGATGAAAGTTGTTGTATTAGACCATATTTTTATACTTAGATGTGTAGTATGGCTATATATTAATGTTACATGTTGAATTAGGTGACAATTTAATTGAATTAACCCCAAAAAGACCATTTTATGATATACATATGTTGTCACATATGACATGTATGTTGTAATTTTTCCAACAAGACGTGCATATGTTGTCAAATATTTCACTTCAAAAATGAGTTGATCGATAAATTGAACGATGGGAATGGAAAAATGTCAAATTGGATCAAATTTTAGTACTTTGGACCATAATTAAGCAATAAAAATATGTTATAACACTTGGAACAACGATTTACAAGGGTGTTATATAACTATCATATGAAGTTACTTGGTCATTGTATGATGAACTAGTGATATGATAATCTTTGAAAAAATAATTGATAGAATTGATGAAGGTTGTTGTATTAGTCTATAATTTTGTACTAAGACATGTTGTAGGACTATATATTAGTGTAACATGTTGAATTAGGTGACAATTTTATTTAATTAACACCTCAAAGAACATTTTATGATATACATACGTTTCCACATATGACATTTCTGTTGCAATTTTTCCAACAGAACGTGCATATGTTGTCACATATGTCATTTCAATGATGACTTAATCGATAAATTGTGCAATTTAGAATGGAAAATGTCGAATTGGACAAAATTTTAGTACTTTGGACTATAATTATGCAATAAAAATATATTATAACACTTGAAACAACTATTTACACGGGTGTTATATAACTATCATATGTAGTTACTTGGTCATTGTATGATGAGCTAGTGGTATGATAGTATTTGTAAAAATAATTGATAGAATTGATGAAGGTTGTTGTATTAGACCATAATTTTGTACTTAGACATGTTGTAGGACTATATATTAGTGTTACATATTGAATTAGGTGACAATTTAATTTAATTGACCCCCAAAAGATCATTTTATGATATACATATGTTGCCACATATGACATTTCTGTTGTAATTTTTCCAACAAAACGTGCATATGTTGCCACATATGTCATTTAAAGGATGACTTAATCGATAAATTGAGTGATTTAGAAACGGATAAAGGTCAAATTGGACAAAATTTTAGTACTTTGAACCATAAGCAATAAAACTATGCTATAACACTTGAAACAATGATTTACAAAGGTGTTATATAACTATCGTGTCAGTTGCGACATGTAAGTCATATGTTGCTACATGTCTATCTTATATGTTGCAGGTTGTGTAAGTTATATGTTGCAACATATGTCTATTCTGTTGCTATTGAAATAACCTTTCTTGTTGCTGCATATGACTGTAATTTATTCCAATAGTCAATTGTTGCAACATATAGCAATCTATTGGAAACGCGAATGCATATTATTGAAAAAATTGCAGGTACCCAGATGATGATGAATGATTTCAAAGAACTGTTATTTTACATATCAAAACAATGATGTGTGACCCCAACCATTTATGAAGTAATTCTAATTGATAAAAAATAAAATCTGGTCCATTGATAAATTAGTTAAATCTGATTTAAGAAGAAGAAAAGAAGAAAGCTCAAGGACTAGCAGCCAAGACCAATAATGTACGAAAAGAAGAAGAAAAGAAAAAGAGAACGGGAAGAAAGACAAGCAAGCAAGCAAGAACGAAGACGAGGAAGAAAAAGAATACAACGAGAGGTGGGGGAAATATTTCATTTCCCCTTTTGGTACAACTTGCTGGTGACTTCCCCTCAACTTTAATTCCCACCAAAATTGGTTAAATTAGGTTTAGTTAATTTACCCTTTTACCCTTTATTTAATTCAATGGACCAAACTGTCAACTTATAAACTTGAGGGCAACTCCACAATCCTTAATCATTCATCACATAATTTTCACCTACACCCAATACTTAAGACTTATGTCACCGCCCATTTATTCTGAAACCTTATTGTCACCTTTTTTTTAAAAGTCCCTTGTCTCTCCCCTTTTCCTTTTTTTTGGGGTTTGTAGTTTTCTTTTCTTGATTTAGATTTTGGAATGGGCGTTTGGGCATAGTCCCTTTTGCTGCTTTTGTCTATTTATTTATATTTAACGCACAATTCTACAAATAAAATAAAAGTAACCATTTTAAGAAATGGTGATGATTATTAACTACTACTACGAATTATGCAATAAATAAACGTAACTAAGAGTGAACAACTTTAAGATGATGTTTCAAGCAAGTAAAAGACAATTTTAGAGTTGCAGCGTACAATGAATCTCATGTATCATATTCTCGGCTTAGAACTAGTTTTAGTTGTCAAGTTACTTGTTTACAAGGTTAACTCTATAAGTGTCACGCCCCGACCCTACACCCTGGGCGGGACTAGCACTCGGTGACCATTGCTGGCCTCGAGAGAACCCTTGGCTTGGCTCACTTAACTCAACTTAATAGGAACAGTAAGAACATTCTCAAGGGAAAATACTCAACATAAAATAATCAAGCCAAAGTGGCACTTGAGTCTCAAAGTTAAAACAACTATAATGCAAGATAAAAGAGACATCAACTCAATAATCTAACTGACTATCTGTCTATGAAGCCTCTAATAACTGAGATGGATGTTGGTACAAACCTCACAACATCCTAATAAACTAAACTAGAAAATAATAAAGTGGATCCTCCGGAAAGCAAGGAGGCTCACCAACTGACTCTGGAGTGCTCAACTGGATCAACGATGCGCTGGATGTCGATCCTCGTTACCTGAGTCTGCATCTTGATACGATGTAGGCCAACTGGCATCAATACATTAAATGTACGAGTATGCGAGTTGGAAGGCTAAGCAACACTTTAAGCTTGAAAAGGAGTAACAAGAACACTTACGTTGGCTTTACTTAACTCATGACCTACTAACTCTTATTCAATCTACGCAGTTTAAAAGTAATTACAATATAAAGAAATGTTGACCGAAAACATGTTGTAAACTCTGAATGTATACAAGGATACAAATAATATTTGAGATGTATATAGAAATACAAATAACGGATGTATATGAAAATACAATACTTCTATAGGATATTCTCTAACCAACAATCATAACTTAAGAGCTATAGAGATGATACAGCGTTGCTCGGCCCACGCTTCCCGGCCATCCTAACCTTGCCAGGGTATAGGACTTGTACTGCCTAATGGATCTACTAGTATACTATGAAAAGGGTTCATCTAAAAAATATGACCCTCTTTTACCCATGGTGGCTACATGGTTTTCATGGGGACTTGAGTTAATAAGAACTCGCATCCCCATATCGGTGCTCAATACTACTCCCAAAAAATATATATACTGGCTCTTATGTTTTTTGAAAACATATTGATTCTGTGAATTGACATTAGTGCCCAAAACTTAACTTTAAAATCTCTCTTGGAAATCACGGTTTCCTCTTTCTTTTACAAAACTAGTCATAGACTCTGTGGAAGTCTAGCTTCCTTTCTTTCTCAAAGGTCTGAATACATTTAGTTTAAATTCTTAGGGACTACTTAGTGCTCTTATAACTTTGGAGACATGAAATCAACTTGATACTATTTGCTTACTTGTAACCTTTGACATTAGGCAACACTTATTAAATGTCGCCACTTTTGGCTACACTTATAAAGTGTAGCCAAAGAAGTATAAGGCCACACTTTGTTGTGATGCATTAACAACACCTATATTTTATTATACTACACTTAAAAGCGTTGCCTTTGCGGTTTTATTGGCCACACTTCAAAAGTGTTGCCTTGTATAGGTCATATAGTGCGACACTTCAAAAGTGTTGCCTTTTATATCTCATATATAGCAACACTTATAGAGTGTAATTTTATATCTAATCTAGAGCAACACTTATAAAGTGTAACTTTGTATCTCATCTAGAGCAACACTTATAAAGTGTAACTTTATATCTCATCTAGAGCAATAATATTGAATTGAATATATTAAAAATATGATCACAAAATTAAATCGAAGCTATATATTTCAAATAAACTTCAAAAAACATGTCCAAAAACTCCAAAACTTAGAAAGTAATTGCTTAAAGATCTATAATATCAATAAATTCCAAAATACCAAATGCATACAAACGTATATGACAATAGTACAAAAACTCTTCATCCTTCACTACAATAGATCGAGTTTACTTCTGCCACAATTCAAATTCAATTACCGGCATTTTCCTGCACATTGAAAATAAAATTATAAGTTAGTGAAATAAATGTGAAAGTGCATAATTGGAGAGTATTCATTGTAAGCCAACCAATCCAAATCAATATATATACGCAAATCATATAGAACATTTATAATCACGTCTCACAGAGTCCCCATCGCGTACTTTTGGTAATTTAGCAGCCAACATTAAGCCACTAGTATCAACTCCAAGATTGTTGTTATCAATTTCTTGATTTTGGTTTATGGTCTCTTTGGTTACACAAGCCATTTGTTTTATTACTTCTACTATTTGATTGATTAAACAGAAATTCAAGAGAATACAAAGATTTGGAATAAGAATCTGTGTTTATGTAGGGGGAATTGTGGGATATAATTAATTGAAGAACCAAAAAGAATGACTAAAGATTAGGAGATAGTTAAGTAAAGCTAATTAATATTAGTATAAATCATTGGTATTTTAGTTTATTCATCCAATTCCTAATTCTCAACAGATTACCCTTTCATGTTGATTGCCTTCACAAACATTATAACCAATATTTGCCTTAATTATACTCTACTTGACTCACACTACATTGCAGAAATTAAGTGTAACAGAATTCATATATTACCCCCTCTAAATGCCATTTCAGGCATTAACTCATAGACAACTGGATTGTGTTCTATTCCTTCCATGCACATTCAAACTCCAATCTGTCAAAGCGTATCCAGCAAGCAAAATCATAATATGCAACTGTTTAAGAGGATATGAAATCATAAAAAGCTCGAGGTTCTAAATAATACCTTTAGAAAGAAACAAATAACAAAATATTTTTAATGAAATGGTAGGAGATTTTACCATTGTTGAGTTCTCACTTGTGCGGGCATCAATAGATAGACTAGCTGAAAGAGTCATCTCTTCTTGCATCACAGCAAGTTCATCTTCTTCAGTTGTATGCTTCTAAGGAATAGGCCGAGCAGGTTGCTTCCCTGCAAGAACATGGACTGGAGAAGAAGGAGTTGTAGTTGCTTCCTGAAGTAGCCGCTCTTCTAATTTATCACCTTCAAATTCTTCAAGTTCTGCCTACAATTCATCCTGCAACAACCACATGTCAAAACTAGCAGAAATACATACACATTTTATGTGATAATGTATGCTTGCATAAAATATAAAGTGTCCAATAAATTAAGTTCCTAGACCTAATCTAGCATAATCTAGCATCAGATCGGGAACCTCATCAAAATCAGTTGTTGCACCAATTGGAGTAGCCAAAGCCTCCTGTATTTGTTTCATATTCTCTGTGTGTTAACCTCAAGAGGTGCTAGACCCTGGGTATTAAATCATGGTGAGTGGAGACCTAAACTATCATTGAAGGATAGTACCCAAGGTGCTAGACCCTGGGTATTGAGGCTAGATTGTGTGCACCATGATAATTAAAGGGGTATGTCCTACCTCCATCCAGAAGAAAAACCAAATAATGAAAAAAAAATTATCTCCTACACTTTCTGTATTAATCAAAACATACTTCACATATGGAACAAAACAGAAACTAAAACCTGTAAACAAAAATGCAACATGAGAAGAGATTATTCCTTTAACTACTTGTATTCAACATCTATTACGGTGAAAAGACTAAAAGAGGGTGCCTTTCCAAAGCTTAGCAAAAACATGTAACTTAGTGATGATAATACTTCTAGATGTAAGTTGTGGATGATGTAAATCATGTCGAGTAAAAGGTGATGTCTCTAAGAAGATATTACCTAATTAATTCGTGCAACTAGAAGGAATAAAAGTTAAGTCTGCAGTAAGTTCACAACACCTAACTTTGGGAAATGACTACAGCTTTGTGAAGCAACTAGAAGATCTACCTGCATGCAGAAAAAGAAGCCTCAAAATTCATTCCTACTCATTCTAGTGCACCTTCTGTTTGGTTTCCATGTTTGAGTGGTACGACCACATTTTTGAAAACTCAATCATGTCTTTCTTTCTCATATAAGTTTATTCCAACATCTTAAGTGAGTATTATATTTCATTACTTACCAAAAAATATGAGTCTACTCTAGTTTACACTCATATAATGCACAAGCAAATGAAATATTCTTATTCCTCAAGCTACGATAGAAGTCGTCCAACAATAGAAACTCAATACCTAACAATGAAAATCCTTAAATTTCTAAAAAAGTATCAATTTCAAGAATAGATAGAAGCTTATTAACTAGAATTGGATATGGACATATAAAGAAGCAAAGAGGGAAACCAACCTGCACACCGACAATAGTTCAAAAATCTCAAAGGAAATGAAGCAAGAGTTGTATTACTCACTCGGAAGACTAAATAAATATGCTTAAGCTACTTAATGTGGAGAACATATTAGATGAACAAAAAACCCATTAAAGAAAATGATTCACCAAAGGAAAATGAAACAGATTAGATACTATGTATATGTACTAGCTTACATTCAAAGGTATTGAAAAAACATAAAGTGTAGTGACAAAAGAGATACAGGAACTAAAACACCTACAGATGATCTAAACTCAAAACCAATTAACCAATCAACTCACACACAACTTCTTGTCCTTTGCTCTCTAAAGATTCTAATTGCTTCAAAAGAAACATCAAGCTGATTATTCACCTTCTTATCAAAATATATTTGAATGTGATTTTAATGTGGTAAGGGAATCTTATATGCTAATACAACTGCATATTCAAGGTAAACGAAAATATAATATAAAGCTAAGCCATTCTAGCAACAAAAAGTCATTTAAAAAGAAAAGGCCTTCTCCAATAATCCAAAGCGGAAGGAAGAATAAACTAGTATATATTGTAATTTATGAATAGAAACAGGCATAGTATGAATCTGACACAAGAACTAGAAGTAATTCCAGCAATCATTCACATTAAAAACTTACAGAACCTCTCCTTGAATCCACAGAAAAAAACAGTATAGATGTAAATGCTAGTTGAATTTTCAATGTGAGGAAAATTTGAAAGAGACATGTAGAATGAAAAGGGAAAACAAATAGAATGAGAAGCAAATTCAATGTTCCTCCTTATACCTGTGAGGCAAAACCATACTAAAAAAAATAGACAAAATATGACACAGTATATATAATACTAGCAACTATGTTCTCTTATCTCCACAACAGAAGAGAACACTCTCCCTTCCATATGAAGTCAAAAAGAAACTAGTGCGTCTATATATCATTACAAGGAACAAGAAAGTGTAGCTTACTTGTAATATATATAATTACAAGTAAAAACAATAAAAGATTAAAAAATCATCATTCTATAATGTAAAGGAACTGCAACCTGCACAATATTGAGATTATACAAACGCGAAAGCAGACGAACTTCAGCCTTAAACTGTTGTTCAAGCTTAGCTCTAGTTTCCTCCTTATGAGTTGGAATCCTCACCATTATCACAAAAACTTCTATTTCTTTGTAAATTCCTTTATAAGTCCTGCTATGTGAACCAGAAGCAAACTTGTTACTTATAAACAACTAAGACAAATCAACTGTCCATTCGTCTTGATCCTCTTTAGAGACTTCCAAAATTTCAATATTATCATACTCTAATATCATTGACCATGATTCTAAACTATCAACTCTTTTAATACCCATTCTTTCAATATCCCATGAATTCCACTTAGTTCTTGAAGATGAAGAAATTAGTTCGGATGTTTTACTCTTAGACCTTCTCAACCTAGAAGGATTAATACAAGAAACCTTCGAAAAAGGCCCCAAAAACAAAAGTAGCCATGATTTCCTTACTGATTTGTACTTATTTAGTGATTAATCAGCTGATGTTGGTAATACAACTACGAACTAGAGTCCCAAAAATCAACAAAAGTCGTATTTACAGACACAAGAATATCAAAACCCTAAATCTAAAATTTAGATATTCAAAGATAGAATTTCTTACCTAATAAACCCTATTCAAACAAAATCCTTCTAATGTGATGAAGAATTTTTGTGAGACTTGTTCATCTCTGAGACGTATTCACCAAGAAATCGTTAAATATGTTCATTAGCAAGTAACTCTTCATATCTTCAATGTGAAATTGTTAAATCTGTTCTTCAGTTCTGTGAGAAAGTTCAAGAAATGGTGTTCTTCAACGATTTGGGGGAAAAGAAAGACTTACCTGATAAATCGTGTTCTTGTTCTTCAGTTCAACTCGATTTTCTTGTTCTTCAGTTCTGTGAGAAATATTTTTGCTTTGTTTTTCAGAAATTTTTACTTCATCAATCGTGTTCTTCCCCAAGTTCTTTTTAGTTCAGTGAGAAAGTGAGAGAAGTTCTGATAAAATCTTTCACTAAGGACCATTTTCTTTTTTGGGAAAATAAGATTTTGATGTTTTATTAAATATTTTTTTGCTCAACAAAAATGGGAGGGAGAGTTAAAAATGTTGGAGGGAATTTAATATTTTTGTGAAAAATTTTAGGCCACACTTCTAATGTGTTGTTTTTACAATTATAAAAATAGGACCCTTTAAAAGTGTTGTCATATATCTAAATAATTGTTGCCATTTATTTCATACTACCACAACGCTTATAAAGTGTAGCCTATACCATTAAAGGGTACACTTTACAAGTGTTGCCAATATTATTGTTGCCAAAAGTTATAAATTTAGGCTATATTTTAAAAGTGTTCCCAAAAATATTTTAGGCAACACTTTTCAATCGTTGCTCAGATTTAGTGTGGCCGTAGGCTGAAAATGGTGTAGTGATATGTTGTCAAATATTTCACTTCAAAAATGAGTTGATCGATAAATTGAACGATAGGAATGGAAAAATGTCAAATTGGATCAAATTTTAGTACTTTGGACCATAATTAAGCAATAAAAATATGTTATAACACTTGGAACAACGATTTACAAGGGTGTTATATAACTATCATATGAAGTTACTTGGTCATTGTATGATGAACTAGTGATATGATAATCTTTGAAAAAATAATTGATAGAATTGATGAAGGTTGTTGTATTAGTCTATAATTTTGTACTAAGACATGTTGTAGGACTATATATTAGTGTAACATGTTGAATTAAGTGACAATTTTATTTAATTAACACCTCAAAGAACATTTTATGATATACATACGTTTCCACATATGACATTTCTGTTGCAATTTTTCCAACAGAACGTGCATATGTTGTCACATATGTCATTTCAATGATGACTTAATCGATAAATTGTGCAATTTAGAATGGAAAATGTCGAATTGGACAAAATTTTAGTACTTTGGACTATAATTATGCAATAAAAATATATTATAACACTTGAAACAACTATTTACACGGGTGTTATATAACTATCATATGTAGTTACTTGATCATTGTATGATGAGCTAGTGGTATGATAGTATTTGTAAAAATAATTGATAGAATTGATGAAGGTTGTTGTATTAGACCATAATTTTGTACTTAGACATGTTGTAGGACTATATATTAGTGTTACATATTGAATTAGGTGACAATTTAATTTAATTGACCCCCAAAAGATCATTTTATGATATACATATGTTGCCACATATGACATTTCTGTTGTAATTTTTCCAACAAAACGTGCATATGTTGCCACATATGTCATTTAAAGGATGACTTAATCGATAAATTGAGTGATTTAGAAACGGATAAAGGTCAAATTGGACAAAAATTTAGTACTTTGAACCATAAGCAATAAAACTATGCTATAACACTTGAAACAATGATTTACAAAGGTGTTATATAACTATCGTGTCAGTTGCGACATGTAAGTCATATGTTGCTACATGTCTATCTTATATGTTGCAGGTTGTGTAAGTTATATGTTGCAACATATGTCTATTCTGTTGCTATTGAAATAACCTTTCTTGTTGCTGCATATGACTGTAATTTATTCCAATAGTCAATTGTTGCAACATATAGCAATCTATTGGAAACGCGAATGCATATTATTGAAAAAATTGCAGGTACCCAGATGATGATGAATGATTTCAAAGAACTGTTATTTTACATATCAAAACAATGATGTGTGACCCCAACCATTTATGAAGTAATTCTAATTGATAAAAAATAAAATCTGGTCCATTGATAAATTAGTTAAATCTGATTTAAGAAGAAGAAAAGAAGAAAGCTCAAGGACTAGCAGCCAAGACCAATAATGTACGAAAAGAAGAAGAAAAGAAAAAGAGAACGGGAAGAAAGACAAGCAAGCAAGCAAGAACGAAGACGAGGAAGAAAAAGAATACAACGAGAGGTGGGGGAAATATTTTATTTCCCCTTTTGGTACAACTTGCTGGTGACTTCCCCTCAACTTTAATTCCCACCAAAATTGGTTAAATTAGGTTTAGTTAATTTACCCTTTTACCCTTCATTTAATTCAATGGACCAAACTGTCAACTTATAAACTTGAGGGCAACTCCACAATCCTTAATCATTCATCACATAATTTTCACCTACACCCAATACTTAAGACTTATGTCACCGCCCATTTATTCTGAAACCTTATTGTCACCTTTTTTTAAAAGTCCCTTGTCTCTCCCTTTTCCTTTTTTTTAGGGTTTGTAGTTTTCTTTTCTTGATTTAGATTTTGGAATGGGCGTTTGGGCATAGTCCCTTTTGCTGCTTTTGTCTATTTATTTATATTTAACGCACAATTCTACAAATAAAATAAAAGTAACCATTTTAAGAAATGGTGATGATTATTAACTACTACTACGAATTATGCAATAAATAAACGTAACTAAGAGTGAACAACTTTAAGATGATGTTTCAAGCAAGTAAAACACAATTTTAGAGTTACAACGTACAATGAATCTCATGTATCATATTCTCGGCTTAGAACTAGTTTTAGTTGTCAAGTTACTTGTTTACAAGGTTAACTCTATAAGTGTCACGCCCCGACCCTACACCCTGGGCGGGACTAGCACTCGGTGACCATTGCTGGCCTCAAGCGAACCCTTGGCTTGGCTCACTTAACTCAACTTAATAGGAACAGTAAGAACATTCTCAAGGGAAAATACTCAACATAAAATAATCAAGCCAAAGTGGCACTTGAGTCTCAAAGTTAAAACAACTATAATGCAAGATAAAAGAGACATCAACTCAATAATCTAACTGACTATCTGTCTATGAAGCCTCTAATAACTGAGATGGATGTTGGGACAAACCTCACAACATCCTAATAAACTAAACTAGAAAATAATAAAGTGGATCCTTCGAAAAGCAAGGAGGCTCACCAACTGACTCTGGAGTGCTCAACTGGATCAACGATGCGCTGGATGTCGATCCTCGTTACCTGCGTCTGCATCTTGATACGATGTAGGCCAACTGGCATCAATACATTAAATGTACGAGTATGCGAGTTGGAAGACTAAGCAACACTTTAAGCTTGAAAAGGAGTAACAAGAACACTTACGTTGGCTTTACTTAACTCATGACCTACTAACTCTTATTCAATCTACGCAGTTTAAAAGTAATTACAATATAAAGAAATGTTGACCGAAAACATGTTGTAAACTCTGAATGTATACAAGGATACAAATAATATCTGAGATGTATATAGAAATACAAATAACTGATGTATATGAAAATACAATACTTCTATAGGATATTCTCTAACCAACAATCATAACTTAAGAGCTATAGAGATGATACAGCGTTGCTCGGCCCACGCTTCCCGGCCATCCTAACCTTGCCAAGGTATAGGACTTGTACTACCTAATGGATCTACTAGTATACTATGAAAAGGGTTCATCTAAAAAATATGACCCTCTTTTACCCATGGTGGCTACATGGTTTTCATGGGGACTTGAGTTAATAAGAACTCGCATCCCCATATCGGTGCTCAACACTACTCCCAAAAAATATATATACTGGCTCTTATGTTTTTTGAAAACATACTGATTCTGTGAATTGACATTAGTGCCCAAAACTTAACTTTAAGATCTCTCTTGGAAATCACGGTTTCCTCTTTCTTTTACAAAACTAGTCATAGACTCTGTGGAAGTCTAGCTTCCTTTCTTTCTCAAAGGTCTGAATACATTTAGTTTAAATTCTTAGGGACTACTTAGTGCTCTTATAACTTTGGAGACATGAAATCAACTTGATACTATTTGCTTACTTGAAACTTAGCTCTTAGGGAATACTTAGTTCCCTTTTAGCTTTTGAGAATTTAACTCAACTCTTTGCTGGAACCTTAGAACAAAGTTAATAAATTTTTCAAGACTCTTGAAATACTTTAGAAACTTACTTTGATTTGCTTCATAGCTTTTAGACTTGACTTTGATCTTGACTTCCCTTGAATTGAATTATGGATTCAAGGTTTAGATTAGAGTTCCTTGATGATTTCTAGGTATTTAGAAATCATTTGAAGTAATTAGAATCATTGGGGAGACGTTAATCTACCTTGGAAGGACTTAAAAGCACTAAACGATAAAAATTGGGCAAAAAACGTCGGGGTTGGGCATACTGGTGGCGCGTTGCGCCAGCCTCAGTTGATTGAGGCCTTCTTCTGGCATATTGGTGGTGCGCCGCACCAAGCCTTGGTTGACTGAGGCCAATTTCTGGTGCACTGTAGGCGCGGCGCGCCTGCCCCTACCCAGGCACGTCCGACAAATTTTTCAATTCGTTTTTCATCTATAAACTCTCCAAACCTTCCTAGTTCTTTCACTAAACGATGGAGATTATTGGTACTATTAATAACTACTGAATTTAACTTAAAATAACTTGGAGAAAACAAGAACATAACAAACAATGGCAGCCAACAATTCAACCAACAAGAAATCAAAACTTTCCTTCAAGAACATAACTTCTAGCATGAAATCAATACATAAACTCGCTAATTTGAAACAAATTGGTGTGTTAATGAATTAACCCATCAATAAAGATCCCACAAACCTCGATAGGGATCACCCCTACGAAATCTACGCAACGATCTTGGCGTATTTTGAAGAACTCTTGATCTTCTCTTATTTTCTCTTTTTCTTCTCTCCTCTTTCAAAACCCTAACTTGTTTTCTAAAAATATGAACCGAAAAGGATCATCTTAGACCCCAACTTATTACCCAAAAACAAAATTAAATAATTGGGTAGGGAAAAGACCAAAACACCCTTTAAAAATGTGGATTGGACTTTCCTCAGTCCAACAACCCAACTTTCGAAAGTTATATATCCCTCATACGACCTCAAAATTTCACAAACTCGGCGCCGTTGGAAAGATATTCCCAAGAAATTTCAATCCATATAAAGAACTCACCCTAACTTCTCCTGAGCTAAAAGTTATGGCCGTTTGAAAATGACCAAAACTCACTTTTAAAATCTTGAAATTTTCCTGATTTCCCTATTTATTTCCAAAAATGATTGTTCATGGTTTCTTAGATATTCTTAGATATTTCAAGTTAGAGATGTTACAATATCTCCCCCTTGAGAACATTCGTCCTCGAATGAGAATTATTTCACTAAGCTAAGGGTAGTAACATCATTTCAGCACTTAACAACTAAAACAAGTAATAACATGCTTACACAGTCTTATAAAGTGCTAGGAGGAGATTAATACCTTGATCCGCATTCTCTCCGGACTCAAATAGATGTGGATATCGCTTCTTCATATCCTCCTCAGCTTCTCAAGTCGCTTCTTCAACGAATTGGTTTCTCCAAAGGACCTTGACTGATGCAACTTCATTTTTCCTTAGCTTGCGAACTTGACGATCCAAAATTTGAAACGGAACTTCTTCATAGGATAATTTATCCTTAATCCCAACATTCTCAGTTGGTACAATCAACGAAGGATCACCGAAGCACTTCTTCAACATAGAAATATGGAATACCGGATGAACCACTGCTAACTCTTGCGGTAGCTCCAATTCATAAGCCACAATGCCCACTCTTTTGGAGATTCTAAAAGATCCCATATACCGGGGACTAAGTTTGCTCTTCTTACCAAATCTCATAACACCCTTCATGGGTGAAACTTTCAGATATACCCAATCATCTACCTCAAACTCTAATGGCCTTCTCCTAACATCTGTGTAGGACTTTTGACGACTATTTTCCGTTTTCAACCTCTCTTGAATCACTTTTACCTTCTCCATATCTTGGTGAACTAGATCTGGTACTATAAACCCTGCTTCACCAACTTCGAACCACCCAATAGTAGATCTGCATCTTATCCCATAAAGAGCTTCATATGGAGCCATTTGAATGCTCGAAGGGTAACTGTTGTTGTTAGAGAAATGAATGATAGGTATGTGATCATCCCAATTCCCTTTGAAGTCGATATCACAAGAACTAAACATATCTTCTAAGGTCTTGATAGTACGTTCGGATTGTCCATCCGTCTAAGGATGAAAAGCATTGCTTAAGTTCACCTTCAAAACCAAACCTTTCTGGAAATCTGCAGTAAATTTGCACCTCTATCTGAAATAATTGAGACCAGAACTCCATGGAGTCTTACCACTTCTTGAAGATACAACTTAGCATACTCGTCCGCCGAATAGGTAGTCTTTACCGGCAAAAAATGGGCTGATTTTATCATTCTATCGACAATCACCCAAATAGAATCATGTTGCCCGCGAGATCTTGGTAAGCCTGTGATGAAGTCCATATTAATCATCTCACACTTCACTTCCGAAAGTTCTATACTCTGAGTTAAACCTCCATGCCTTTGGTTCTCTACTTTCACTTGCTGACAATTAGAGCACTTGGCAACAAACTCAGCAATATCTTTCTTCATGCCTTCCCACCAATATACCTCTCTCAAATTGCGGTACATCTTGGTGGAACCCTTATGGATGGAGTATCTTGAGCTATGAGCTTCTTCCATGATTCTTTCTTGCAGTTCATCCACCCTTGGTACACATAATCTACCTTGATACTTCAGCACACCATCTCCCCCTAGTTCAAAAGCCAATACTTTTTGCTTATGAACATCGCCTTTAAGTCAAGAAAAATGGGATCTTGGTCTTGCTTCTCTTTCACCTGTGGCACTACTGATGACTCAAAACCATTCGTCACCACTATTCCTCCTTTTGTGGAATCCATAAGTCTGACTCCTAAACGTGCAAATTTGTGCACATCTTTAGCTAACTCCCTCTTTTCTTCTTCAACATGGGTAGTACTACCCATGTACAACCTACTTAAGGTATGAGTAACCACATTAGCCTTACCTGGGTGATAAAGAATACTCATGTCATAATCCTTGAGTAATTCTAACCACCTCCATTGTCTGAGATTGAGTTTCTTCTGAGTGAACACATATTGGAGGCTCTTGTGATCAGTGAATATGTCAACATGAACACCATACAAGTAGTGACACCATATCTTCAAAGCAAACACTACTGTAGTCAATTCCAAGTCATGAGTTGGATAGTTCTTCTCATGAACCTTCAATTCTATGGAGGTATTAGATATAACCTTGACATTCTGCATCAACACACATCCCAAACCCACTCGTGATGCATCATAATACACCACAAAACCTTGAGTACCCTCCGGTAAGGTCAAAACTGGAGCGGTAATCAATCTCTTTTTCAATTCCTGAAAGCTTTTCTCACAAGCTTCAGACCATCGAAACTTTACTGTCTTCTGAGTTAGCTTGGTCAAAGGAGACGAGATAGATGAAAACCCTTCAATAAATCTCCTATAATAGCCAGCCAAACCCAAGAAACTCCTTATGTCTGTTGGAGATGTGGGTGTAGGCCAACTCTGAACTGCTTCTAGCTTCTGAATGTCAACTCTAATCCCATCGCTGGAAACTATGTGGCCCAAGAATGCCACAGACTTAAGCCAAAACTCGCACTTGGAGAGCTTGGCATGTAGCTCCTTATCTTTTAGAGTCTGCAAAATAATCCTCAGGTGACTAGCATGATCTTCTTCATTCCTTGAATAAACCAGTATGTCATCAATGAAGACGATGACATACATATCTAAATAAGGTTTGAAGATTCTGTTCAAAAGATTCATGAATATTGTAGAAGCATTGGTCAAACCAAAGGACATAACCAAAAATTCATAATGTCCATACCTTGTTCTAAAAGTTGTCTTAGGAATATCACATTCCCTAACTATCAACTAATGATAGCCTGATTTGAGGTCAATCTTAGAAAATCAAGAAACACCTTGAAGTTGATCAAAAAGATCATCTATCCTTGGAAGAGGATATTTATTCTTGATGGTCACCTTATTCAATTGGCGGTAGTCTATACACATCCTAAGGGAACCATCTTTCTTTCCCACAAACAAGACAGGAGCGCCCCAAGGTGAGACACTTGGTCTAATGAAACCTTTATCCAACATCAATTATTCTTTTAGCTCTTTCAACTCTGCTGGTGACATTTTATATGGAGATATAGAGATAGAACGAGTATTTGGGATGATGTCTATGCCAAAGTCTATTTCTCTCTCAGGAGGGACTCCGGGTGGATGATCAGGAAAGACTTCTGGAAACTCATTGACTATAGGAACTGGCTAAAGGGAAGGTGCCTCAACACTTGAGTCATTAACTCGGACTAAGTGATAGATACACCCCTTGGAAACTAACTTTTTTGCCTTTAGGTACAAATTGAAACGACCCTTAGGCACTGTTGAACTACTACTCCACTCTATAACTGGATAATTAGGAATATGAAACTTGACCACTTGACAACTACAATTTATTGATGCATCACAGGCATTAAGCCAGTCCATACCTAGAATGACATCAAAATATATAATTTCTAACTTTATTAAATCAACCACGGTACTCTTGTGATTAGTGGAAATAGGACAATCACTATAGACTCTTTCCGATAGAATGGATTCACCAACAAGTGTGGAAACACTGAATGGCTCGCTAAGTTTCTCAAGACAAATCTCAAAGTTCATAGAAACATAGGGAGTTACAAAAGATAAACTCGCTCCTGGGTCTATCAATGCATAATTGGTTAAGTCAAAGACTCGAATCATACCAGTGAAAATATTTGGCAAATTCTCTTGTTCGTGGTGATTATTGAGAGCATACAAGCAGTTTGTTCCTTCGTTAGCACCAGAAGTAGCTCCCCTAGGTGCGACCCTATCTGGTGGAGCAGCTGATGAATACTGAGCTCTATTGCCCCCATTACCATCGATTTTCTTACTCTTTGGACATTCTCTCATGAAAGGCCTGGTCTGATCGCACTTCAAACAACCCGCGGAGCCTTCACGACAAATATCGGAGTGATTTCTGCCACACTTGGCGCAGTCAGAAGGCTTACTACCTCCCTGCGCCATATTACCCTCTGAGTAGGCAGGTTTAACTTTAGCATTCTGCCCATTGTACTTGTAAGACCGAAAATGACTTAGGTGAAGCTTGAGCCTAACATGTTTATCATGATAGTCTAAGGTCCTAAAATGTTTTATAATATCGGTTTGAGGCAGTTTCTAAGAGTTTACGTGCATTGGAAGTCAAACGTCAAAGGACGACCAAGACGTTCGACGACTAAGTCACCTATGTGCCTCAGATGTGGTTTAATATATTTATGTGTGATTTATAAGGTTATAAGGTCCTTAAATGAGTTATTATAGTTAATATAGGTATTGTGTAAAGTTTCGTGAAGTTTGGATGTCAAACGTCCAAGAACGTCCATGACGTTCGAAAGATGTGCCTTGAAATAACCTTGTGTGTCTAAGGATGTTTCATAGAGTTTTACGTGTGCATTTTGGATGAAACTCATGTGGGAAGTTCTAAACTCGTATACAAACATATTTGGGTTGGAAACGTCCGGGTACGACTCCATGTAGGACTTACAAGGGGCCCTAGAGGAGGACCCCAACTTAAGACTTGAAATTGCATGGCAACTTCATGTAGTGCCAAACGACAACCTGTCGATGGAACAACGAATCATAGACTTGGGGCGTCGATGGATATTGCAAGTATGCAGGTAGAGAGGCTGCAGGATCAAACCACGAGACCCCATCGACGAGGCGTGGGTGAGAAATTCACCCCAAGTCTTATACTGGCAGCTTTTCTGTTAAGACTTGGATTTTTTGGTTTGATCCACCCCAAGTCTTATAAAATAGGAGGACGGTTATTTTGGGTGTTTAAGGGTATTTAAGAGTATATATGTCAAAAAACCATTTAAACCCTAGCATCGAAATCAAAACCCTTTCCCTCCTAAAGTTTCTTCAAAAACCTCCATGAGAGTTCAAGGTGAAGATGGATCTTGAAGATGGTTCTTCAATGGAGTTTATTCTTCAATTATCATTGGGTTCTTCAAATAAGGTATCTGAGTTCTTCATCTAAGGCTTTCTATCACCTTAGAGCCGATTTCAAAGATGATTTTCAAAGATTTCAAAAAGATGAAAAGTCCAATTTCTACTCTAAGTCTTGGGTTCTTGCATGAAAGGTTTTCAAACGTTAAGATATGATGTTATTGATGTTTAATTGATGTTTCCAGTGAAATTCTCCATGAACCCTTGACCTTCAAAAATCTCTCAATTTGACTAAAATACGGGTTATGTGATCATGCTTTGATATTGATGAATTCAAGTGTAGATTGTTATGGGCTTTTTATTCATGTATAGATTATGATAAATTGGTTTATAGGCTGTTTTAGTTTGATCAATTGAGTATTGTATATTCTTAGATCTATTGAATATTAGGCTTATTCAATTGATATTGACTTAAGGCTTATGAATTCTAGTGTAGTTTTCTATGGGCTATTGATTGATGTGATAATTGTAGTAAATTGATATCTAGGTTGTATTAGATTGATGAATATGTAGTGAATTGACCTAGTTTCATTGAGTATTGTTATAATTGCATTTAATTATTGTTCATGGCCATTGGTAAGGGCCTTATGATATCGAATTGAATGATTTAGCTTTGGATTGAAATGGTAAGATGGAATGGGTGGTATGCTGCCCTAATTCCCTTTATTTCATGTTAATTAGATTTCAATTATGTTGTGATTGGTATGGTCCACTTATGGTGGCGGTGCTATGTGAATTGATGTGGCTTTGTCGGCGTTACTTTATGCAATATGATGATTATGGCCTTGTCGGCACTACTTGAAGTATTACGATGATTGGTATAGTTGACTTATGTGAAGTATGAGCATATAAACCTATATGTGAAGTAGTGTGAAAGTATGTGTTCTTTCTATGTATGTTAGGAAATCATGTTGAATATGACTATGTGTTTGTGTATGTAGTCTTAGGGTTGATGCATGGTTGTTCCTACTTGACTATATGAGTCTATAATGGTTATGTTGATGATGATATGATAGTGTATAGGATGACATAAATATGATAATGGTTATCCTTAAGTGACTTAAAGAATGACATGTAATATGTGTTAAGGTGAAGTATGTTGTGTCTTGTCTTGGTTGACTTGTGTCCCTTACTTGATGCATGTATGATAGTGAATATGTGATGTTTTGACTTAGGATGCTAAAGCCTCTTAGTCTTGAATGTATGAATGATATGTGAGACCTTGAATGATGATAAGAAGGTCCTTTATGTGAAACCTTGAACCTAGTGGTAAGGTTATGAAACTTGAAGTCTAAAGTCGTAATGGTATCCTTCATGTAATGAATGATGGACTTAAGGTTTATTGGCTGGAACGGCATCATATCAATCCTTAGGAAAGACATAATGAGTTTCTTGTCGCCATTGTGAGGTAGCCCTAGTGGACCTTTCTTTGTTAGGCTCAATGTAATTGGGTTATGAACTTGATATGGAACCCTTTTGTATGAACCTTAATGTGATTTAATCTATGAGAACAAAGGCTAGCACCGTGTTAGTATGGTAAGGGAAGTAGTTCTAGTTAAAGGATGAGACTAGAATACAAAACACGCCCTTCATATTCCTTAACCATGTGCCTACATGGGATGTGTCCAAGTTCTACTTTTGGCAAGTAGAACACCCTCAGCGGAGTAGGTTAGAACTCCGGATTCCATGTTTTGCTACCATGGTCTATGTCGGTTATTGCCTATTCTCATTATATGGGATACTTACTAGCATTAGAGAAGTTCTATGAAGTTTAGGTGGTGGTATGGGGCGCTTTCTAGACATTGCACAATGGGCTTTGAAGGTGTTAGTTGGAGTCCCTAGGTCTTGTCCAAGACCATTACTTGAATGTTATTATGTGATGAATGAGTCTTAAATGAACTAATGAATGTAATGACTTAAGTTAAGAAAGTATGGTAAATGAAATAAGTACTTATCTAGAGTAGTTAAGGGTTGTCTAGTTAAGGTGTGAAGGGGGCATAGGAAAGGTCACTTTTTATCTTACCTAGATAAGTCTTAAGAATGACTCTAGTTAGGGAAGATGGTTGTTTATGTGTACATGATCCAAAATTAGGTAATCTTAAGGATTACTTAGGTAATCTTGAAGAGGTCAATCATGGACGTTATCTTCTTGATTTACTTAAGTAAGTCTTTTGATAGCCCTTGGAAGGAAAATGTCATATTATCTATGTGTTGATATATTAAGTGGGAATGATTCTATCTTAGGCAATATATAGGATCCCTTGCGTGTGTGTGAAAGGTATTGTATGGGCGGTCGCTCCACACTCACTCACGTGAACCTTGGAATCACCTTTGTTAGAAGATTCTCATGTTGATGTGCTTGATGTATTGTAATTGAATTGTGTCTCATTCTAAGTAATCTTGAGGATCATTTAGGCATGCTTGGAGATGGTGTATGGGCGGTCTATCTTTGTGTTGCTTAGGTGAGTCTTAGGATAACTTTTAGTGAGGGGATTATATACAAAAAGGTTTGTAAAGTGAAGCTAAGTAACTTCACTGTATAGTGAAGGAGCTTACTGTAATGTTTTCTTAAAAATGTGACTATTTGCTTAAATGATTTATTATGTGTTTCTAAGTGTTAAATGTTGTTCTTATGATTATAGTATGATGCTTTAATCGAAATTCATGAAAAGCATGCTATTTACTAAATGTCCCTTTTTCATGGTTTTTGCATGGCTTCCATACTTAGTACATCTAATGTGCTAACCTCTTATTATCCCTTTTTGACTAAAGTGTAGAGAATTGGAAGTCTTGATATGCCATGGAGGATGGATAGGTTCTAAGGGTTGAAGATGAAGTATTGCTGAGTCCTCATCGATTCGAGGACAATATTCACATATTCCTTTATGTCTTAGTCTTTACTTTATGTCTTATATGGGCTTAGTCCCAAGTATTGTATACTCTAAAGTTTAGATGGTTTAAGGAGATGTTGTAAAGGTTTAATGTTTTAACTAAAAGTCTTCCGCTTGTGTAATGATTATGAAAAGAGTTCTTCGTGTGTGAAGAAAGTTTTAAATTCTTACTCATTTTAGTATGTTTATTATGCAATGAATGATACGAGTGGATTAGATGAGACTTCTTGAAGTCTCATTTGCCGTGTGGCGACACAAGGATGCTCTAACTTCTCGGGTGTACTTGCAGGTCGTGACAATACTCACCTCTATTTCTGGGTGCAGGTGCACTATCAGATGATGGTGCATGCCCATTCTGTTTCTAAACTTGTGGCCGACTCAAACCACCTTTTTGTTGCCCAGACTCATTTTCGGTCTTGGCCTTTTTGTTTCTATACTCCTCTCTGTCCCTCAGCTTTTCCTCTTCAACTTACTGCACATAGACCATTAGCCTGGATATGTTCATGTCGCCAATGAACATTGCAGTACCTTCTTTACTTGAAGCACGACCCAAACCAGCGACAAACAAACTCATTCTGCTCCTCATATCCTTAACCATATCCGGAGCATAGCGAGACAGTTGGGTGAACTTCAACCCATACTCATGAACACTCAGGGAGTCCTGTTTCAGGGTAAGGAACTCTCGTAGCTTTGCTTCTTTCAGTTCTCGGGGAAAGAATCGCCCCAAGAAGGCTTCCTCAAAGCAATCCCAGCTTGGTTGTGGTTCATCCTCAGCCCTACCATCCTTCCATTGATCAAACCAGGTTCTAGCCACACTTTTCATTCGATATGCATCTAACTCACTCTCTCAGTGCCAACCACATGCATCACATCGAACACCTTCTTCAACTTTCTACAAAGTTTCGGATCCTCATTAGTGCTTGAACCGGTGAAGCTAGGAGGATCCATTTTCAGAAAATTATGAACCCTTGAGGTGTCAGCCCCTTCTTGTCGAGCTCCTCTCTGTTGCCCGATTTGATTGGTTACTACTTGACTTAGCATCCGGATAGCTTCCCGGAACTCAGCATTGGGTAACTCTTATTCCTCAACATTTCTCCTGGTTGGTTGACCTGTGATTGATCTTCGTGGAGGCACAATGATCTGAAACACGCGAAAGCACGAATTAGAGAGAGACATTTTAGAGATAAAATCTAACGCACGAAAAATGTGAAGAAGTGAGATGTTCCTAAATATTAGCCTCCTAATCATAGATGTGGCGCGCTTCATACCGATGACTAAGACTCTACGGACACAACTTCATAGAATCCCCAGGACTCTTGAACTTGGCTCTGATATCAAGTTTGTCACGCCCCGAGCCTACACCCTGGGCGGGACTGGCACACGGTGACCATTACTGGACTCGAGCGAACCCTTGGCCTGGCTCACTTAACTCAGCAAAACACTTAACTCTACTTAATATAAATAGTAAGAACGTTCTCAAGGGAAAATACTTAACATAAAATAATCTAGCCAAAGTGGCACTTGAGTCTCAAAGTTAAAACAATTGTAATGCAAGATAAAAGAGACATCAACTGAACAATCTAACTGACTATCTTTCTATGAAGCCTCTAATAACTGAGATGGATGTTGAGACAAATCCCACAACATCCTAATGAACTAAACTAGAAAGCAATAAGATGGATAATACGGAAATCAAGGAGGCTCACCAACTAACTCTGGAGTGCTCAACTGGATCAACAATGCGCGAAATGTTGATCCTCGTTACCTGCGTCTGCATCATGATACGATTCAGGCTAACTGGCATCACTACAACGAATGTACGAGTATGTGAGTTGGAAAACTAAGCAACACTTTAAGCTTGAAAAGGAGTAAGAAGAACACTTACCTTGGCTTTACTTAAATCATGACCTACTAACTCTTATTCAATATACGCAATTTAAAAGTAATTGCAATATAAAGAAATGCTGACTAAAAACATGTTGTAAACTCTGAATGTATACAAGGATACAAATAATATTTGAGATGTATGTAGAAATACAAATAACTAAAGTATATGAAAATACAATACTTCTATGGGAGCTTCTCTAACAGACAACTGTCATTTAAGAGCTATAGTGATGATACAACATTACTCAGCCCACGCTGCCCCGCAATCCTAACCTTGCCAGGGTATAGGACCTGAACTGCCTAATGGATCCACTAGTATACTATGAAAAGGGTTCATCTAAAAAGTATGACCCTCTTCTACCCATGATGGCTACATGGTTTTCATGGAGACTTGAGTTAATAAGAACTCGTATTCCCACATCGGTGCTCAATACTACTCCCAAAATATGTATATATACTGGCTCTTATGTTTTTTAAAAACATACTGATTCTGTGAATTGAGATTAGTGCTCAAAACTTAGCTTTAAAAACTCTCTTGGAAATCATACTTTCCTCTTTCTTTTACTAAACTAGCCATATGCTCTGTGGAAGTCTAGCTTCCTTTCTTTCTCAAAAGTCTGAAAACATTTAGTTTAAACTCTTACGGACTACTTAGTTCTCTTATAACTCTTGAGGCGTGAAAAACTTGATACTCTTTGCTTACTTGAAACTTAGCTCTTACGGAATACTTAGTTCCCTTATAGCTTTTGAGAATTTAACTTATCTCTTTGTTGGAACCTTAGAACAAAGTTAAGAAATTTGTTTAAGTCTCTTGAAATACTTTAGAAACTTACTTGACTTGCTTCAACGTTTGGATTTGAGTTCTTTGATGATTTCTAGGTATTTAGAAATCATTTGAAGCAATTAGAATCATTGGGGGATGTTAATGTACCTTGGAAGGACTTAAAAAGACTAAACTACAAAAACTAGGCGAAAAACGCCTGGTTGGGCATACTGGTGGCGCGCCGCACCAACCCTTGGTTGACTGAGGCCAATTTCTGGCGCACTGCAAGCGCGCCGCGCCTGCCCCTACCCCGGCGCGTCCGACGAATTTTTCAACTCAATTTTCATCTCCAAACTCTCCAAACCTTCCTAGTTCTTTCACCAAACGATGGGTATTATTGGTAATATCAATAACTACTGAATTTAACTCAAAATAACTCGAAGAAAATAATAACATAACCAACAAGAAATCAAATCTTTCCTTCAAGAACTTAACTGTAACATGAAATCAATCCATAAACCCGCTGATTTGAAACAAATTTGTGTGTGGTTGAATTAACCCATCACGAAAGATTTCACATACCTCGATAGGGATCACCCCGTCAAAATCCACGCAACGATCTTGGCATTCCTTGAAGAATTCTTGATCTTCTCTTCTTTTCTCTTTTTCTTCTCTCATCTTTCAAAACCCTAACTTGTTTTCTAAAAGTGTTAACCAAATAGGATCAGCTTAGACCCCAACGTATTGCCCAAAAATGAAATTAAATAATTGGGTAAGAAAAATACCAAAACACCCTTTAAAAATCCGAATTGGACTTTCCTCAGTCCAACAGCCCAACTTCTGAAAGTCATATCTCCCTTATACGACCTCAAAAATTTGCAATCTAGGCGCCGTTGGAAAGAACTTCCCAAGAGCTTTCCATCCATATAAACAAATAACCTCAACTCCTCCTGGACCGAAAGTTATGCCGTTTGAAAATGACCGAAACTTACTTTTAAAAATCTAGGAATTTTCCAGATTTCCCTATTTATTTCCAGAAAATGATTGTTCATGGTTTCTTAGCTTATTCTTAGTTATTTCAAGTTACGAGATATTACAATGAGTCGGGTGTCTCAACCTATAGTCACGTACTCCAGTTAACGATCATTATTTATACTAGAAGAAGTCTTCCTTGCAATGATTAGGAAGATAAATGGTGTAGTAAATACTGAAGATAATGACCTTAGTAGTTATATAGATTGCAAGGTCTAATGGAGGAAATAGGAGTGACAATCAAATAGGCACAATGTCATCAACGACATTTTGCATCTGTTGCAAAAATGAAGTACATATGCAAATAGCTCCTAATAGAGTTTTCTAGTTGTAATGCAGCACTCCAACGGCAACAAAGTAATTGCCATAACTCCAAAACATATAAAAGCAAATGAAAGTACACCAATGGTAGAAAATGGTGTATGTGGCAATGCAAAGATAATATTTTTTTAGAATATTAAAAATGTCACACTGACAATCGCCCATTCAAATATTTAGACAAAGAGAGTATATCAGCTGAAGGAAAATTACTATGCATAATGAAAGTGTGCTCTACATTGAACCTTCACTTAGTGAAACAGTAACTTTCACTCAAGAATCATAGGAAACGCAAAATTGAACTATGATTTCTTAAGAGAAATAAAATATCACTGCTCACACATAATAATCAAGGTGTTGACAATGAGCTTTAAAGTCAGCACGTTAGGGTCTTGTGTTATCCCGATTTCATGAGTGTTTTGATAATAAGCCCAATTCTCATAGGAAGACCTACCTACTTCCACACTCACATAGGTGAAATTTGTCTAAAGTGCTCCTATAAATTTGAGACTCCACCCATGCGGGCTATAGATATTCGTTAAGAGTTTTACCAACTCAACCTCAACAAATCACTACAGGAAACAATGCACTCACATCATACGGAGGGAATAAAAAATAGTGCATTTTTCCACAACAAGTCGTGATATGATTAGTATTTCCTTTGAACCTGGTTATAGGATCTCTAGTTCCGAATTGGATTTCCTTAAATATGACTCAAGGATTTATAGGCTTCCATCTCATCCCTCGATGTGCTCCAATCCTTTTCTCTTATTAAGGCCTTAGTAAGAGAATCTGCAAGATTATCAAAAGATTTGACATAATCAATATTAGTAAAACCATTTTCAAATACGGTCCTACATAACTGTGTTTTCTCCTTATATTTACCGTTGTGATAACGGTTTTGAACTCAACCAATTGAAGCGGTGCTATCACAATGAATCAAAATAGGATGAATTACAAAATAAGGTATATGAAATAATAAATCTCTTAACCAATACGCTTCCTCACTAGCTGAAGCTAAAACAATTAGTACAGCCTCCATGGTAGAGTTAGAAATCAGAGTTTAATTTTTTAATCTCCAACATATAGCACAACCACCCAAGGTAAAGACGTGACCAATGGTAGAACATGAATCACCTGATAAAGTGTTCCAATTTGCATCACAAAAGCCTTCAAGTACAAAATGATATCTTTCATAGAACAAACCACAATATTTTGTTTCAATTAAATATCTCATATAAATCTTGCTATAGCATGTCAATGTTCATTACCTTACTTGCTTGTAAACTTGTCAAGTACTCCTACCGTATATGTAATATCAGGTCTCGTGCAATCACTCACATATCTCAAACTTTTGATTATGCTAGCATATTCCATTTTATTTGCTACATCGTTTTCACTTTCAACAGGAAATAAGTGAACAGTTGAATCAAAAGGAGTAATAACGTGCTTGCAATCAAGAAAGTTATAATTTTTCAAATTTTCTCAACATAATGTGACTTGTCAAGGAAAATATCTTCAGATGTTTTTAATATTTATATTCAAAGAATTAAAATTGTCTCACAAAGATCTTTCATACAAAATGGCTTCTAAGAATATTCTTAGCTTCATCAATAACATTCATGTTAGAGCCAACGATCAACAAATCATCAACATATAGACAAATAATCACATGTGAATTATTTCAAGACTTATGATATATGCACTTATCACACTCATTTATTTTAAAATTAATTTCAATCGTGCATGAATCAAATTTTTTATGTCATTATTTTAGTGCCTGTTTTTAGGTAAATAGGGACTTAGTAAGTTTACATACTTTTCTTTCTTGGTTTGCTTCAACAAAACACACTTGGATTGATCCATATAAATTTTCTCATTTATGTCTCCATTTAAAAAGTTGTTTTTAGATCTATTTGATGAATTCACAAATAAAAAATTGCATGATCAATTCAAAGTCTTATGGATGTAATTCTTGTTACTGAAGTAAAAGAATCAAAACATTCTAGGCCTCCTAGTTGTGTATAACCTTTTGCAACTAGTTTATCCTTATATTTATCAATAGATCCATCCGGTTTCAACTTTTTTTGTAAGACTCATTTGCAACCCGGTGGTAAATCAACTATTTTCCAAGTTTTATTAGAAATTAGTGATTCCATTTCATCATTTACAGCATCTTTCTAAAAAATAGAATTATGTGAAGATAAAGTTTTATTCAAATTGAGAGGGTCTTCTCCAACATTTTAAACACATAAAAATCAAGAACAAAATCTTTTTCTACTCTAGCTCTTTTACTTCTTCTAAACTCAAGATCATCAATTTTTTAATTTTTTAAATTAGAATTAGAAGAACTAGGTAGTGAAAGAAAAGATTTTGTTCAATCCTTTGACCCCCACTATTTTTAAAATCAAATGAAAATTTATTTTCATAAAAAATAACATCACAAATTTCTATTATAATATTATCTTCAAGACTAAAAAATCTAGATGTTGTACTATTTGAAGCATAACAAAGAAAAGTACAAATAGTAATTTTCTTGTCCAACTTTGTGGTCTTGAAATCCATTAGTCTCACAAAGGCTAGACAACCCTAAACTCTTAGATATCCCAAACTTGGCTGGTTCCGCAGTTCAAAAGGTGTCAATTTAGACTTTTTATGAGGCACACGATTCAACACATAACAAGCAGTGAAAATAGTTTCACTCCAAAAATTTGAAAGTACATGTGATTCAATAAGCATGGTAAATGTCAGTTAAACCAAAGTTTTATTTTTCCTTTCCACTACATCATTAGATGAAGGAGAATAAGGAAGAGGAGTTTCATGAATTATTCCCACTGATCTACCAAAAGAATTAAACTCATTTGACTCATATTCACGACCTCTATCACTTCTAGTTCTTTTTATTTTTCTACCAAATTGATTTTCAACCTCGTGGAGATAATTTTTGAAATTTTCAAAAGCATCACTTTTATTTTTAATCAAGTAAACTTATGTAAACTTAAAAAATAATCAGTGAGAGTGATAAAATATCTATTACCTCCACGAGTTAAAATTTCACCAAATTCACAAATATTAGTATGAACTAATTCTAACAAATTGGTTTTTCTTTTAGCTTTAAAATGAGGTCTTTTAGTTATTTTGGCTTTACTATAAGCCTCACACTTTTCAAAATTCTTTTTAACCATTAAGATTAATCCTAAACTACTGATGATTCGAACACAACGAATATTAATATGACACAACGATCATTGAAGAAAGCATATAAACAGAAGTAGAAACTTTATTCATTTCAACATTCAGTTTGGACATACCATCACATGCATACCTTTTTTCCACAAAAATACCCTTATTCACTATTACATATTGATCAGACTCAATAATCTATTTAAAGCCTTCTCTATTAATAAGAAAACTAGACATCAAATTTTTTATCATGGAAGGAGTATAGGTTACATCTTTCAAAGTTAATACCCTTCTAAAAGTAAAACACAATACGACATCTCCCGTTCCAAGCACTTGAGTACTGTGAGAATCACCAAGCATGATGGTTTTGGGCTCCTCATAATGACTATATTTTTTTAACCAGTCTTTGTCATATCATACATGGTGGTTTGCACCAGAATCAGTCCACCATCCATCAACATTCTCAACCATGTTTATGTCAGTAATCACTGCCACAAAAGGTTCTTTGGTAACGTCTACATATGGATTAGGATCACATTTTCGGAATCAGCAAATTCGAGCAATACGCCCACTCTTGCCACAAACAAAGCATGGTTCCTTATCTTGAACTTGTTGATTTTGTGCTTGGTTATTATCACCATTATTTTTCTTGGGAGGTCTAACATTATTTTTCTTGAATTTCTTCTTTTTGGCTTCAAAGAAGTATTTTTATGAGATTCAGGAGTACCGATATTTGAAGTAATTAAATTTACCTTCGTTTTGATGTTGCTCTCTTCGATTTGTAAGATCTCGATCCCTTGCCTCTTCTTTTATGGCGATTTTCGTTATCAAGGTTTCAAGGAAGGTTTCCTTTTGTTTGTGGCACATAGTTTTTTTTTAAATTCCTTCCAAAAAGGTAGAAGTTTATCTACTATGTCACAAACAATAAGGTTATCTCTAATTTTTACCTCCTCGCTCTCCAACAATCATTATAAACTCTTGAGCTTGGTCTACCACTGATTTGTTGTCCACAATTTGAGAACCAAAAAAATCTACTAGCCGCATATTTTTTCGCTCCAGCCTCTTCGGTATCATACTTACTTTGAAATGCTTTCCAAATTTTCTCTGCACTAGAGTAAGTTCTATCATAATAATTATAAAAATTATCAGATAGCCAATTAAGAATATAATACCGACACTTATAGGAATCACCGTCGTAATTTTCCAGTTTCTCTAATGAGAAATAGTTTCATCATCATTCATGGAGGTGATGTCTACTTTATTAGGATTCTTCTCGGTTAACACATAAGAAACATTGAGAAGACTTAAGTAGAAAACTATGTTACCCTTTCTTCTCTTGAAATAAATACCATTGAACCAAAATGACTTGTTAAGGTCTCTCATCTTGACATCCACAGTTTTATTTAATTGTATCCATTACTGAATCTCTTTAAAATTGTTAGTGAAAAATTATAAAATAACAGAATTATAAGACTACAATTAAAAATGAAATGAAGAAATAAAAATCTCTTCCGACTGAGGCGCGGATATCTCGCTCTCTTTAAGGAGATTCAAGCCCACTGCAATTTACACTAGTACTCTAATTACTACCACCTTCTCAATCCCCTACTTACCAGGTTCTTGATCATAGCCTAGAAATTCTAACACATGGAGAAGTCCCCAAACACAACTACAACATTGCCCACTAGCCGCTGACATCATACCCTCACCTCCTCTTTATTGTTATTAATCAACCTTCGTTGCGTGGTATATTATATCAAGATTACTAAATAATAAGCACCAATTCCCTTCTCAAGGTGAACTTCTCCTAACAGTTTATATCACGAACACTGCCCCCACTTATTGCCTTTGCAACAATATAATCAAGTGCATATATCGAACATATAACATATTATCAACATCTACATTTAATGTCCTCATCACCGTAAAACACTCCGGGGAAATACAATGTCAATTATAATTTACGAACAAGGGACCGTTACTCATTTATCAAGATACACAATTTATATCAAATCATTTGTCCTATCATGGAACCCACACCCAAACTGTTAGCATATCGAAATGTGGTATCGATCCAATAATTATGTCGAAACTTGACAACCGATCCAAGTTAGTTATGCAAGAATGTGGCAACCGATCCAAGATAGTTATATCAGAATGTTGAAGCCGATCCATTCAATAATCCACTATAACAATCGCAAGTACATTCTCATAATCATATAAACAATCCAAGATTCATGGCGTTCATCCATATCCATGCTTACAACAAGTGTGATCAACAATTCAACATTGACATACATACATGTAATCATAATGAAGAAATAACTACCACATATTGTAAAATCGTAGAATCTCAACCATTCCAACGAGCTAATCATCAACACCTATCATGTAACCATTAATTCGCCCATACGTAGCCCTATTCCATCATCTAAGGCTTCTTCCTAAGATTTAATTTTAATTCGTTCAGTACATGAAGGCCTACACATAATTATACCGTTGATTTACATACATTATGTGGTGAACACAGATTTATAACTACTCAATTTACTAAAACCTAGCCTATCGCGCGCTAAGCAGTTGCACAGAGTTTTAGTCTTTGATTCTTATTTCTAAAATTCGTGACTGTAATCTTGACCGAAAATTCCAATCCATCGACATCTTCACAATATAAATCTATGTCTCCCTTCTTCCAAAGCTTGCAACAGCTTTGGGGTGTTTCTAATGTGTTTTACGATTTATTTATGTATTTTAGAAAGATGGAGAAAATTGAATTTATCATAATTTATGTTCTGTCTCGTCTATCCCGCACTGGTGTCAACTTACCCCATTGTGGCGCCACCATCCTAACGAAAACTACCGCGCTCTGGCGGGACAATGACCCAAAATTTATCCAGATTTTTGTTTCTCCTAAATAACGTCGGTTCGGTTCGTTACATTTTGTTATTGTAAGTTTATAATATTTTTGATAATAATAACTTATGACTTTGTTGGTAGTCATATAAATCCTAACCTGACATCTTTCTTTATGAAATCAATTGTATATATGTATGTATGTATAAGCACATATTATAAATATCTCTTCTATCTATATCGTATATTACTTTAACAAAATTGTTGACATATTATTATCTTTATAATCACGCGGATAAGTTCACTAACTTAATATATGGATAAATTACCTCCTAAGCAATGTCCCTTCACTCCACTATAAACATTGAGCTAGAAAACGCATCTTAGCTTATCCAATGGTTGGCCCAAGTAATTCCAAGTCAAGCCCAATGTGCTAATATGTTTTAATACATATACGTAAAAAGTTATTTCTAACTCTTAAATATATAATATAATTTTACAATAAACCTTAGCTTTGCCAATTTGTGTGAATGTGTATACGTGTGCAATTTGAAACTTTTTTTGCTGTTTTGCCAACCAAATTTATAAGGGAAGCTTACATAAATATACTATAATAAAAAAAATATTTATCATTTATAGCAATAATAATTTTTTTCACTTAATCACTTTTAATTCATTTATAATACAAGTTTAATTCATATTACAAAGAACAATTTTTTATTCACATAGAACACAAATTTCAATGATAAATAATTCATTTATTACACATTTTAATACACTTATAATTCAATGTGTCAAATATTTATCAAACAAACATAATATACTTGAAAAACAATTATAATTCATATATAATTCATATATATTGCATACATAATTCACTTTTAATACATATTGCAAATTTAATATATTATTGCTATAAATGATAATAAATAAAAAATATTGCTAAAATCAGTAATTATTTATTAAAATATACCAATTTATGTAATTTTTCCAATTTAGAATTCCTGTGGCCTAACTCTTTTTCCTTTGCAAATAATAGACATGTCTTTTGTTTTACTTGCAAACACTAGTATTTTTTTTTTCTTTCTATTTTGTCATATTTATGTTAGAGTTGATTAATATAAATTTGCATTGAATAACCGCCTATGGGCCTATGGGTAGAATGCTGCTTTTAGAGTCATAAGTCAAGACTCAAAAAAGAGTACTAAAAATAACTATAAATTTGGTGAGAATTATAAAAAATTTCCAAATTATTCTTCCGTCTCTAATTATTTATCCATATTTTTTTTTCCAGTTGTCCTTAATTACTTGTCCATTTGACAAATCAAGGAATGATTTCTTTTTTACCTATTATACCCTCAATTAATTAATTTGAAAAATGTGGAGCTTCTTGAAAATCTTAAATTTTTAATTCATCCACTTCATAATTAATATGGGTAAAATGGTAATCTCAATATGTCAAATATTGTTTTCTTTATATATGTGTCAATTTAAAAATGGGCAAGTAATTAGGAACAATGGAAGTAATTAATTTTCCCTAGTTAGCTTAGTTGATTGAGTTAATGGGCCGAACATTTTGGGCTAACCCACTAACACACATTCGTAACTCTCTTCGTTTTTGATAAATTTGACACAATTGTTCCTTCAATTAAAAAAAAATAGTATATGATTATTTATATGCTGGAAAAAAAAAACAGAAAAGTAAAAGAAGATTTACGCGTGATGAAGAAGATGATGAAGAAGTTGAGGTAACGTCAAGAGAAGGGTCATTAAAGAAGGCCCTTCTTTTGCCATTACATCAATCGATTACTCATCTTTTTCATCAATGTTATAACTTTTTTTTGAAATGTATTCAAAATAATCTAATTAAATTGTTTTGAATTGAGAATCTATTATAAACATTCCTCTATAATCGATATTAATCATGTGTTTTCAATATATTATCTTAGATGTTATTGTAAAAATATTATGTATTGTTAGATAGATTTTGAGTATTTTAATTTAAAGTTCTAAAATATTTATGCTAAAAAGTAGCTAATTATTTTTGTTTAGTATCTTTCAATTATTTTTTTTATTTCTTATTTACTTAATCATGCGAACTTTTGTGACAAACAAAACATAACGTGTAAAATGCAGCCATCAAATAAATATAATAAAATAGAAAATTGGAAAAATAATTAAAATAAGTCAAATTTATATTTAATTGGTATATAGTCATACTAAATAACTACCAGAATCCTCAACATTGTCGAGAAGTTCAAAATTCCTTTGGAGTTATCGCCTTTAGGTTCATTGATATCATCCAACGTTATATTTATCTCCTAGAATTCAAATTGTCGAATGTTTTGTTTAAAAAATTAAAAGCAAATATTTTTTATTGTAAGATTATTTTCGGAAATATGTATTTTTTGTGTAACTATTCTCTTTTATTGAATTTTTCATTGCCAACATAAAATGATTTTGTTAACCTAATGTAATTTTTAAACCTCTATGACAACTCATACCCATTTTAAACAAATTAACAGTAGAAAAAATGCCCAAGAAAAATGATATCGGCCACAATTATAGAGCTTTTGTAATTTTAATTAAAAAGGACTCCATATTTCCAATTCAAATAAAAAAAATATTGTCCCTTTATATTAGTAAGAAAAGAAAGTTTATGTAAATTATTTATTAAGATTTATAACTTATCACGTAGATTACATAATATTAGTGGTGATAGGCTTTATGTCAAAAATATTTGTAAACTTTAATATAACTAATATCAAAATTTCAATTAGTTTAAGATGTTTCATAAATTTAGCAATAAAGTTATTTCATTAGCAAATTTTTAAATTCTCAATAGCCTAAATTCAAAAGTCAATCACTAAATTCATAAAAAGTTTTGCTTCTGATTTTACTTATATTTATGTTTTTCTTAATGTATATCAAAAATAACATTGATATATGTTCATATATGTGTTTTTTTGTTCATCTTTACAAAATGACAAGTGACTTTTCAATAAATTATTTTTAGTCAGCCAAACATAGGATCTATAATCATATTAATACTATTCCATTCTGAGAAAAACTCATCTATAACTGTAACCCTTAGAAACTTATTCATGTTGCAAGCATGTAATGAAAACAATAGATTTGACGTTCGTGTGAAGACGGTGGAGGGGGTTGAAAATCTTACCATATAATGCATGATCTATTGCCTCAAGTTTAGAACACATTCAACAGTTGTTGGTAGAATTCAGAGTCATCCAGAAGTTAATTATCACCATCCATGTTTGTTCCCTCATAATTACCATTTGAAGAGTTTCAAATGCAAAATGTCGATTTAATTGACCGAATAAAGGTCATAAGCTCCCAAGTTCTTTAAGCTATTGCAACCCTTTTCTTGCATCTCCCTCTTCATAGCTTTATAGCCACTTTCCAAAATTAATAATTTCCATGTATAATTGTAATATGTGTTATTGAGATTAATGTATATAGTGGAAAACTTTGGCAATAGGATACACTATTTTTTGGGCTATTCCATTGAATTTTTTTTGATGAAGTTTATAAAATTGACATTAGTTGTGCTTTCCATTTGAAATTCTTTTAATGAAGCGATTGACAAAAAGTATCTCTCTGGATTAACGAAAAAGTTGTTCATGCTTTTACTATTTTATAGATAGATAGATTTTTGTAGCTACTAACTTTATCCCTCAGTAACTTTTAGTTATAGAATTTTTAAATAGTTAATTATATCTCAACCAATAAGATTAAACTCAAATTTAACTTTCAAATTTGATTTTTTTTCTTTAAGAAAGAGCCAATAAACACATTAAAACACAGTTTCTTTAGTGATTGCATTTTCTATACTTATTTTTTGTATTTTTTATATTTTATATTAAATATTTAATAATTTAAAAAAAATTATGGTGGTGACACGTGACACTTTGTTCTTCTCCTATTATATATCGATAGATTGTTGGTGTTTTTTTTTTAAAAAAAATGGGCAACAAAATGAATTTATTTAAAATTTCTCAATGTATTCAAATGGATTTCAATAACTTTCAACTAAGGCCTCATTTGTTTGCACTTAATGGAGGTCTTAATCTTAATCACTCGGATTCAACTCATTAATGCATTTAATTTTAAGGTCTGAATCTGAATTATTCAGATTCAGCTCATTAAGTCCATTTTTTTCAAAAAGCCTCTTAATGGACCTGGAAAGGCCTGAACAGATTAGATCTGTAGGGGAGTCTTAACACTAGGGATGTACATGACCGAGTTGGTTCGGGTTTTTAAAATATCAAACCAAACTATTTGTGTCAGATTTTTGAATTTATAAATCTAACGAAACCAATAAAACTCGAGTTTTTCAACTTCAGATTTTTTTGGATTTTCGGGTTTTTTCGATAAAGTTTTCATACAAACATATAATTTACTTGTACTTCAAATATTTCTTTAGTCCTACTAAAATGCAACTATCTAAGTTATATCTCAGGAAAATAACGAAAAATATGATATGATTAATGACACTAAAATATCCAACAAAAAATTAATAATAAAATCGCGTAAAAAAAATATTGCAAATTAATAAGTCATAATGAAATTGATGATAATTTAATGTACTAAATCATGCTAAAATAAGTTTAGTAATTATTAGTTACATGACTAAATATTAAAAAAAAAAAGTAAAATTAGATCATATATTTTAATTGTCTAAATCTATGTAAAACTAAAAAACAGATATACAATATTATTGTCATTCTTAATGTTGAATTGATTTTCTTTTTGCATTAGTATTAATTTGATTTTTATTTAAACTTTATTATAATTACCAATATGTATGGACTATAATCTTTATTAAATTATTAAGAATTCTAACTTGCAAGCATGAAATAAATATATTAAAAGATAAAAATTATGAAAAAGTAGAAGACATATTTAAAAATTATATCAAAATAAGTATTTTTACGTATAAAATAAAATTTTAAATTATATATATAATGTCGGGTTGGTTTGGTCGGGGGTTAGTTTTTTTTTAGTTGAAATCAAACCAACCCAAATATAGTCGGGTTTTTTTTCCCAACACTAAACCAAGTCAAACCAAACCACTAATCGGATTTTTTTTTTTTGGTTTGACTCGATTTGCGGTTTGGTTCCATTTTCGGTTCGGTTTTATACACCCCTACTTAACACCATTCAAACTTATCTAATAAGTTATAAAATAATAATGTATTGTCTCTCTCGGTCGTTGCGTGACTTTCTCTCTCACAACTAATCACTTTCTTCCTCCCTTTTCTCAATCAAACACCAATTTTTTTTCTTGAACCGGTAAGTTTTCATAATCATTACAAGTACTTTTTTATAATAATAATTTTCTTAGGGTGTATTGATGTTTGTTAAGAACACTTGTTGCAATAATATTTTTAGTGTATTGATATTCATCAAATTTTTGAGTGAAAAAATATTATTCATAATTAAAAATAATAACTATGTATACATATTTGAGGTCTCTTATTAGAATTTTGTCTTAGCGAATAATTTTATTGAGACTTCATCAAACATGTTTGTGTGATAGCACTAATATATTATTGTTGTTGAACTAGTTGGTGACAAAAATAATGGAGCTCTTTATAATTCTCCATCTCAATCTTTTATTTCAGTTAGAAAAAAATATTTTGGGGAAGAAAAAAAAATTACTCGTGAATGAAAATCGATGAGAAGATAATTACTACTATGGAGTTATTGATTATAAAAATAGTGCACCTACATTTGAAGAATATATGGAAAAATTAGATGGACTTGAACGGAAAGAGTCATTTATAATACATGTGTTAGTATATCTTGTGAAAGTGTTCGATAAAAAAAACACATGAATGGCGTTAGTTGTTCAAAAGTTAGAGAAATGTAATGTTTATTGAAAAAAAAAAAAAAGAATCTTTAGTTTTTCTAAATAGCTAATATATATATTAGGCGCTGATAATGTGATACCTTATTTATTATATTTCGACTAGTATCTATCATACTTTTTGAACTTTTTGATATTATATTTTGCCTATAAAATATTTTTTATTCATGACTTTTTTATGTAATGTATGATGATTATGATATTTTTTTAATCAAAAAGTTATAGTTTTGTTGAAATGATTTTTTTTATAACATTTTAATAATATAATATTTGATTTCATATGCACATTCAGATATTGAAAACAAATGATAATCATTTAGTGTTCAAATTTGGAGATAACATCTTAATATTCAAATGTGTATTCAGATTTAGACACCTAACTCTTAATGCAAATCTTAATATTCAGACATATATTCAGATTTAGGAGTCTTATTCTTAATGAAAACAAATGAGGCCTAAGCATTAGACTTTAAATAGTCAACATAAAAAACATAATTGACATAATTTGAAATTTAAAGTGACCTACATATCTCAACAATTCAAACAACCTGACTAAAATTCAAAATTTAAATTTAAATTTAAACAACTTATTTTGCTAAAAATTACCATGGCATCTAAAAACAAGCTTCACCACTCCTCCTTTGTCTTAGTTAATTGCTTAATGTACTTGAAAAAATGTTCATACTCAATTTCTGTTTTGTAGTTGGTGCTGGATTCATTCATTATTTTTTGAACTTGCAAATTTTCTTCTTTTCTTTTGCCTTTTTGATTTGTGCTTCAAAAACACCTCCCATGACAATGTCTTGTATAAAAAAAATTCTGAAGATGTTTTTATTTGTACGATTATAAAATCTGCAAAGTATTGTCGTAAGAATTTTCTTTTTCCATCACAATAACACATATGCCATAGATTATAAAATATGATTTCATTTTCAAGTAAAAAGGTGGAAGAAAGAGGAAGTGGGGCAGGGGCGTGGACAAGTGAGTGTAGAGAGTAAATGATAAATTTTTTTAATTATATTTAATTTACTATTAAACTCAAAATCATATCAATCGTATGAGTCCATATATAAAGTAATTTTCAATTATTTTAATGAACAGTCTAAAATTTCCTTAACTATGAGTTTTGGTAGAATATCCCTTCATTCACTCGAAACTACAACTTATTTCATTCTAAAGATATTTACAAAACTATCTCAGAGCGTCACTCAACTATGAATACTTATTTTTTAAAATAAGTAAAATATGGATAATTTTCTTAGAAAATCACTTAAATATGGATAATTTCTTAGAAAGTCACTCAATTTATTTTATAACCTAGAAGTCACTCAACTATATATTTTAATTTCACATAGAAAGTCATTCAATCAATTGAAATATTTTATAAGGCGCGTGTGTAGAAATACAATCAATTTGGATGGTTGAAGGTTCTATATAATCATAAAAGGTGCACAAAAATACGAAAAAATATTTTTGTGGGTGTGGGGTGGGGGGGTCGGAGTGGGGAGGGAGCGGTTAATTAGGGATATAGAGAATAACTAATGTTGTCTGGTTAGCTTAGTTGATTGAGTTAATGGGTGAGCATTTTGGGCTAACCCACTAACATACATTTGTAATTTTCTTCATTTTTTATAAATCTGGCCCAATGAGTCCTTCAATTAAAAAAGGCTGCACACGGTTATCTATATATTGAAAAAAAAAAAGTAAAAGAAGATTTACATGAAGAAGATGAGGAAGAAATTGATGTAAACGGCAAGAGGAGGGTCTTCCGAGATGGCCCTTCGCTTGCCGTTACATCAATTGTTTCCTCTTCTTCTTCATCAATCTTGTCGTTATATTAAATAGATTTTTATAACTTTTTTTTGAATTTTCTTTTTTGAAATGTATTCAAAATAATCTCATTAAAAAAATATACAGTTTTTTGAGCTAAGAGTCTATTATGAACATTCTCTCAATGATCGATATTAATCATGTGTTTTCAAAATATTATCTTAGATATTATTGTAAAAATATTACTTATTGTTAGAAAGTTTTTGAGTAGTTTAGTTTAAATTTTAAAAGTATTTATGGTAAAAAGTAGATGATTATTTTTGCTTATTTATATATAAATTTTGTATTTTTCTTAACCATATTTAATATAGTTGAAGAGAACATAAAATTATCAAATTCAAAATTATTGCCAAAAAACTTGTTGCTCCCCAATAAAGATATAAGTGTACGTGGTCGCACAAGTAATATAGATTCGTAAAGAAACGAGTTGTCGTTCCCAAGGCACTTATGATAAATTTATATTTAATGCACAATTCTAGAAATAAAATAAAAGTAATCGTTTTAAGAAATGGTGATAATTATTAACTACTACTACGAATTATGCAATAAATAAAAGTTACTAAGAGTGAACAACTTTAAGATGATGCTTCAAGCAAGTAAAAAATAATTTCAGAGTTGCAGCATACAATGAATCTCATGTATCATATTCTCGTCTTAGAACTAATTTTGGTTGCCAATTTCAAGGTTAACTCTATGAGTTGGGTCCCTCGGCCTCTAGTCACCTACTCCAGTTAACCATCATTATCTATGCTAGAAGAAGTCCTTCCTTGCAGTGATTTGGAAGATAAATGGTGTAGTAAATTTTGAGGATAATAGCTGTCATATAGATTGCAAGGTATAATGGAGAAATTAGGAGTGACAATCAAATAGGCACAATGCCATCAACGACATTTGCATCTATTGCAAAATTGAAGTGCATATGCAAATAACTCCTAATAGAGTAATGTAGTTGTAATGCAACAGTTAGCCACTCCAACGGCAACAAAGTAATTGCCATAACTCCTAAACATATAAAAGCAAATGAAAGTCAACCAACACTAGAACATTGTGTATGTGGCAATGCAAAGATAATATTTTTTTAGAATATTAAAAATGTCATCCTAACAATCTCCCATTTAAATACTTAGACAAGAGAGTATATCAGCTGAAGGAAGACTACTATGCATAATGAAAGTAAGCTTTACATTTAATTTTCACTTAGTGAAACAGTAACTTTCACTCCAGAATCGTAGTGGTCGCAAACTTAAACTATGATTGCTTAAGGGAAATAAAATATCATTGCTCACACATAATAATCAAGGTGTTGACATGAGCTTTAAAGCCAGCACGTTAGGGCCTTGTGCTATCCCGGTTTCATGATTGCTTTTGATAATAAGTCAATTCTCATAGGAAGCGAACTACTTTCACACTCACATAGGTGAAATCTTTCTAGAGTGATCCTATAAATTTGACACTCCACCCCATGAGGGCTATAGATATTCATTAAGAGTTTTATCAACTCAACCTTCACAAATCACTACAGGAAACAATGCACTCACATTATATGGAGGGAATAAAAAATAGTGAATTTTTTTCACAACAAGTCATCATATGATTAGTATTTTCCTTGAACCTACTTATAGGATCTCTAAACCCGGGTTGGATTTCCTCAAATATGACTCAAGGATTTATAGGCTTCAATTTCATCCCTCGATTTGCTCCAAACCTTTTCTCTTATTAAGGCCTTAGTAAGAGAATCTGCAAAATTATCATAAGATTTGACATTATCAATATTAATGGCACCATTTTTTCAAATACGATCCTATATAACTGTGTTTCTCCTGATAGGTTTTACCGTTGCGATAACGGTTTTGAACTCAACCAATTGCAGTGGTGCTATCATAATGATTTAAAATAGCATAAATTAATTTTTTAAAATAAGGGATTTGAAACAAAAAATCTCTTAATCAATTCGCTTCCTCACTAGCTGAAGCTAAAACAATTAGATCAACCTCCATGGTAGAGTTAGCGATTAGAGCTTGCTTTTTTAATCTCCAATACATAGCACCACCACCCAAGGTAAAGATGTGACCAATGGTAGAACATGAAACACGTAATAAAGTGTTCCAATTTGCATCATAAAAGCCTTCAAGTACAACATGATATTTTTTATAGAACAAACCAAAATATTTTATTTCAATTAAATATCTCATATAACTCTTGCTATAGCATGCCAATGTTCATTATCTACTTGCTTGTAAATCTGTCAAGTACTCCTACCGTATATATAATATTATATCTAGTGTAATTAGTCACATATCTCAAACTTTCGATTATACTAGCATATTCCTTTTGATTTGTTACATCATTTTCACTTTCAACAGAAAATAAGTGAACACTTGAATGGAAAGATATCGGCCACAATCATTGAGCTTTTTTTATTTTAATTAAAAAGGACTCCTTATTTCCAATTCAAATAAAAAAAATATTACCCCTTTATATTAGAAAGAAAAGAAATTTATGTAAATTATTTATTAAGATTTATAACTTATCACGTAGATTACATAATAATTAGTGGTGATAGGCTTTATGTCAAAAAAATATTAGTAAACTGTAATATAACTTATATCAAAATTTCAATTAGTGTAAGACGTTTCATAAATTTAGCAATCAAGTTATTTCATTAGCAAAATTTTAAATTCTCAATAACCTAAATTCAAAAGTTAATCACTAAATTCATAAAAAGTTTTGCTTCTGATTTTACTTATATTTATGTTTTTCTTAATGTATATCAAAAATAACATTGATATATGTTCATATATGTTTTTTTTTGTTCATCTTTACAAAAGGACAAGTGACTTTTGAATGAAATTAGGTTTAGTCCATTCCCAGCCAAACATTGAATCTATAATCATACTAATACTATTCTATTCTGAGAAAAACTCATCTATAACGGGTAATCCTTAGAAACTTATTCATGTTGCATGCATGCAATGAAAACAATAAATTTGACGCTCGTGTGAAGACGGTGGAGGGGGTTGAAAATCTTACCATAAAATGCATGATCTATTGCCTCAAGTTTAGAACACATTCAACAATTGTTGGTAAAATTCAGAGTCATCCAAAAGTTAATAATCACCATCCATGTTTATTCCCTCATAATTACCCTTAGAAGAGTTTCAAATGCAAAATGTTGATCTAATTGACCGAATGAGGTCATAAGCTCCCAACTTCTTTAAGCTATTACAACCTTTTTCTTGCATCTCCTTCTTCACAACTTTATAGCCACTTCCAAAAATTCCATAATTTCCATGTATAATTGTAAGATGTGTTATTGAGATTAATATATATTGGAAAACTTTGGCAATAGGATAAACTATTTTTTGGGCTTTTCCATTGAAAAATTGTTGATGAAGTTTATAAAATTGACATTATTTTTCTCCATTTGAAATTCTTTTAATAAAGCGGTTGACAAAAAGTATCTCTCTGGATGAACCAAAAAGTTGTTCATGCTTTTACTATTTTATAGATAAATAGATTTTTGTAGCTACTAACTTTACCCCTCAGAAACTTTCAGTTATAGCATATTTAAATAGTTAAATATATCTCAACCAATAAGATTAAACTCTAATCCAACTTTCAAATTTGATGTTTTTCTTTTAAAAAGATCCAATAAACACATTAAAACACAGTTTCTTTAGTGATTACATTTTCTATATTTGTTTTTATATTTTTATATTTTATATTAAATATTTAATAATTCATAAATTCTTTTGGTGACACGTGACATTTTGTTCTTCTCCTATTATATATAGATAGATTGTTGGTGTTTTCTTTTAAAAAAAAATTGGGCAACAAAATGAATTTATTTAAATTTTTCTCAATGTATTGAAATGGATTTCAATAGCTTTCAACTAAGGCCGCATTTGTTTGCACTTAATGGATGTCTTAATCTTAATCAGTCAGGTTCAGCTCATTAAGTGTGTTTGATTTTTAGGTCTGAAACTGAATGATTTAGATTCAGCCCATTAAGTATATTTTTTTTAAAAACCTCTAAATGGACCTAAAAAGTCCTGAACGGATCATATCTGTAGGGGAGTATTAACATCATTCAAACTTATTTAATAAGTTATAAAATAATAATGTATTGTCTCTCTCGGTCGTTGCGTGACTTTCTCTCTCACAACTACAAAGTTTCTTCCTCCCTTTTCTCAATCAAACACCAATTTTTCTTCTTGAACCGGTAAGTTTTCATAATCTTTGCAAGTACTTTTTTTATAATAATAATTTTCTTAGGGTGTATTGATGTTTGTCAAGAACACTTGTTGCAATAATATTTTTAGTGTATTGATGTTCATCAATTTTTTGAGTGAAAAAATACTATTCATAATTAAAAATAATAACTATGTATACATATTTGAGGTCTCTTATTAGAATTTTGTCTTGGCCAATAATTTTGTTGAGACTTCATCAAACATGTTTATTGTTGTTGAACTAGTTGGTGACAAAAATAATGGAGCTCCTTATAATTCTCCATTTCAATCTTTAGTTTCAGTTGAAAAAAAATATTTTGGGGAAGAAAGAAAAACTTATTCGTGAATGAAAATCGATGAGAAGATAATTACTACTATGGAGTTATTGACTATAAAAATAGTGCACCTACATTTGAAGAAGATATGGAAAAATTAGATGGACTTAAACGGAAAGAGCCATTATATAATACATGTGTTAGTATATCTTGTGAAAGTGTTCGATAAAAAAACACATGAATGGACCGTTCACAAGTTAGAGAAATGCAATGGTTATTGGAAAAAAGATAAGAATTCTTTAATTTTTCTAAATACCAATATATATATATTTATTAGGCGCTGAAAATGTGACACCTTATTTATTATATTTCGACTATTATCTATCATATTTACTGAACTTTTTGATATTATATTGTGACTATAAAATATTTTTTATTTTGATTTTTTTATGTTATGCTTGATTATTATGATATTTTTTTAAGCAAAAAGTTTAGTTTTGTTGAAATGAACTTTTTATAACAATATATTAATATAATGTTTGATTTCATATGCACATTCAGATATTAAAAACAAACAATAATCATTCTATGTTCAAATTTGGAGACCACATCTTAATATTCAAATGTTTATTCAGATCTAGACACCTAGCTCTTAATGCAAATCTTAATATTGAGACATATATTCAGATGTAGGGGTCTTAATCTTAATGAAAACAAATGAGGCATAAGCTTTAGACTTTAAAGTGAACATAAAAAACATTATTGACATAATTTGAAATTTATAATGACCTACATATCTCAACAATTCAAACAACCTAACTAAAATTCAAAATTTAAATTTATTTTAATTTAAATAACTTATTTTGCTAAAAATTATTGTGGCAACTAAAACAAGCTTCAACACTCCTCCTTTATTTTAGTTAATGACTTAATGCAATTGAAAACATGTTCATCCTCCATTTCTGCTTTGGTAGTTGGTACTGGATTCATTCATTATTTTCTGAACTTGCAAATTTCTTCTTTCTTTTTTTCCTTTTTGATTTGTGCTTCAAAAACATCTTCCATGATAATGTCTTGTATAAAAAAAATTCTGAAAGTATTTTTATTTGTACGATTATAAAATTTGCAATGTGCTGTTGTAAGTATTTTCTTTTTCCATCACAATAACACATATGTCATAGATCATAAAATATGATTTAATTTTCAAATAAAAGAGTGGAAGAGAGAGCAAGAGGGGGCGGGGGCGTGGACAAGTGAGTATAGAGAGTAAATGATCAACTTTTTAATTTATATTTAATTTACTATGAAACTCAAAATCATATCAATCGTATGAGTCCATATATTAAGTAATTTCTAATTATTTTAATGAAGAACGGTCTAAAAGTTCCTTAACTATGAGTTTTGGTAGAATATCCCTTCATTCACTAGAAACTACAACTTATATCATTATAAAGATATTTACAAAACTATCTCAGAGCGTCACTCAACTATGAATACTTATTTTTGAAAATAAGTAAAATATGAATAATTTTCTTAGAAAATCACTCAACTACGGCTAGTTTCTTAGAAAGTCACTCAATTTATTTTATAACCTAGAAGTCACTCAACTATAAATTGTAATTTCACATAGAAAGTCATTCAATTAATTTAAATATTTTATAAGGCGCGTGTGTAGATACACAACCAATTGAAAGGTTCTACATAATCATAAAAGGTGCACAAAAATACGAAAAATTATATTTTTTTTGGTTGCGGGTGGGGTTAATTAGGGATAGAGGGAGTAACCAATTTTGTCTGGTTAGCTTAGCTGATTGAATTAATGCGTGAGCATTTTGGGCTAACCCACTAACACACATTTGTAATTCTCTTCGTTTTCAATAAATCTGGCCGAATGGGTCCTTCAATTAAAAAAGACTGAACGTGATTATCTATATGCTGGAAAAAAATAGAGAAGTAAAAGAAGATTTACATGAAGAAGATGAGGAAGAAATTGATGTAAACGGCAAGAGAAAGGGCCTTTCGAGAAGGCCCTTCTCTTGCTGTTACATCAATTACTTACTCTTCTTCTTCATCAATCTTGCCGCTATATTAAACAAATTGTTATAACTTTTTTTTATGAATTTTCTTTTTTTTGAATTGTATTCAAAATAATCTCATTATAAAAAATATACAGTTTTTTTATCTAAGAGTCTATTATAAACGTTCTCTCTATGATCGATATTAGTCATGTGTTTTCAAAATATTATCTTAGATATTATTGTAAAAATATTACTTATTGTTAGAAAGATTTTGAGTAGTTTAGTTTAAAGTTCAAAAATATTTATGTTAAAAAGTATAGATAATTATTTTTGTTTATTTATATATAGATTTTGTATTTTTCTTAACCATATTTAATATAGTTGAAGAGAACATACAATTATTAAATTCACAATTATTGCCAAACAACTTGTTGCTCCACATATACATACAAGTGGACGTGGTCGCTCAAGTAATATAGATTCGTAAAGAAACGAGTTATAGTTTCCAAGGAACTTATAATAAATTTATATTTAAAGCACAATTCTACAATTAAAATAAAAGTAATTGTTTTAAGAAATGGTGATGATTATTAACTACTACTACGAATTATGCAATAAATAAACGTAACTAAGAGTGAACAACTTTAAGATGTTGTTTCAAGCAAGTAAAAGACAATTTCAGGGTTGCAGCATACAATGGATCTCATGTATCATATTCTCGGCTTAAAACTAATTTTAGTTGTCAAGTTACTTGTTTACAAGGTTAACTCAGTTACCTGTTCTAGTTAACCATAATTATTTATACTAGAAGAAGTCTTCCTTGCAATGCTTAGGAAGATAAATGGTTTACTAAATATTGTAGATAATGACCTTAGGTGTTATATAGATTAAAAGGTATAATGCAGAAATTAGGAGTGACAATCAAATAGGCACAATGCCATCAATGACATTTTGCATCTGTTGCAAAACTGAAGTGCATATGCAAATAACTCCTAATAGAGTAATGTAGTTGTAATGCAGCAGTTAACTACTGCAATGGCAACAAAGTAATTGTCATAACTCCCGAACATATAAAAGCAAATGAAAGTCAACCAACGGTAGAACATTGTGTATGTGGCAATGCAAAGATAATATTTTTTTAGAATATTGAAAATTTCACACTAACAATCCCCTATTCAAATATTTAGATAAGAGAGTATATCAGTTGAACGAAGACTACTATGCATAACGAAAGAGTGCTCTACATTTAACCCCCACTTAGTGAAAGAGTAACTTTCACTCCAGAATCGTTGTGGTTGCAAATTTGAACTATGATTTCTTAAGGGAAATAAAATATCACTGCTCACACATAATAATCAAGGTGTTGACATGAGCTTTAAAGTCAGCACGTTAGGGCCTTGTGCTATCCCGGTTTCATGAGTGCTTTTGATAATAAGCCCAAATTTTCATAGGTGAAATCTGTCTAGAGTGCTCCTATAAATTTGAAACTCCACCAATGCGGGCTACAAATATTCATTAAGAGTTTTATAAAATCAACCTTAACAAATTACTACATGAAACAATGCACTCACATCATACGGAGGGAATAAACAATAGTGCATTTTTTTCATAACAAGCCATCATATGATTAGTATTTCTCTTGAACCTGGTTATAGGATCTCTAGTCCCGGATTGGATTTCCTCATATATTACTCAATGATTTATAGGCTTCACTCTCATCCCTCGATGTGCTCCAAACCTTTTCTCTTATTAATGCCTTAGTAAGAGAATCTAAAAGATTATCACAAGACTTGACATAATCAATATTAATAGTACCATTTTTCAAATATGATCCTACATTACTGTCCTTTCTCCTTATAGGTCTGGATTTACCATTGTAATAACGGTTTTGAACTCAACCAATTGTAGCGGTGCTATCACAGTATGTTAAAATAGGATGAATTAATTTTTCAAAATAAGATATTTGAAACAAAAAATCTCTTAACCAATTCGCTTCCTTACTAGCTGAAGCTAAAACAATTAGTTCAACCTCCATGGTAGGTTAACAATTAGAGTTCACTTTTTTAATCTCCAACATATAGCACCACCACCTTATGTAAGAACATAACAAATGGTAGAACATGAATCACCTGATAAAGTGTTTCAATTTGCATCACAGAAGCCTTCAAGTACAACATAATATTTTTTATAGAACAAATCACAATATTTTGCTTCAATTAAATATATCATATAACTCTTGCTATAGCATGCCAATGTTCATTACCTGACTTGCTTGTAAACCTGTCAAGTACTCCTACCGTACATGTAATATCAGGTCTCGTGCAATCAGTCACATATCTCAAACTTTTGATTATGCTAGCATATTTCTTTTGATTTGTTACATCATTTTCACTTTCAACAGGAAATAAGTGAACACTTGAATCAAAAGGAGTAGCATCATGCTTGCAATCAAGAAAATTATATTTTTTTCAAAATTTTCTTAATATAATGTGACTTGTCATGAAAAATTCCTTCACACGTTCTTATTATTTTTATTCCAAGAATAAAATTTACCTCACAAAGATCTTTCATACAAAATGGCTTCTAAGAATATTCTGAACTTCATCAATAACATTCATGTTAGAGCCAAAGATCAACAAATCATCAACATATAGGCAAATAATCACATGTGAATTATTCCAAGACTTATGATATATGCACTTATCACACTCATTTGTTTTATAATCAATTTCAATCATGCATGAATTAAATTTTTTATGTCATTATTTTGGTGCCTGTTTTTAGGTAAATGGGAACTTAGTAAGTTTACATACTTTTCTTTCTTGGTATGCTTTAACAAAACACACTTGGGTTGATCTATATAAATTTTCTCATTTATGTCTCCATTTAAAAAGTTGTTTTTAGATCTATTTGATGAATTCACAAATAAAAAATTGCAGTGAGCAATTAAAAGTCTTATGAATGTAATTCTTGTTACCGAAGTAAAAGAATCAAAACATTCTAGGCCTCCTAGTTGTGTATAACCTTTTGCCACTAGTTTATCTTTATATTTATCAATAGATCCATTCGGTTTCAATTTTTTTTTGTAAGACTCATTTGCAACCAATTATTTGCAACCCAGTGGTAAATCAACTAGTTTTCAATTTTTATTAGAAAATAGTGATTCCATTTCATCATTTACAGTCCCTTTCCAAAAAATAGAATCATGTGAAGATAAAATTTCTTCAAAGTGAGAGGGTCATCTCCAACATTAAACACATAAAAATCAGGCCAAATTTTTTCTACTCTAGCTCTTTTACTTCTTCTTAACTCAAGATCATCTATTTTTTTTTTTAAATTAGAATTAGAAGGACTAGGTAATGAAAAAATATTTTGTTCAATCCTTTGACCACCACTATTTTAGAATCAAATAAAAAATTATTTTCATTAAAAATAACATCATCAAGTTTTATTATAATATTATCTTCAAGACTATAAAATTTATATGTTGTACTATTTGAAGCATAACAAAGAAAAGCACAAGTGGTAACTTTCTTGTCCAACTTTGTAATCTTGGAATTCATTAGCCTCACAAAGGCTAGACAATCCTAAACTCTTAGATATCCCAAACTTGGCTAGTATCCTTTCCACAGTACGAAAGGTGTCAATGTAGAATTTTTATGAGGCACACGATTCAACACATAACAAGCAGTGAAAATAGCTTCATCCCAAAAATTTTTAAAGTGCATGTGACTCAATAAGCATGGTATTGGTCAATTAAACCACAGTTCTATTTTTCCTTTCCGCTACATCATTAGATGAAGGAGAATAAGGAGGAGGAGTTTCATGAAATATTTCCACTGATCTAACAAAAGAATTAAATTCATTTGACTCATATTACGGCCTCTATCACTTCTAATCTTTTTTATTCTTCTACCAAACTAATTTTGAACCTCGTGGAGATAATTTTTGAAATTTTTAAAAGCATCACTTTTTATTTTTCATCAAGTAAACATATGTAAATTTAGAAACATATCTATTACCTCCACGAGTTATAATTTCACCAAATTCAAAAATATCAGTATAAACTAATTCTAACAAATCAGTTTTTCTTTTTACTTGAAAATGAGATCTTTTAGTGATTTTGGCTTTACTACAAGCCTCACACTTTTCAAAATTCTTTTTAACCATTGAGATTAATCCTAAATTACTCATGACATCCAACATAACGATCATTAATATTACACAACGAACATGCCAAAAATTGGTAGAAGAAAGCATATAAACAGAAGTAGAGACTTTATTTATTTCAACATTCAGTTTGGACATACCATCACATGCATACCCTTTCCCACAAAATTACCCTTCTTCACTATTACCTATTGATCAAATTCAATAATCTATTTAAAGTCTGTTCTATTAAGAAGAAAACTAGACATCAAATTTTTTCTCATGAAAGCAGTATATAGTACATCTTTCAAAGTTAATACCCTTCTAAAAGTAAAACACAATTCGATATCTCCCATTTCAAGCACTTGAGTAGTATGAGAATCACCAAGCATGATGGTTTTGAACTCCTCAAAATGACTATATTTTTTAAACCAATATTTTTCATATCAGACATGGCGGTTTGCACTAGAATTAACCCACCATCCATCAACATTCTCAACCATGTTTATGTCGATAATCTCTGTCACAAGAGGTTCTTTGGTAACGTCTGGTGGGTTAGGATCATGTTTTCGAAATCTGCGAAATCGAGTAATATGTCCACTTTTGCCACAAACAAAGCACGGTCCCTTATCTTGAACTTGTTGATTTTGTGCTTGGTTATTGTCACCATTATTTTTCTTGGGAGGTATACCATTATTTTTCTTGAATTTCTTCTTCTTAGGATTCAAAGAAGTATTTTTGTGAGATTCAGGAGTAGCGTTACTTAAAGTAATTAAATTTACCTTAGTTTTGATGTTGCTCTATTCGGTTTGTAAAATCATGACCCGTTGCCTCTTCTTCCATGCGGATTTTCATCATCGAGGTTTCAAGGAAGGTTTCCTTTTGTTTGTGGCGCATAGTTTTTTTAAATTCCTTCCAAGAAGGTGGAAGTTTATCTACTATTCCACAAATAATAAGGTTATCTCTAATTTTTACCTCCTCGAGCCTTAGCTCTCCAACAATCGTTATAAAGTCTTGAGCTTGGTCTACCACTGATTTGTTGTCCACCATTTGAGAACGAAAAAAATATAGTAGCACATATTTTTTCGCTCTAGCCTCTTCGGTACCATACTTACTTTGCAATGCTTTACAAATTTTCTTTGCACTAGAGTAAATTCAATCATAATAATCATAAAATTATCAGATAGACAGTTAAGAAAATTTCGATCATAATAATCATAAAAATTATAAGATAGACAATTAAGAATATAGAAATCACCATCGTAATTTTCCACTTTCTCTAATGAGAAATAGTTCATCATCATTCGTAGAGGTGATGTCAACTTTATTAGAATTCTTCTCGGTTAATACATAAGAAACATAGAGAAGACTTAAGTAGAAAAGTATGTTACCCTTTCATATCTTGAAATAGATACCATTGAACCAAAATGTCTTGTTAAGGTTTATCATATTGACATCCACGGTCTTTTAAATTGTATCCATTACTGAATCTCCTTAAAAATTTTAGTGAAAAATTACAAAATAACAGAATTACAAGATTACAATTGAAAATGAAATAAAGAAATAAAAATCTGTTCCGACTGAGGAGCGGATATCTCGATCTCTTTAAGGAGATTCAAGGCCAATGCAACAAATGTTTTTTACTGATCCAGCATACGTCCTCTTGAATTTTCCCCTCCATGATACAAAATCCTAATCACAAAATATAACTCAACAACTCTGGACAAGGGTTGAGTCCAAAGCTCCACAGAAAGGACACCCCCCTTTCACTAATAAGAACTCTCTTATTTAACTAACTTTTTCCTCTCTATATTTTTCTTGTGTAATCTAAACCAAATGAAAACCATCACTATTTGTACTAGAAAAAGTCTTTCTATCAATAAATGTAGAAAATAATGAAGATAATGACCTCAGAAGTTACATAAGTAACAATGTATAATGAAGGAATTATGAGTGACAATCAAATAGGCACTAATGCCATCAATGACATTTTGCATCAATTGCAAAACTGAAGTGTATATGACCATAACTGCTAATGGAGTGATGCAGTTGTAATTCAACAGTTAGACACTCCAACGACAACAAAGTAATTGTCATAACTCCCAACCATATAGCAGCAACTGAAAGTCAACCAACGACAGAACATTGTGTATGTGGCAATGCATAGATAATACCTTTTTTAGAATATTAAAAATTCCACACTAACAATAAGTGATATAAAAAATACATTTTAACTCTATTTGGGAGATTCTCTAACCGACAACCATCATTATGAACTACATAATGATACAACATCTCGCACACACTGCAAGAATTGTCCTTTACCTTGTCGGGATATAAGACTCCTCAACTAAGTGGATCCACTAAGCTATACTTAAAAGCAATAAGGAATTATCTAAAAAGTATGATCTTTTACCCATGTTCGCATACATGGTTTATGCGAATTTTGATTTATCTGAACTCATCCCCATATATGTGCTCAATACTACTCCCAATAATACATATAACTTATGCTCATATATTTAAAAATATTGCTCTTCCTCTTATTTGAGATAATTTCTTAAACTACCATATTAAAAGAGCCAACTACTTGTGAAATATGTTTTGAACTCATAATTGATTTATAAATCAAACTTTCTCTTTTATCAATGTAAGAACTTATATATTTGGGAATAATTAGTTCCCTTATACTCTTTATCAATTCATACTTGAAAACTCTTTCTTAAAAGTACATCAAAATCATATTGTGATATGATCATTGATGACTCGTCATACTGCATAAATATTGATGGTATATCTAGATACCACCATACTGCTTAAATATTGATGGCAAAATCGATTGTCATACTAATCATATTTTTTTAAAAAATATTTATCAAAACTCAGTTTAAAACTAAAGGATTGACTTTAAAAAACTTCTCAAGATTATAACTCAATTCATAGGGTTCATGCAAAATTATGGACATGAATGACTCAACTCACGGATCTTAATAGAAATATGAATGTTTTATAAAATAAATAATTATTATTTAGACTGGTTTAGAGTCGCTACTTATTTTTTTTAAAAATAATCAAGAAAACTATTATTTCAAAATATCAAAACACTAAATCAATTACAAAAGACAAAAAGGGGTTCGGGGTTCATATTAATATTCTAGGAAGGTTTTTAAAGCACCTAGAACATCCACTAACATGCGGTTATCCACTAATTAACTATTTGGCTAACGTTTTAAAAGATAAGCATGCTTGACTAAGTAAAAGTAAAATATTTACTTTATTTTAATTTTATTTAATTCAAAGTGGTTATCTTTTGGGGAGTTGAACTTTTGAAACCTGTAACACCCCAAAAAAAATTCAAACTAAGACTCGAACCGTTCATCATAGTAAGTGAAATTTTACCAAGGAATTTAAAATTTCTTAAGTATTAAGGTCATTTAACTAGATTTAGCAGTTTGAGTTCAAAAAAAATTAAATTGGGAATACCAAATTTGAAATTTTGCAAGTTAAGCTAAGTATGAGTTTTGGGTCAACTTCAAACGATCATAACTCTTAGACATGATTATTTAGGTGTGCTACAAGATACCATAGGAAAGAATGTTGAATTATCTTCCTAACGTCACCTAGTTTGCTAAGGTTCGAGTTTGGATGAGTGAGATATGAGCTTTTGAAGTTAGGTTGTCCAGTTAAGGAAAGTTAGCCGAAAATAGTGAGGGGTATTTTTGGTCCTTTCATTATCCAATCAGATTTAATTTGTTTTTAGTAATATTGTAGGGGTATAACCCTTTTAGTTTTATTTTTATAATCCTAATATACGTCTAGGGTTTTAGTTGTGCGTTTAGAAGAGACAAGAAGAGAAAAAAAGAGAAAAGAGGAGAACAAAGAAAATGATGAAGGCGTTCGTCAACGTTCTTGAGTTTCGTTGCGAATTTTTGCCATAGGTTTAATCCTTAAGAGACATTTAAGCTTCCATAGTGTTGGGTTAGTTCACCCATATGCAAAACATGTTACTTTCAGCGTAATTCTATTCTCAAAAAGTTGAAGAATTTAAGTTCTTGATATTTGTTCTTGAGGTTCATTGTAGATCTTGTCTTGTTGGCATTTTGATGCTTTCTTGAAATGAAAGTCATTGTTTGGAGTGTTTTCTTTGAGTTTATTAGTATTTACTTAGTTTGGGTAATTGAATCTAAGGAAAACTTGAGAAAAAAAATCAATTTAAAGCTATTTAGGGTCAGAAAACGAGAGGTAAAATTCGTCGAAAGCATGCCTGGGGGATGTTGGCGCGGCGCGTCCCAGATGCGCCCAGGGAGCTGAGGTGGCGCGCCTGCAGTGAACCCAAAGTCACTACGTTGGGGTCTGGCTTCCCGCCCTTGGAACGCGCCAGGGTCCCTTGCCCCCACTCCTAGTCCGTTGGTTGTCCCGTTTGAGCTCATTTAAAGTGTATCTTCACTCCTTTTGATTCTAAACACTTTAAACTACTTCTAAAAACTTTGAAATCAGTCATAACATGAATCATAAACTTTAAATAATAATTCAAATTCAAGGTAAAGTTAAGATTAAGTTCTGAGAGATCTTCCGAACCTCTTGAGGGAGTCCCTTCGAGTCATTTTGAGGAGTCATCTAAAAATTATAGTAAATTGTTTCGAGACTCAAGTAAGTGAGCATGATAGTGAGATGAATGTGTTCATGACTCTACAATATCAGCTATATCTTCCATGTCACGACCCAACGTACACCCTAGAAGAAAGCATCCTTCAAGTCAAAACATGACGTACTTGACCTCTCGGAGGTCTTGTACAAGCCCTTAGACATCATTCATTGCATATATACGAAAAGTAGTGCGGAATTAAAACTTTTCTTTCAAAACATAATGCGGAATCATTTCATAAAACTTCTAACATATGTATAAAAAACCATCTATTACATCATGAGTACAACAGTCTTGATCACAACCCAGAAAAGTCTAACATAGAAAAGAACATAAAAGACATCATAGTGGTTGTGTCCTCGAATGCTATGAGGACTCACCAATCTTCACTTCTTGAAAGCCTTGCAAACTCTACCCTTCAAAGCTACTCAATATCCTCAAGACCCTACATTAGATTAGAATGTAGGCAAAATATGTGTTAGTACTAAATGTACCAAGTATGGAAACTATCATACCAAACATAAGAGATCTGAAAGGAATAGTCAATAATAGACGTAATCATAAAAGATAAAGACATAATCATAACATGAATATCATAAGCATAATAAAGCATCATAAATAATAAGAGTTCATACTTAACTCATTGTCCTCCTTACTCAAATGAACTACTTCACAAGTCACCTCCAAGTATGTTTGTGCAAGGCTAAGGTAGCATCCCATACTACAACCAAAGCTAAGTACCTCTTTTTAGTCATTCTTGATCATAATCCACTTTCATAATTAAGACCTTAAGTTCATTATACCATATGAGCACTATGCCCCTAGTCCACCTCAAATCACACTTGTGCAATGCTTGTGAAGCATCCCATTCTACCTCACACACTAAGCATGTCTTGAAGTCACCCTAATCCCTTTCTTTTTAGTTTAGGAGTCTCTAGTAGACCTACTTGATATTTAAAAGGAACTATTATCTTAATTAGCATATAATACAATAGAATTAAGAAGATCAACTTAGAAATTTCATCTTGCCTCTAATGACCTACAATCACCATGATCACCTTCAACATCAAATAATACAATTCACCATGAAAACCTCATTAAAACATCACATAATCATCATATGACCATAATTGAATGCTACCCACTAGATTGGGATCACAATCAAGCCTTACCAACAATGCAATCACAACCTTCTCTAGATTGGGGTTCTTTTGATTCACAATTGAGGAAAACTAGGGGGACTCCATAAATGGAAGAATCCATGTATGAATAAGTTTCACATACCTTAAATTAGATCCTTAAACCTAGCTTTAAACCTTCGTGAATTTCGTCCTAAAAGTTGCCTCCAATTTCTCTTCTTCTTCAATGGTGTTCTTGAGAGAGTTTTACAGAGGGGGAGGTTTTGATCTTGGAATCTAAGGTCTAAAAGGGACTCTTATTGTTTAAATACTCATAAAATACCTAAAACTACCCAATTAACTGCCCATGCATTTATTTGAACGTGGGATGAATTTCCCATTCACCCCTTCATTAGACAGCGTGTTGCAGGGAATTGCAGACTCCATCGACGACCTGCAGTTGATGGACCGTCGATGGAACGAAGACTCCATCTAGCAGGTCCGTCGTTTGCAATAGAGACTCTAAAACATGGGGGCTTGAGCTCCCATTCTAAGTATGGGGTGACACCTCCCATCGATTAGGTGTCGTCTTGTTGATGGAGCGTCGATGCTTGTCGTCCTTTGACACTGCCAAGACAGTGCACTGTCCACATTTTGGATCCTCCTCAAGGACCCTTTGGGTGGTCCTTGGGGAGTCGTGCCCAAATGTTTCCACCCCAAATACGTCCGTCTAGATGTTAGGAACCTTTTCTATCAATTTGAGCCCCAAACCCTACATAAAACCTCATGAAACATACTAAGGCACGCAATCACGTCTCATGACTAACTTTTAAACGTCTTGGACTTTCTTGGAAGTTTGACCTCCAAACTCTTCCAAACTTCACATGCTGCCTCTAAACACTAAATTAATAATCTTAAGACCTTCTAAGATCATGACACGCATGTTAGGCTCTATTTGGACCTAATTCATTTTGGGGTCCTTACAAAATCCCCCACTTAGAAAACATTCTTCCTCAAATGACATCTTCATAAACACCTGTCAAAGGGACAATTCTAGACTAGCAGCCCATCGTACATGCATTATACCTAAATGAACATACCCAAATCAAGGAAATAATTCAATACCAAGCTAGATATAGCTACACATAACCATATGGAGACCTTATGAAAAAGGCTCATTATCCCCCACCTAGGACTACACTACACATTTCTTTCTATCATCAATTCCTCATCATTAGGAAACAACAAAATCACAAGACAATTCATAATCATATGAAATTCTGAAAATTTTCATAAATCATTAAAGAAACATATACCGGTGAGGGATATAAGGAGATCATTCTTGATCACCCTTGGATCGGAGAGAATAGAACCTATTCTTCTTTAGATGACCATCTTCCACTTGATTAGTAGCAACTTGCTTGCCTTCTCTCACATTAGCTTTTCCCTTAGGGCAATCTTTAATCATATGACCACTCTCACCACACCCATAACAACCATCCTTACCGGCCAAGAACATACCCTCATGTTTCTTACCACACCTAGGGCAAGTAGGTCGAGAGTACTCATTGGTATTCTCATACCTAGGAGTACTAGAGTAGCCATGTCCGGAAGACTTTTGTCAATTCTTAGAACAACCATGTCCATAGGACCTTTCATTTTACATCCTACTTCTCTTTGTCTCCTTCTTAATCTTGGATTCCTCTATTTGTTGAGCAAACACCATTAGTTGGGAGATATCCATATCCTCTATAAGCATTTTCATCAGACACTCTTCTTCTACTAGTTCGGACACCCCCGTCATGAACCTATTCGTCAAGTATCTAGGGTTTGCTACCTAGGTTGGAACATACTTAGACAATTGAGTGAACTTCAAAGCATACTCCTTAACACTCAACTTTCCTTGTTTGAGGTTTATGAATTCCCCAACTTAGCCTCCCTTAATTCCCTAGGAAAGAACCTATTCAAGAAAAGTCGACTTAAAAGTCTCCCACTCTATGGGACCCGACCTTACCAGCGTAGAATCTTTCCATTGCTCATACCACACTCGAGATACATCTTTTAATTGGTAAGGGGCTAGCTCCGTTTTCTCCCTAGAAGTTAATCCCATAATAGCAAGAGTCTTATAAACCTCATCTATGAACCCATTTGGATCTTCCTCCACCTTGGATTCGCTAAATTCTGGAGGGTTCATCCTCAAGAACTCCCTAATTCTATAGGCACACATTCCCTCTATGGGGTTATCCACCATCTCCCTATTGGTTTGAGCCGTCAAGGATTGAGCCAACAAGTTCATAGCAGTCCTAAATTCCTCTAGAGTTACATTCTCCACTTGAGGAGCATTAGGAACTTGAGAAGGGACTTGATTCCCTTGGGGAGGAACCTCTTGATCCTCATGTCCACCTCCTTCCCTTCTAGCATTATCCCTAGTGTTATCCATAACCTTGACAAAATCATAGGCAAACATTAGAAGAAGGGCTTACTTAAACCGAACTCTATGGCACGACTTGAAGAATGAAAAAGTGAAACTTTCCGAAGCATCCATTAGCCTCCTACTCATAGATGTGTCGCGACTCACAGCAATGAATAAAACTCTACGAAAGGTGGTTTTGAGAGATCCTAAGACTATCATACCGAACATAAGATATCTCAAAGGTTATTCAATAATCATAAAAGATAAAGACATAAGCATAACATGAATATCATACGCATAATAAAGCATCATAAAGCATATAAGAGTTCATACTTATTTTCCTTCTTACTCAAATGAACTACTTCACAATCCACCTCAAGTATGATTATACAAGGCTAAGGTAGCATCCCATACTACTACCAAAGCTAAGTGCCTCTTTTTAGTCATTCTTGATCATAATCCACTTTCATAATTAAGACCTTAAGTTCATCATAACATATGAGAACTATTCCCCAGGTCCACCTCAAATCACACGTGTGCAATGCATGTGAAGCATCATATTCTACCTCACACACTAAGCATGTCTTGAAGTCACAGTAATCCCTTTCTTTTTAGTTTAAAAGTCTCTAGTAGACCTACTTCATATTAACGAGGAACTATCATCTTAAGTCAATCATATCATGGAAAGCAACTATAGTAACTATCTAATCTAAGCATACATATCATAGAGGTCATGTCATAAGTAGCTTCAAGTCATACTTGTGCCATGTATGGATAGCATCCTATACTATTATCCACACTAAGTACTTCTCTTGACAACCTAATCCAAGGTAACTAAGGAAGGAAACACCTATCCTAACCATCATGCAACCAATCATGTAAATGCAAGCTAATCATAGGGAAGCATGAACCCTCAAACCTAAGCTATCATGAGAAACGAATCCCAAGCTAATTCATGTAATTCACATTGCATGCAAGACAAGCTATCATGAAATGAACCTAGCATGCAAGTCAAGCTAACATTAGGAGAGTATATGTCTTTCCCCTAAAGCTGTCATGAAATAGTTTAGGCCTAACCAAGTCAAGCTATCACGAGGACACTGTAGTCATGCTACTTCAAGCTAATATTAGGAGAGCTACACTATTTAATCCCAAGATATCATGAGAACCACCATTCCCAAGATATAACGAGAACAACCAATCCCCAGATAGCATGATCAAGCATCCTGGCAACACATGACCAAGCTAAACATGAGAGAGATTACATCATCCATACCAAGCTAGCATGAGATTCATCACCTCAAGCTATTATGAGACCTACCATCTCAAGCTATCATGAGACCTACCATATCAAGCTAACACATCTTGGTCTTATCTTACCAAGTAAACTAAACAAGACATGACTTATTTAATACAACTTCAAGATATTCTAATTCATCATGTCTTGATTCATCTTAGGTTATTAGGTTAATCTAGAATTCATCTATGTGAGAGAACTTGCTTCTCCTATCATGTTCATGTCTAAGTGTAGAAGAGAAAGAAAACATCATCACAATCCCTTCATAATACTTCACCCCTAAATCCCTAGCATAAATGGAATACAAGCCCTACAATTGATTAGTTGCCTTAATTCATCATGATCCATGTTCAATTACAAGTTAATTCATTCAATGTGATCCTTCGAAGGTAAGTCTTGGTATACATGATCACATAGGTTCCATTCCAACTTTACAAGTCAAGACCATCCTATATCAATTAGCCTAGTTCAATTCATATCTAGGTGATTCAATCACGATCAATTAGCATATAATATAATATAATTAAGAAGATCAACTTAGAACCTTCATCTTGACGCTAATGGCCTAAAATCACCATGATCCCTTCAACATCAAATACTACAATTCACCATGAAAATCTCATGAAAACAACACAAAATTATCATATGAGCATAATTGAATGCTACCCACTATATTGGGATCACAATAAAGCCTTACCCACAATGCAATCACAACCCTCTCTACATTGGGGTTCTTTGGATTCACAATTGAGGAAAACTAGGGGGACTCCATACTGGAAGAATCCATGGATGAATAAACTTCACATACCTTATATTAGAGCTTTAAACCCAGCTTTAAACCTTGGTGAATTTCATCTTAAAAGCTGCGTTCATTTTCTCTTCTTCTTCAATGGTGTTCTTGAGAGAGTTTTAGAGAGGGAGAGGTTTTGATCTAGGAATCTAAGGTCTAAAAGGGTCTCTTATTGTTTAAATACTCATAAAATACCTAAAACCACCTAATTATTCGCCCATCCATTTATTTGGACGTGGGGTGAATTTCCCATTCACCTCTTCATTAGACAACGTGATGCAAGGAATTGCAGACTCCATCAGCCACCTGCAGTCGATGAACTATCAATGGAACGACAGCTCCGTCCTGCAGGTATGTCGTTTGCGATAGAGACTCTGCAAAATGGGGGATTGAGCTCCTATTCTAAGTATGGGTGACGCCCCCCATCAACGAGGCGTCGTCTTGTTGACGGAGCATCAATGCCTGCCGTCCTTTGACACTGCCAAGGCATTGCACTGTCCACATTTTGGGTCCTCCTCAAGGACCCTTTGGGTGTTTATTGAGGAGTCGTAATCGAACGTTTCCACACTAAATACGTTTACCTAGATGTTAGGAATATTTTTGATCAATTTGAGCCCCAAAAACTACATAAAACCTCATGAAATATACTAAGGCACGCAAGCACGTCTCATGGCTAACTTTAGAACATCTTGAACGTTCTTAGACGTTTGACCTCTAAACTCTTCCAAACTTCACATGTTGCCTCTAAACACTAAAATTGATCATTTAAGACCTTCTAAGCTCATGACAGACATGTTAGTCTCTATTTGGACCAAATTCATTTTGGGGTCCTTATACTCTATGTCATGAACCAAAATTCTTGAATTCATAATTCACATTCAAGAGAGAGTTAAGAGTAGAGTTCAAGAAAAACCTTTAAGTTCAATTGTGAATTCTTTGAGATCCATCATTGATTAAACTAAGTTTTGAGGAAGTAAACAAGAGAATGAGAAGAGTCATATACATGAGTCCATGTAGTTATGTAGACCTTTGAGCCGAGTTGTTTCATGCCCATAATTCAATATGAACTTCGTAAGTTGATCATGTTTCAGAGAAGGGGTATCTTCAATTTATAAACCATTAATGTTGAGTTTCCAGTCCGTCTTTGAGATTAATTCCTAATCAGGTGACTATTACATGTTACCCATGAAGTCCTTGAGTTGAATTGTTCATGCCCATAATTCCACATGAACCCTATAAGTCGAATAATCTTGAGATGAAAAGTACCTTTGAGATCTCGGGTTGAGTAGTTCATGCTCATAATTCCGCATGAACCCTCTAAATTGAAAATCATGAAAGCATCCATAAACATGAGATCATGAACCTTGAATCCATACTTCAATTCAAGGAAGTTAAGTGTCAAGTCTAAAGTTCAGAAGTAAGTTAAAGTTCTTAAAGATTTTGAGGAGTCTTATTTAAACATTTTTAACTTTGATTTTAAGACTCAAGTTTCAGCCTAAGTAAAGAGTAAGTTGAAGTTCTTTTCTTCAGAGGTATAAGGGGACTAAGTATTCCCAAAGAGACTTAAAATGTTTTAACATTTAACTAGTAAGGAAAATCTGATTTCCAAGGAGCCTTAGGGAAAGTTTTCGTAAAAAGAACTATAGCTTTCTAAAAGAAGTAAGCAGGAAAACTAAAATTTCAAAGATAGCTTTTGAGCTAAGTAATTTTTAGCACTAATCTCAAAACACATAATCAATATGTTTTTATAACATAAGAGTCAGTATATTTTTGGGAGTAGTATTGAGCACTAATATGGGGGAGAGTTCAAATAACTCACAGCCCCCATAAACCATATAGCCACCATGGTTAGAAAAGGTTCATACATTTTATGTTACAACCGGAGTCTAGACCCCAGACGAGACCGGCGTCGTTGACCTCTCAGAGGTCGCAGACAAGCCTACAAACGTCATTGTTACTTCATCTAGGTTAATTTTAGCGGAAAATTTGAACTTTTGTTTACTTAAACTTTGTATTGGAAAACATTTATCTCGCATAATACTATCTACGTAAACTCATAAGCATTCAAAACAACCATCTAAATCAAGATTATCAAATGAAAGATATAGTTATAAATATAGAGTTGCCAAAATGGCACCAATACAACGTCTGAAAGTAAATACGAAAGAAACGCTAGTGGAACATACTCCACTAGCTCATGCCTACGTCTACGCTAGAATAAACCAGTAAGCATCCTCGAAAGCTTGAGGGCCTACCAAATCCGGATGAAAGCTCCACGTCCGGATAACTTCTGCGTCGACTCGTAAGCTCTAACGTCCAGCTGCACCTGCACCTAAAAGTAGATAAATGTATGGGATTAGTACACACTTGTACTAAGTATGGGTATATGCAAGCACATACCACGGACATGCATGATTTAGAATAGCTTTCTCCTAACGATATGAGTTATGGAAAGTCAAGTCAGTGGACTTGCCAAAATCGGATTAGGAAAGTCATGCCATGAGAGTAACATGCATCATCATACGTATCATATTGCACACATCACATAACATATTGCATTTAGCACAAAACATATTGCATATAGCACATATCATATTTCATTTCATTCGTTCATATGCCATGAGACCTTGGAATCATGGACTTAACATTAGGACTTCCCAAAATGAGGGCTCAACATATGGGACCTCAACTAGGAAGCCTTCTTTAGCAAAAACAGAGTCTGCTTCATTCATTCATACGTACTTCATTTCATTTCATTCATAGGCTAGTGTAAACACCAGCTATACCTAGGATGTAGTTTAAGACTCTCATTGGGTTCACTGTGCAATGACTATGAATGACCTAGTGTCATTACATAAGTCTGGTTCAACTCTTGATTATCCTACCCAAACATCTTTGGTATCGTTCATTTCATTGTGGGCATTACATGAGGCTGGCCTCATTCTTTCTTTGGGAACTTTGACTTTAACAGACATAGATCATATGAGCTCCATGGAATCCTGTGTCTACCCCACACTTAAAAGAGGTGGAATCACCGGCCAAAGTGAAACCAAAAACATGCTAGCATATATAGGGGATTGAACCCTGCTAGATCCCTATGTTGGCTGCATAGGTTCAAAGACTAGGAGATATAAGGAGACCCATACCCGTCTGAACGGACAGTCTCATCTCATGAGAATTACACGAACCTCTGCCTTCCCAAAAGAAGGAATCGCCACTCATAGCTAGCCTATCGGTGCTCAGTATAAAGTTCCATTACATTCATCTCATACATCATAGAAGTTGGCTTCTAGCATGAGGACATCATTGCTCATTAGATGATTTCTCATCTCATCATTAGTATTAAGTATGCATTAACTTTAATACTTTCATTAGAGTGTTCATAGAGATTGTTCTCTTCGTTAACTTTACACTCTCATAGGTGAGTACGTTTTGGTAACATTTACTTAGGATCATTTGAGATTGCTCTCATGTTTCACATTAGCCTCTTATCATGTTTTCACCACATTCATTAGTCTTAGCACATTTGCCCTTCCTAGTTACTCACCCCTTTTTACGTGAATGCTCATTTCATCATATGCCAATGCACTTGGCCTTTTAGTGTGTTTCACACTCTTACTTAACCCTTCTGGAGTCTCATCATTCATCACATAACATCTTAGGTTCACTTACTTTATAAACGTATGCTGGACTTATGAGTCCACACACACAAGCCATGAGGCTTCATTCATAGTTCATTTAAGTGATTCATATTGCCCAAGATTATGTGGAACAAGACTTATGCATCTTGTAAGTATGCCAAGATATAATTTCGATCCTTAGAGGTAGCATTCATTAAATATTTTTTCACGTATGACTGTGTCAATACGGGATTGGGCAAGGGAAACCGATTTCCAATCCCTTGAGCAACACTTAATCTTATATTAAACTTGATAATTGCATATTTCAGATTTGGGGGATCCTAGTTCGATCCCCATAACCCCCATATCATTTTCTTTCTTTTCCCTCTTCTCTTTCTCGTTTAAGACAAGGAGATTGTGGATCAATCCCCCACAAGTTCATTCTTTTTCTCTTAATTTTTCTCTTAACTTTCTCACCTATCCAAGAGGTTGTGGGTTCAATCCCCACTCACCTCATTTTATTTTCTTTTTTATTTTTCTACTAACTCTCTCATCTATTCAAGAGGTTGTGGGTTCAATACCCACTCACCTCATTTTATTTTTTCTCCTTTATTTTTCTCCTAACTCTTTCATCTATTCAAGAGGTTGTGGGTTCAATCCACACTCACCACATTTAATTTTCTTTTCGTTTTTCTCGTGAAATTTTTATATAATTTGCATTTGGTGAGGTCTTGTGTTCAATCCCCAATGACATCATATTTTAAAAAAAATTTAAAACATAGCTCATTTTTCCAATCTTAGGCCGAGACCAACAATTTCCAGCAAGCTGGAAATTTGGTCTCTTTCAATCCATCTTTCTCTCAAGTTTTTATGTTGATTCTTGGAGTATTTCGGGTGACATTTAATCAGCAACATTATCCTTATATGAACATCACACTTTTAACATTTTCATATACTTGAAACACAACATTTTTAACATACAATTTTTAGGCAGCAACATAGTTAATTTACAGCACACACATGCTCAAATAGTTAACTTAATACACTTTTCCGAAATACATCTTTCATTCCTTACATAATTTCCAAATACATATTCAACACATAATCACAACCAGACCTAAAATTATCTACCAGAAGACATACCAACACATGATTTGAATCTTTCAAAGGAACTAATGACAAGGGTATGCAACGGGGACAACCTTAGTTTTTCAATTGTGATTAAACTGAACCTTAAGTGTCTCTTGGGAAAGGCACCAAGAGAAAAGAAAACCCATACCTAAAGTTGTTCAAAAGTGATTCAACGTGCTGCCTATTTCCCCACTAAGCCAACGTCTCACCACCAAAACAACAAGCAAAATCCGTCGAGAAATTGATTTTTACCTTTCGTTTTTAAGCTTGTTTTTCTTTTGATTTTTTTTTAGCTTTCAAGTTCTTGATGAACTTTTGTATTTGACGTTCTTCTCTTGTTCTCTTGTTGAAGGCAGATCGTGAGTGAGAGAGAAGTGGTGAGAACCGTGTGAGAGTGTTAACTTAGGATTAGGAGATTAGGGAGAGACTTAGTCAAATTAGGATTTATCTTTAATTAATAAAAAAAAATATATTTTTTTCCTTTTTCTTAAATCAGCAATTAAATATTAATTAATTAAATTATTCACTATATAAAGTAAATCAAATTAAATCATTGCTCCCACCAAGGCTCGAACCCGGGTGGAGCAAGATTTTGCTCAAAGGGTTAATTTCGGCCCTTTCTACCCAAATTGCCCCTCCACCATATTAATTAATTAATTAATTAAATATTTAGGGTAATTACAATTCTACCATTAGCCTAGAAAAATATCATTTTACCCCTAGACCCTCCAAACTTAAGATTACCCCTTTTAAGTCCGGTTAAGACTCATCCGGGTAGATCTTCATATTCGGGTGTCCTACATGGCTGGACCCAACCTTTCCTAGCTCAACTAACTCACCAAGTTGGTTGGCTTGGCTGTTGCAAGGGTTCAGAGGTCTGGTTCTACGCGCATTAATCCATGTGAACCCGGTCTAATCTATGCATTCTAGGTACGTTTAAGCATTACTTAGCATAGTTATTTTTGGGTTGTTACATTATCCCCCCCCCCCATAGGAATATTCGTCCCCGAATGACACTACTCTTTACTAGCAACAAGTAAGTCATATATAGAACGTATGCATACATAGGCAATTCAATACTCCTCATTGGTGAATATATTATTCACACATTAACATGATGGTGCACATCCTTGAAACCTACTAGCAGCTTCACATTAATAAACTAAGGAACTCTTTCCTAAACTAGTCTCATCAAAGTATACAACATAAGTAAACATATAAGTCACACAAATCATCAACCAACATGATAACTCAAACATATTAACCTCATACTAGTGCATAAACACCATACACAGTCAAATACATGAAAGAATAATTAAGGCTATGTACCCGAGACTTCACCAGAAGTGCCTTCCCTTGCACCTCTAGACTTGAGTGCGAAGAATCCTTGCCTCCTTGGGGCCTCTTCACTTGGACCATTAGGCTGAACTCTCTTGTCACGACTGAAGTCTAGACCCCAGACGAGACCGGCGTCGTTGACCTTTCAGAGGTCGCAGACAAGCCTACATACATCATCGTTACTTCATCTAGGTTAATTTTAGCGGAAAATTTGAATTTTTGTTACTTAACATTCATGTAAGACATTCTACTTAAACTCATAAACGTTCACAATCAACCATCTAATATTAAGATCATCAAATGAAAGAAATAGGTCCATACTGCATTAGGTGTATACTTGCCAAAATGACACCAATACAATATCTGAAATAAGATGAGAAAGAAATGCTAGTGGAACATACTCCACTAACTCAAACCTATATCTAAGCTAGAATATAATGGGCAAGCGTCCTTGAAAGAATGAGGGCCTACCAAATCCGGATGAATGCTCCACGTCCGGATAGCTGCAATATCGTACTGTAAGCTCTAACATCCACCTGTTCATGCACCTAAAAGTAGATATTGTATGGGATTAGTACACACTTGTACTAAGTATGGGTATATGCAAGCACACACCAAGGACATGCATGAGTAAGAATAGCTCTTTCCTAACAACATGATTTATGGAAAGTCCAGTAAGTGAACTTGCCAAATTTTGATTAGGAAAGTCAGTGGACTTGCCAAATTTGGATTAGAAAAGTCAGTGGACTTGCCAAATTTGGATTAGGAAAGTCATGCCATGAAAGTAACATGCATCATCATACTTATCATTTTGCAAGCAGCATATAACGTATTGCACATATCATATCACATAGTTCACATCATTCTTTCATATGCCATGAGACCTTGGAATCATGAACTTGACATTAGGACTTCCCAAAATGAGGGCTCAACTTATGGGACCTCAACTAGGGAGCCTTTTTTAGCAAACACAGAGTCTGCTTCATTAATTCATACGTATTTCATTTTCATTCATTCATATATTAGTGCAATCACTAGTCATACCTAGGATGTAGTTTAAGACTCTCATCGGGTTTGCTGTGCAATGACCAAGAATAACCTAGTGTCATTACTTAAGTCTAGCTCACCTCTTGATTATCCTATCCTAACACCTTTGGTATCGTTCATTTCATTATGTGCATCATTTGAGGCTGACCTCATTCTTTCTTTGGGAACTTTAACCTTAACCGACATAGATCATGTGAGCATCATAAAATCCAGTGTGTAATCCCCACGCTGAAAAGAGGTGGAATCACCGGCCAAAGTGAACCAAAACATGCTAGCATATATAGGTAGTTGAACCCTGCTAGATCCCTATATTGGCAGTATAGGTTCAAAGACTAGGAGATATAAGGAGACCCATACCCGGCATGCCGTTCAGTCTCATCTCATGAGAGTTACGTGAACCTCCGCCCTTCCTGAAGGAAGGCATCACCGCTCATAGCTAGCCTATCGGTGCTCAGTATAAAGTTCCATTACATTCAACTCATACATCATGGAAGCTGACTTCTAGCATGAGGACATCATAGCTTATTAGATGATTTCTCATCTCATCATTAGTATTAAGTATGCATTAACTTCAATACTTTTATTAGAGTATTCATAGAGACTGGTCTCTTCATTAGCAAATGCACTCTCATAGGTGAGTACTTTTTGGTAACATTTACTTAGGCTCATTTGAGACTGCCCTCATCTTTCACATTAGCCTCTTATCATATTGTCACCTCATTCATTAATTTTAACACATTTGCTTTTCATAATTACTCACCCCTTCATGTGAATATTCATTTCATCATATGCCAATGCACTTGGCCATTGTTTCACACTCTTACTTAACCCTTCTAGGGTTACATCATTTCATCACATACATCTTAGGCTCACTTACTTTTAAACGTATGCTAGACTTATGAGTCCACATATACAAGCCATGAGGCTTTATTCATAGTTTGTCTAAGTGATTCATGTTTACCCAATATTATGTGGTACAATACTTATACATCTTGTAGATATGCCAAGATATTGATTTCGATCTTTAGAGGCAGCATTCATTAAATATTTACTTACGTATGACATATGTGTCAATACAGAAATGGGCAAGGGAACCCCATTTCGAATCCCTTGGACAACACTTAATCTTATTTTAAACTTGATAATTGCATTTTTCAGATTTGGGGGACCCTAGTTCGATCCCCATCACCCCATAATATTTCCTTTCTTTTTCTCCTCTCCTTTTTCTTTTAAGTCAAGGAGGTTGTGGGTTCAATCCCCCACAAGCTCATTATTTTTCTTTGAATTTATCTATTAACTTTCTCACCTATCCAAGAGGTTGTGGGTTCAATCCCCACTCTCCACATTTATTTTCTCCTTTATTTTTTTTTCTCCTAACTCTCTCATCCATTCAAGAGGTTGTGGGTTCAATCCCCACTCACCACATCTATTTTTTCCTTGCATTTTTCTCACAAAATTTTTATGAAATTTTCATTTAGTGAGGCCATGGGTTCAATCCCCAATGACCTCACATTTTAAAATAAATAAATAAACGAAGCTCATTTTTTTAAAAGTTGGCCGAGACTACAATTTCCAACAGGCTGGAAATTTTGTCTCTTCCAATCCATTTTTGTCTTAATCTTTTGTTGATTTTTTTTGTAGCTTTCATGTAATGATGTCTTGGGTTCAATCCTTAGTGATTTCCAGTTATTTTACATTCATTTTTCATTGCATTTTGTACCACTTTGTTTGGCCGAACCAGCCCTACCAAATGCTGGAAATTTGTTCACTATTTTTAGCTTCTTTTTATCATCATTCATGCGTTAATTCTTAAGGCATTTCGTGGATCATTTGGTGCGCTTTAAGTGTAATCTTTTTATGATTATATTCAGCCAAGAATTACCATTACATCCAGCAACATTACACCACTTTTACACCTCATGATTTACACAAACATTCGCACATAAAATTCAACCGTAAAAATATATCATTTTTCACATACTTTCGGTTGACATAACTTAACATTCTTACAATTCAAAACACATAATCATGAACACATTATCACGAAAATCACACTTCATACTTAAACTACCAGCAAACATACCAACAACATGATCTCTAACCTGTTTCATATTGAGATCAAAGGGATACTAGGGACAAGGAGTTTGACAAGAACGGGAACAACCCTAGTTTCAAGATTTGTTGAATTCATGGAAAAGAAAATTCTCTTGGAGAAAGGAGTCCAGGAGAGAAACCCATACCTTAATGTCGTTCAATACTTGTTTAAATGCTGCCAATTTACCATGAAACCAAGCCTCACCACCGAAAATTCAAGCACAATCCCGTCAAGAACTTGTTGTTGATTTTCGTTTTTAGCTTAGTTTTCGTTTGAGTTTTTGTGTGTAAGTTCTTCAACAGTGAAGAACTATTATTTTCAGTTATTTTACTGATAAAAACGTGAGAATGAGAGTGAGAGATGTGAGAATGAGAGGATTAGGATTAGGATTAGGATTAGGATTAGGAGAGTTAGGTGGAGACTAAGTCAAACTAGGACTCCTCATTATTTATTAATTTTATTATTATTATTTTTTTTATTAAAAATCTGATTTTTCCCTTACTTAAATCAGCTTAATAAATATTAATTAATTCAACTAATTCACTTAATAAAATTAAATCAATTTAATCCTTGCTTCCACCAAGGCTCGAACACGGGTGGAGCTAGATTTTGCTTAAAGGGTCAATTTTGGCCACCTCTACCCAAATTGCCCCTTAACCATATTAATTAATTAATTAATTAATTAACTATTTAGGGTAATTACAATACTACCCTTAGCCTGGAAAAGACCATTTTACCCCTAGACCCTCCAAACTTAAGATTACCCCTTTTTAATTCCGGTTAAGACTCACCGGGTAAATCTTCATATTCGGGTGCCCTACATGGCTGGACCCAACCTTTCCTAGCTCAACTAACTCACCAAGTTGGTTGGCTTGGCTATTGCAAGGGTTCAGAGGTCTGGTTCTACGCGCATCAATCCGTGTGAACCTGGTCTAATCGTAGGCATTCTAGACACATTAAGCATTACATAGCATAGCCATTTTTAGGGTTGTTACATTATCCCCCCCTTAGGAACATTCGTCCCCGAATGATAATTCTTTTAATCTAGCACAACTCCAGTCATATCATAACATATGTATTATACACAGTCAAGCAATAACAACCAAGAACAAAGGAGATAAGGAAACTTAAACTTAAGAGTAGGAAGTCTAACCTCAAGAGCTGAAAAGATGAGGGTAGAGGGATCTCATATCGGCCTCGGCTTCCCACGTAGCACCCTCAATAAGATGATTCCTCCACAATACCTTCACTGTGGCAATCTCCTTGTTCCTCAGCCGCTTGATCTGTCTGTCTAAAATCTCAACAGGTACCTCCTCATAGGACAAGTCTTCATCAACCCCCAAACCTTCAACAGGTAGAATCGATGTTGGATAACCTAGGCACTTCTTTAACATAGAGACATGAAAGACTGGATGAACAGAAGCTAGCTCCGCAGGCAATGCCAACTCATAGGCCACCTCACCCACATGCTGTAGGATCTCATATGGCCCAACATACCTCGGACTCAAGTTCCCCATACTGCCAAACCTCATCACCCCCTTCATAGGTGATGTCTTCAAATAGACCTGGTCACCAACATCAAACTCTAAGTGCCGTTTTCTGTTGTCTGCATAAGACATCTGCCGACTGTAAGCAGTAGCCAACATGTCCCTAATCACCCTGACCTTCTCTAAGGCCTCATGAATGATCTCTGGACCCAAAATAGATGACTCTCCAACCTCGAACCACCCAACTGGAGACCTACATCTTCTACCATACAGTGCCTCAAACGGTGCCATCCCAATGCTGGAGTGATAGCTGTTATTATACGAGAACTCTATCAAAGGCAGATGGTCGTCCCAACTACCTCTGAAGTCATTCACACACTTAGGAGGGATTCTTGGTAAATCCTCCGAAAAGACATATGGGAACTCATTCACTATTGACACTGAGTCTATGGAAGAAACTTCTTGATCTAAGTCATTGATTCTAACTAAGTGGTACAAATACCCCTTAGCTATCATCTTATTGGCCTTCAAGTTGGCCGACTGGACTTGGACCACACCCTTCCCATTTTGACTCTAACTTATTCGGAAACTTAACCTTACTACCCTGTTTTGATAGTCTATGGTAGTCTAGCATTTATGAAGTAATCCATACCTAAGCCATCTCCTCGAGCTAGTAAGCAGCCAACTTAGCCTTCTCCTATTCATCAGTATTCATAGCAGGCTTTAGAACCTACCACACACTCACTCTATGCGAACAACCACTCTTACCAAACGTCTTTCGTTCACGTTGGGCATTTCTATCACTGCCCCTTCTTGGGAAGGCCAGATCTTGAGTCTAGCGCCTTAGACCACTTGGCCATCCTAATTCTTGTGTGTATTCTTCTACGCGCTCACACAAGAAGGAAGGTATATACTTAGAATGACACAAAGTGTCAAAGCTCTAGATAGCATGATTAAGGCTGGCAAAAGGACCGGTTTTCGGCCGGTCCGGTCCGGTTCCCGGACCGGTTCGTCCGGTACCGGTTGAACCGGTTAGGAACCGGTCTTTTGGTGTACCAGACCGGTTCCCGGACCGGTTCCCGGACCGGTTCCCGGTTTTTTATCCAGTTGAACCGGTTCGGTAAGAACCGGTTCCGGACCGGTCCGATCCGGTAAGGTCCGGTTTAGCTTTTTTTTTTTTTTTAAATTTATGTATCCGTTTAAACGACCGTTGGGCCCTTCTTTTCAAATGATACTAAATTTACAAAAAGACTTTAAAAAAAATGCAATTGTTAGTATAGTAATTAATATTCAATTCCTCCTAAATTATGTACTCTTATTCTCTTTCTAATATTTGTATTGTAGAATTTATTTATTTGAATAAATATACGGCTATTCGCTTTGATTTTCTTTTATAATAGTCTCTTCTATTTAATTCATGTCATTTTATAAATTTAATTTTTAATTATTTTAATATAAGTTTAAATTAAAACTTTAAATTCAATATAAACTTTAAAGTTTAAATTCAATATTCAAACTTTAAATTCAATATAAAGTTTAAACTTTAAATTCAATATTATAACTTAAGTTCAATATAAAACTTTAAATTCAATTTGAAACTTTAAATTCAATATAAACTTTAAAGTATAAATTCAAATTCAAACTTATATAAACTTTAAAGTTTTCAATTGAAGTTTTAATATAGATATATAATATTTAAATAATAATTAAAATAATTAAAATTTATTAAAAAAAAAAAAAAATTACCGGATGAACCGGTAAGACCCGGTTCCAAACCGGTCCAACCCGGTTCCAAACCGGTTACTACCGGACCGGGCGGAACATTTCGGTTTTTCCGGTAAAACCGGTCCGGTAAAATCCGGTACCGGTAAGAAAATCCGGTAAGAAAAATCCGGTACCGGTACCGGTACCGGTAAAACCGGTCCTGTTGACCCGGTCCTGTCCAATAGCCAGTCTTAAGCATGATAAAGAGTAGAAGAAGGGAAATTTTCCTACGCATCATGTAGTCTCTAATTGAGGATGGTGGTGCACTTCACTACCATGACTTAGAAACTACTCAATGTGGTTGATGTGAACTTACTATCTTCGGAATTTAACCTGGATCTGATACCAACTTTGTCACGATCGAAGTCTAGACCCCAGACGAGACATGCGTCGTTGACCTCTCAGAGGTCGCAGACAAGCCTACATACGTCATCGTTACTTCATCTACGTTAATTTTAGCGGAAAATTTGAATTTTTTGTTACTTAACATTCATGTAAAACATTCTACTTAAACTCATAAACGTTCACAATCAACCATCTAATATTAAGATCATCAAATGAAAGAAATAGTTCCATACTTCATTACGTGTATACTTGCCAAAATGGCACCAATACAATGTCTGAAATAAGATGAGAAAGAAACGCTAGTGAAACATACTCCACTAACTCAAACCTATATCTAAGCTAGAATATAATGGGCAAGTGTCCTCGAAAAAATGATGGCCTACCAAATCCGGATGAATGCTCCACGTCCGGATAGCTGCAATGTCGTACTGTAAGCTCTAACGTCCACCTGTTCATGCACCTACAAGTAGATATTGTATGGGATTAGTACACACTTGTACTAAGTATGGGTATATGCAAGCACACACCAAGGACATGCATGAGTAAGAATAGCTCTTTCCTAACAACATGATTTATGGAAAGTCAAGTCAGTGGACTTGCCAAATTTGGATTAGGAAAGTCAGTGGACTTGCCAAATTTGGATTAGGAAAGTCAGTGGACTTGCCAAATTTGGATTAGGAGAGTCATGCCATGAAAGTAACATGCATCATCATACTTATCATTTTGCAAGCAGCACATAACGTATTGCACATATCATATCACGTAGTTCACATCATTCTTTCATATGCGATGAGACCTTGGAATCATGAACTTGACATTAGGACTTCCCAAAATGAGGGCTCAACATATGGGACCTCAACTAAGGAGCCTTCTTTAGCAAACACAGAGTCTGCTTCATTAATTCATACGTACTTCATTTTCATTCATTCATATATTAGTGCAATCACTAGTCATACCTAGGATGTAGTTTAAGACACTCATCGGGTTTGCTGTGCAATGACCAAGAATAACCTAGTGTCATTACTTAAGTCTAGCTCACCTCTTGATTATCCTATCCTAACACCTTTGGTATCGTTCATTTCATTATGTGCATCATTTGAGGCTGGCCTCATTCTTTCTTTGGGAACTTTAACCTTAACCGACATAGATCATGTGAGCATCATGAAATCCAGTGTGTAATCCCCATACCGAAAAGAGGTGGAATCACCGGCCAAAGTGAACCAAAACATGCTAGCGTATATAGGGAGTCGAACCCTGCTAGATCCCTATATTGGCAGTATAGGTTCATTGACTAGGAGATATAAGGAGACCCATACCCGGCATGCCGGACAGTCTCATCTCATGATAGTTACGTGAACCTCCGCCCTTCCCGAAGGAAGGCATCACCGCTCATAGCTAGCCTATCGGTGCTCAGTATAAAGTTCCATTACATTCAACTCATACATCATGGAAGATGGCTTCTAGCATGAGAACATCATAGCTCATTAGATGATTTCTCATCTCATCATTAGTATTAAGTATGCATTAACTTCAATACTTTCATTAGAGTATTCATAGAGACTGGTCTCTTCATTAGCAAATATACTCTCATAGGTGAGTATGTTTTGGTAACATTTACTTAGGCTCATTTGAGATTTCCCTCATCTTTCACATTAGCCTCTTATCATATTGTCACCTCATTCATTAACTTTAACACATTTGCTTTTCATAATTACTCACCCCTTCACGTGAATATTCATTTCATCATATGCCAATGCACTTGGCCATTGTTTCACACTCTTACTTAACCCTTCTAGGGTTACATCATTTCATCACATACATCTTAGGCTCACTTACTTTTAAACGTATGCTAGACTTATGAGTCCACATATACAAGCCATGAGGCTTTATTCATAGTTTGTCTAAGTGATTCATGTTTAACCAATATTATGTGGTACAATACTTATACATCTTGTAGATATGCCAAGATATTGATTTCGATCTTTAGAGGCAGCATTCATTAAATATTTACTTACGTATGACATATGTGTCAATACAGAAATGGGCAAGGGAACCCCATTTTGAATCCCTTGGACAACACTTAATCTTATTTTAAACTTGATAATTGCATTTTTCAGATTTGGGGGACCCTAGTTCGATCCCCATCACCCCATAATATTTCCTTTCTTTTTCTCCTCTCCTTTTTCTTTTAAGTCAAGGAGGTTGTGGGTTCAATCCCCCACAAGCTCATTATTTTTCTTTGAATTTATCTATTAACTTTCTCACCTATCCAAGAGGTTGTGGGTTCAATCCCCACTCTCCACATTTATTTTCTCCTTTATTTTTTTTTCTCCTAACTCTCTCATCCATTCAAGAGGTTGTGGGTTCAATCCCCACTCACCACATCTATTTTTTCCTTGCATTTGCCTCACAAAATTTTTATGAAATTTTCATTTAGTGAGGCCATGGGTTCAATACCCAATGACCTCACATTTTTTTTTAAAAAATAAACGAAGCTCATTTTTTTAAAAGTTGGCCGAGACTACAATTTCCAACAGGCTGGAAAGTTTGTCTCTTCCAATCCATTTTTGTCTTAATCTTTTGTTGATTTTTTTTGTAGCTTTCATGTAATGATGTCTTGGGTTCAATCCTTAGTGATTTCCAGTTATTTTACATTCATTTTTCATTGCATTTTGTACCACTTTGTTTGGCCGAACCCGACCTACCAAATGCTGGAAATTTGTTCACTATTTTCAGCTTCTTTTTATCATCATTCATGCGTTAATTCTTAAGGCATTTCGTGGATTATTTGGTGCATCTTTAAGTGTAATCTTTTTATGATTATATTCAGCCAAGAATTACCATTACATCCAGCAACATTACACCACTTTTACACCTCATGATTTACACAAACATTCGCACATAAAATTCAACCGTAAAAACATATCATTTTTCACATACTTTCGGTTGACATAACTTAACATGCTTACAATTCCAAACACATAATCATGAACACATTATCACGAAAATCACACTTCATACTTAAACTACCAGCAAACATACCAACAACATGATCTCTAACCTATTTCACATTGAGATCAAAGGGATACTAGGGACAAGGAGTTTGACAAGAACGGGAACAACCCTAGTTTCAAGATTTGTAGAATTCATGGAAAAGAAAATTCTCTTGGAGAAAGGAGTCCAGGAGAGAAACCCATACCTTAATGTCGTTCAATACTTGTTTAAATGCTGCCAATTTACCATGAAACCAAGCCTCACCACCGAAAATTCAAGCACAATCCCGTCAAGAACTTGTTGTTGATTTTCGTTTTTAGCTTAGTTTTCGTTTGAGTTTTTGTGTGTAAGTTCCTCGAGATCCTCAGCAATCCCTGTCAAGAATCTACTCATCTCGTCTCTACTGTTAGACACAAGAGAAGTGGCATACCTGGAAAATTTTATGAACTTCAGGGAGTAATCTCTGACTGACATCGAGCCCTGCTTAAGGTTGATGAATTCCTCAACCTTAGCCTCCTTCATTTCTCTCGGAAAGACCGCTCCAGAAAAGCCGTCTTGAAAATATCCCAAGTAATAGGACCTCCTCCTAAGGCCCTGCTATTCTGCCACATCTTATACCAGGATTGAGGTACATCCTTTAGCTGGTAGGATGCCAGCTCAGCCTTCTCCACATCAGTCAAACCCATTGCACACAGTATCTTGTGGATCTCATCCACAAACTCCTCGGGATCCTCCGCAGTCTTAGATCTAGTGTAAAAAGGAGGATTAATCCTCGTGAAGTACCTTAACCTGCTAGCCATGGTGCTGGCAAGTGGGTTCTCTCTGGGAACACCTCGTTGCTCCGCCTGGGCTGTCATAGCCTGAGCTTGTAAAGTGATGGTTTGGGACATCTGTGCCAGGGCTGTCCTCACTTCTCCATCTGTCAATCCAGTTGGGTTAACAGGTATCTCCATTTCAGCAGCTGGGGACTGGGGTGGAACTTGGTAGCCCCCAGCAGCTGCTCCTCCTCTTCCCCGACCAGCATTCCTCCTTGTGTTCATTTTCTGAAAGATAAGAATTGATGTTAGATACGCTCATAACACCAAGAAATCAGACATTAAGGAAAGCACGATAAGATCAGAAGAAGGAAAATTTTCCTACGCATCATGCAGTCTCTAATTCATGATTGTGGTGCACTTCATTACCATAAGTTAGAAAACTACTCGATGTGGTTGATGTGAACTTATTATCCTTGGAATTTAACCTAATGCTCTGATACCAACTTTGTCACGACCAGAGTCTAGACCCCAGACGAGACCGGCGTCGTTGACCTCTCAGAGGTCGCAGACAAGCCTACATACGTCATTGTTACTTCATCTAGGTTAATTTTAGCAGAAAATTTGAACTTTTGTTTACTTAAACTTTATATTGGAAAACATTGATCTCGCATAATACTATCTACGTAAACTCATAAGCATTCACAACAACCATATAAATCAAGATAATCAAATGAAAGATATAGTCATAAATATAGAGTTGCCAAAATGGCACCAATATAACGTCTGAAAGTAAATACGAAAGAAACGCTGGTGGAACATACTTCACTAGCTCATGCCTACGTCTACGCTAGAATAAACCAGTAAGCATCCTCAAAAGCATGAGGGCCTACCAAATCCGGATGAAAGCTCTACGTCCGGATAACTTCTGCATCGACTCGTAAGCTCTAACGTCCAGCTGCACCTGCACCAAAAAGTAGATAAATGTATGGGATTAGTACACACTTGTACTAAGTATGGGTATATCCAAGCACACACCATGGACATGCATGATTTAGAATAGATATTTTCTAACGATATGAGTTCTGGAAAGTCAAGTCAGTGGACTTGCCAAAATCGGATTAGGAAAGTCATGCCATGGGAGTAACATGCATCATCATACGTATCATATTGCACACAACACATAACATATTGCATATAGCATATAACATATTGCAAATAGCACATATCATATTTCATTTCATTCGTTCATATGCCATGAGACCTTGGAATCATGGATTTAACATTAGGACTTCCCAAAATGAGGGCTCAACATATGGGACCTTAACTAGGGAGCCTTCTTTAACAAACACAGAATCTGCTTCATTCATTCATACGTACTTTATTTCATTTCATTCATAGGCTAGTGTAAACACCAGCTATACCTAGGATGTAGTTTAAGACTCTCATTGGGTTCACTGTGCAATGACTAAGAATGACCTAGTGTCATTACATAAGTCTAGTTCACCTCTTGATTATCCTACCCAAACATCTTTGGTATCGTTCATTTCATTGTGGGCATTACATGATGCTGGCCTCATTCTTTCTTTGGGAACTTTAACTTTAACCGACATAGATCATATGAGCTCTATGAAATCCTGTGTCTACCCCACACCAAAAAGAGGTGGAATCACCGACCAAAGTGAAACCAAAAACATGCTAGCGTATATAGGGGATTGAAACCTGCTAGATCCCTATGCTGGCTGCATAGTTTCAAAGACTAGGAGATATAAGGATACCCATAACCGTCTGAATGGACAGTCTCATCTCATGAGAATTACACGAACCTCTTCCTTTCCGAAAGAAGGAATCGCCACTCATAGCTAGCCTATCGGTGCTCAGTATAAAGTTCCATTACATTCATCTCATACATCATAGAAGCTGGCTTCTAGCATGAAGACATCATTGCTCATTAGATGATTTCTCATCTCATCATTAGTATTAAGTATGCATTAACTTTAATACTTTCATTAGAGCGTTCATAGAGACTGGTCTCTTCATTAACTTTACACTCTCATAGGTAAGTACGTTTTGGTAACATTTACTTAGGCTCATTTGAGATTGCTCTCATGTTTTACATTAGCCTCTTATCATGTTGTCACCACATTTATTAGTCTTAGCACATTTGCCCTTCCTAGTTACTCACCCCCTTTTACGTGAATGTTCATTTCATCATATGCCAATGCACTTGGCCTTTTAGTGTGTCTCACACTCTCACTTAACCCTTCTGGGGTCTCATCATTCATCACATAACATCTTAGGTTCACTTACTTTATAAACGTATGCTGGACTTATGAGTCCACACACACAAGCCATGAGGCTTCATTCATAGTTCAATCCCCACTCACCTCATTTTATTTTCTCCTTTATTTCTCTCCTAACACTCTTATCTATTCAAGAGGTTGTGGTTCAATCCCCACTCACCTCATTTTATTTTTTCTCCTTTATTTTTCTCCTAACTCTCTCATCTATTCAAGAGGTTGTGGGTTCAATCCCCACTCACCACATTTAATTTTTTTTTGTTTTTCTCATGAAATTTTTATGTAATTTGTATTTGGTGAGGTCTTGGGTTCAATCCCTAATGACCTCAAATTTTAAAAAAAAAAATTAAAACATAGCTCATTTTTCCAATCTTAGGCCGAGACCAACAATTTCCAGCAAGCTGGAAATTTGGTCTCTTTCAATCCATCTTTCTCTCAAGTTTTTATGTTGATTCTTGGAGTATTTCGGGTGACATTTAATCAGAAACATTATCCTTATATGAACATCACACTTTTAAAATTTTCATACACTTGAAACATAATATTTTTAACATACAAATTTCAGGCAGCAACATAGTTAATTTACAGCACACACATGCTCAAACAGTTAACTTAATACACTTTTTCGGAATACATATTTCATTCCTTACATAATTTCCAAATACATATTAAACACATAATCACAACCAGACCTAAAATATCTACCAGAAGACATACCAACACGTGCTTTGAATCTTTCAAAGGATCTAATGACAGGGGCATGCAACGGGGACAACCTTAGTTTTTCAATTGCGATTAAACTGAACCTTAAGGGTCTCTTGGTAAAGGGACCAAGAGAAAAGAAAACCCATACCTGAAGTTATTCAAAAGTGATTCAACGTGCTTCCTATTTCCCCACTAAGCCAACGTCTCACCACCAAAACCACAAGCAAAATCCATCGAGAAATTGATTTTTACCTTTTATTTTTAAGCTTGTATTGCTTTTGAGTTTTTTTTAGCTTTCAAGTTCTTGAAGAACTTTTGTATTTGATGTTCTGTTATTGTTCTCTTGTTGAAGGCAAATCGTGAGTGAGAGAGAAGTGGTGAGAAACGTGTGAGAGTGTTAACTTAGGATTAGGAGATTAGGGAGAGACTTAGACAAATTAGGATTTATCTTTAATTAATAAATACAAATCTTATTTTTTTTCCTTTTTCTTAAATCAGCAATTAAATATTTATTAAATAAATTAATCCACTATATCAAATAAATCAAATTAAATTATTGCTCCCACCAAGGCTCGAACCCAGGTGGAGCAAGATTTCGCTCAAAGGGTCAATTTTGGCCCTTTCTACCCAAATTGCCCCTCCACTATAGTAATTAATTAATTAAATATTTAGGGTAATTACAATTCTACCCTTAGTCTGGAAAAAGACCATTTTACCCCTAGACCCTCCAAACTTAAGATTACCCCTTTTTAAGTCTGGTTAAGACTCATCCAGGTAGATCTTCATATTCGGGTGCCCTACATGGATGGACCCAACCTTTCCTAGCTCAACTAACTCACCAAGTTGGTTGGCTTGGCTATTGCAAGGGTTCAGAGGTCTGGTTCTACGCGCATTAATCCGTGTGAACCCGGTCTAATCTATGCATTCTAGCTACGTTTAAGCATTACTTAGCATAGTTATTTTCGGGTTGTTACATTATCCCCTTCTTAGGAACATTCGTCCCCGAATGACACTACTCTTTACTAGCAACTAGTAAGTCATCTATGGAACATATGCATACATCGACAATTCAATACTCCTCATTGGTGAATATATTATTCACACATTAACATGATGGTGTACATCCTTGAAACCTACTAGCAGCTTCACATTAATAGACTAAGGAACTCTTTCCTAAACTAGTCTCATCAAAGTATACAACATAAGTAAACATATAAGTCACACAAATCAGCAACCAACATGATGACTCAAACATATTAACCTCATACTAGTGCATAAACACCATCACAGTTAAATACATGAAAGACCAATTAAGGCTATGCACCCGAGACTTCACCAGAAGTGTCTTCCAAACCACAAGCAAAATCCATCGAGAAATTGATTTTTACCTTTCATTTTTAAGCTTGTTTTTCTTTTGAGTTTTTTTTAGCTTTCAAGTTCTTGATGAACTTTTGTATTTGACGTTCTGTTATTGTTCTCTTGTTGAAGGCAGATCGTGAGTGAGAGAGAAGTGGTGAGAAACGTGTGAGAGTGTTAACTTAGGATTAGGAGATTAGGGAATTAATAAACAAAAATCTTATTTTTTTCCTTTTTCTTAAATCTGCAATTAAATATTAATTAAATAAATTAATCCACTATATCAAATAAATCAAATTAAATCATTGCTCCCACCAAGGCTCGAACCCGGGTGGAGCAAGATTTCGCTCAAAGGGACAATCTCGGCCCTTTCTACCCAAATTGCCCCTCCACTATATTAATTAATTAATTAATTAAATATTTAGGGTAATTACAATTCTACCCTTAGCTTGGAAAAAGACAATTTTACCCCTAGACCCTCCAAACTTAAGATTACCCCTTTTTAAGTCCGGTTAAGACTCATCCGGGTAGATCTTCATATTCGGGTGCCCTACATGGCTGGACCCAACCTTTCCTAGCTCAACTAACTCACCAAGTTGGTTGTATTTGCTGTTGCAAGGGTTCAGAGGTCTGGTTCTACGCGCATTAATCCGTGTGAACCCGGTCTAATCTATGCATTCTAGCTACGTTTACGTATTACTTAGCATAGTTATTTTCGGGTTGTTACATTATCCCTTTCTTAGGAACATTCGTCCCGAATGACACTACTCTTTACTAGCAACAAGTAAGTCATCTATAGAACATATGCATACATCGGCAAATCAATACTCCTCATTGGTGAATATATTATTCACACATTAACATGATGGTGCACATCCTTGAAACCTACTAGCAGCTTCACATTAATAGACTAAGGAACTATTTCCTAAACTAGTCTCATCAAAGTATACAAAATAAGTAAACATATAAGTCACACAAATCAGCAACCAACATGATGACTCAAACATATTAACCTCATACTAGTGCATAAACACCATACACAGTTAAATACATGAAAGACAAATTAAGGCTACGCACCCGAGACTTCACCAGAAGTGTCTTACCTTGAACCCCTAGACTTGAGTGTAAAGAATCGTTGCCTCCTTGGGGCCTCTTCACTTGGACCATTAGGTTGAACTCTCTCCTTCCCTTGTTCTTGACTCCTCCTATTCGGACAATCCTTCACCATGTGACCCGGTTTGCCACAACTATAACAGGCGTTAGAGCCCATCATACACTCTTCTCCTTGCAGTTTGCAAAACTTCCTGCAAGGTGGCCTCCCCTGAGGTGTATCTACTTCATTGTTTCTCTTAACTCTGAGCTCGGAATCTCTATTATAGCAACCCTTGGATGAACTTCACTCCTCTTGGTGGGAGAGTCCCTTATTAAACCTGGGCTTATCCCTGATTTCAGTACCACTCTTCCTGGAAATTTTCTCCTCAACTTGCCTTGATCTATTTCCTACCCTAGTGTGCTTCCTCTTCCTGCTTTCCTCCACCTGCTGGACATGGACCATAAGCCTGGAAAGGTCCATGCTGTCATGCAGCATAGCTTCCCTACACTCCTCCTCGAGATCCTCAGCAATCCCTGTCAAGAATCTACTCATCTCGTCTCTACTGTTAGACACAAGAGAAGTGGCATACCTAGAAAGTTTTATGAACTTCAGGGAGTAATCCCTGACTGACATCGAGCCCTGCTTAAGGTTGATGAATTCCTCAACCTTAGCCTCCTTCGTTTCTCTGGGAAAGAACCGCTCCAGAAAAGTCGTCTTGAAAAGATCCCAAGTAATAGGACCTCCTCCTAAGGCCCTGCTATCCTGCCACATCTTATACCAAGATTGAGCTACATCCTTTAGCTGGTAGGATGCCAGCTCAGCCTTCTCCACATCAGTCAAACCCATTGCACACAGTATCTTGTGGATCTCATCCATAAACTCCTCGGGATTCTCCACAGTCTTAGATCCAGTGTAAACGGGAGGATTCATCTTCGTGAAGTACCTTAACCTGCTAGCCATGGTGTTGGCAGGTGGGTTCTCTCTGGGAACACCTCGTTGCTCCGCCTGGGCTGTCATAGCCTGAGCATGTAAAGTGATGGCTTGGGCCATCTGTGCCAGGGCTGTCCTCATTTCTCCATCTGTCAATCCAGCTGGGTTAACAGGCATCTCCATTTCAGCAGCTGGGGACTGGGGTGGAACTTGGTTGCCCCCAGTAGCTGCTCCTTCTCTTCCCCGACCAGCGTTCCTCCTTGTGTTCATTTTCTGAAAGATAAGAATTAATGTTAGATATGCTCATAACACTAAGAAATCAGAAATTAAGGAAAGTACGACAAGATCAGAACAAGGGAAATTTTCCTACGCATCATGCAGTCTCTTATTCATGATAGTGGTGCACTTCACTACCATAAGTTAGAAACTACTCGATGTGGTTGATGTGAATTTATTATCCTCGGAATTTAACCTAATGCTCTGATACCAACTTTGTCACGATCGGAGTCTAGACCCCAGACGAGACCGGCGTCGTTGACCTCTCAGAGGTCGCAGACAAGCCTATATACGTCATTGTTACTTTATCTAGGTTAATTTTAGCAGAAAATTTGAACTTTTGTTTACTTAAACTTTATATTGGAAAACATTGATCTCGCATGATACTATCTACGTAAACTCATAAGCATTCACAACAACCATCTAAATCAAGATAATCAAATGAAAGATATAGTCATAAATATAGAGTTGCCAAAATGGCACCAATACAACGTCTGAAAGTAAATACGAAAGAAACGCTAGTGGAACATACTTCACTAGATCATGCCTACGTCTACGCTAGAATAAACCAGTAAGCATCCTTAAAAGCATGAGGGCCTACCAAATCCGGATGAAAGCTCCACGTCCGGATAACTTCTGCGTCGACTCGTAAGCTCTAACGTCCAGCTGCACCTGCACCTAAAAGTAGATAAATGTATGGGAATAGTACACACTTGTACTAAGTATGGGTATATGCAAGCACACACCGCAGACATGCCCGATTTAGAATAGATCTATTCTAATGATATGAGTTATGGAAAGTCAAATCAGTGGACTTGCCAAAATCGGATTAGGAAAGTCATGTCATGAGAGTAACATGCATCATCATACGTATCATATTGCACACAACACATAACATATTGCATATAGCATATAACATATTGCATATAGCACATATCATATTTCATTTCATTCGTTCATAAGCCATGAGACCTTGGAATCATGGACTTAATATTAGCACTTCCCAAAATGAGGTCTCAACATATGGGACCTCAACTAGGGAGCCTTCTTTCACAAACACAGAGTCTGTTTCATTCATTCATACGTACTTCATTTTATTTCATTCATAGGCTAGTGTAAACACCAGCTATACCTAGGATGTAGTTTAAGACTCTCATTGGGTTCACTGTGCAATGACTAAGAATGACCTAGTGTCATTACAAAAGTCTAGTTCACCTCTTGATTATCCTACCCAAACATCTTTGGTATCGTTCATTTCATTGTGGGCATTACATGAGGCTTGCCTCATTCTTTCTTTGGGAACTTTAACTTTAACCGACATAGATCATTTGAGCTCCATGGAATCCTGTGTCTGCCCCACACCGAAAAGAGGTGGAATCACCGGCCAAAGTGAAACCAAAAACATGCTAGCGTATATAGGGGATTGAACACTGCTAGATCCCTATGTTGGCTACATAAGTTCAAAGACTAGGAGATATAAGGAGACATACCCGTCTGAACGGATAGTCTCATCTCATGAGAATTACACGAACCTCTGCCTTTCTGAAAGAAGGAATCGCCACTCATAGCTAGCCTATCGGTGCTCAGTATAAAGTTCCATTACATTCATCTCATACATCATAGAAGCTGGCTTCTAGCATGAAGACATCATTGCTCATTAGATGATTTCTCATCTCATCATTAGTATTAAGTATGCATTAACTTTAATACTTTCATTAGAGTGTTCATAGAGACTGGTCTCTTCATTAACTTTACACTCTCATAGGTGAGTACGTTTTGGTAACATTTACTTAGGCTCATTTGAGATTGCTCTCATGTTTCACATTAGCCTCTTATCATGTTGTCACCACATTCATTAGTCTTAGCACATTTGCCCTTCCTAGTTACTCACCCCTTTTTATGTGAATGTTCATTTCATCATATGCCAATGCACTTGGCCTTTTAGTGTGTTTCACACTCTCACTTAACCCTTCTGGGGTCTCATCATTCATCACATAACATCTTAGGTTCACTTACTTTATAAACGTATGCTGGACTTATGAGTCCACACACACAAGTCATGAGGCTTCATTCATAGTTCATTTAAGTGATTCATATTGCCCAAGATTATGTGGCACAAGACTTATGCATCTTGTAAGTATGCCAAGATATTAATTTTGATCCTTAGCGGTAGCATTCATTAAATATTTGTTCACGTAACGACTTATGTGTCAATACGGGATTGGGCAAGGGAACCCAATTTTGAATCCCTTGAGCAACACTTAATCTTATATTAAACTTGATAATTACATTTTTCAGATTTGGGGATCCTAGTTCGATCCCCATCACCCCCATATCATTTTCTTTCTTTCCCTCTTCTCTTTCTCGTTTTAGACAAGGAGATTGTGGGATCAATCCCCCACAAGCTCATTCTTTTTCTCTTAATTTTTCTCTTAACTTTCTCACCTATCCAAGAGGTTGTGGGTTCAATCCCCACTCACCTCATTTTATTTTCTCCTTTATTTTTCTCCTAACTCTCTTATCTATTCAAGAGGTTGTGGGTTCAATCCCCACTCACCTCATTTTATTTTTTCTCCTTTATTTTTCTCCTAACTCTCTCATCTATTCAAGAGGTTGTGGGTTCAATCCCCACTCACCACATTTAATTTTCTTTTCGTTTTTCTCATGAAATTTTTATGTAATTTGCATTTGGTGAGGTCTTGGGTTCAATCCCCAATGACCTCATATTTTTTTTAAAAAAATTAAAACATAGCTCATTTTTTCAATCTTAGGCCGAGACCAACAATTTCCAGCAAGCTGGAAATTTGGTCTATTTCAATCCATCTTTCTCTCAAGTTTTTATGTTGATTCTTAGAATATTTCGGGTGACATTTAATCAGCAACATTATCCTTATATGAACATCACACTTTTAAAATTTTCATACACTTGAAACACAACATTTTTAACATACAAACTTCAGGCAGCAACATAGTTAATTTACAGCACACATGCTCAAACAGTTAACTTAATACACTTTTTCGGAATACATATTTCATTCCTTACATAATTTCCAAATACATATAACACATAATCACAACCAGACCTAAAATTATCTACCAGAAGACATACCAACACATGCTTTGAATCTTTGAAAGGATCTAATGACAGGGGCATGCAACGGGGACAACCTTAGTTTTTCAATTGCGATTAAACTGAACCTTAAGGGTCTCTTGGGAAAGGGACCAAGAGAAAAGAAACCCATACCTGAAGTTGTTCAAAAGTGATTCAACGTGCTTCCTATTTCCCCACTAAGCCAACATCTCACCACCAAAACCACAAGCAAAATCCGTCGAGAAATTGATTTTTACCTTTCGTTTTTAAGCTTGTTTTGCTTTTGAGTTTTTTTTAGCTTTCAAGTTATTGATGAACTTTTGTATTTGACGTTCTGTTATTGTTCTCTTGTTGAAGGCAGATCGTGAGTGAGATATAAGTGGTGAGAAACGTGTGAGAGTGTTAACTTAGGATTAGGAGATTAGGGAGAGACTTAGTCAAATTAGGATTTATCTTTAATTAATAAATAAAAATCTGATTTTTTTTTCCTTTTTCTTAAATCAGCAATTAAATATTAATTAATTAATTTAATCTACTATATAAAATAAATCAAATTAAATCATTGCTCCCACCAAGGCTCGAACCCGGGTGGAGCAAGATTTCGCTCAAAGGGTCAATTTCGGCCCTTTCTACCCAAATTGCCCCTCTGCCATATTAATTAATTAATTAATTAAATATTTTGGGTAATTACAGTTCTGCCCTTTGCCTGGAAAAAGACCATTGTACCCTAGACCATCCAAACTTAAGATTATCCCTTTTTAAGTCCGGTTAGACTTATTCGGGTAGATCTTCATATTCGGGTGCCCTACATGGCTGGACCCAACCTTTCCTAGCTCAACTAACTCACCAAGTTGGTTGGCTTGGCTGTTGCAAGGGTTCAGAGGTCTGGTTCTACGCGCATCAATCTGTGTGAACCCGGTCTAATCCATGCATTCTAGGTACGTTTAAGCATTATTTAGCATAGTTATTTTCGGGTTGTTAAATTTTAGATGAACCCTTTTCACAATAGACTAGTGGATCCATTAGTCAGTTCAGGTCTTATACCTTTGGCCGGGTATAGGATGCGCTGGAAGCGTGAGGTAGATCGTTCTATCATTACTATATCTCTTAAGTGATGGTTGTCGGTTAGAGAAACTCCCACAGAAGTTATTATATTTTTATATACAACAGTTAATTGTATTTTCATATACATTTCACAGTTATGTTCTATCCTTATTATATAAACAGAGCTGACATCATGTTTTAAAACAACTTTTCTCTATATTGCACTTGTTTTAAACTGCTTTATATTGAAATAAGTTCAATTAAGTATCAAGAGTTCAGTATTTCGAGTTAAGTACCTTAAGTTGAGTATCTTGAGTTAATTTGTGCTTCATTGAGTCGAGTATCATATCTTTGAAGTTAGTATCTAATCCTTGTTGAGTATCTTATTCTTAAGTTGAGTTGAATTGAGTGAGTTTGAAAAGAGGTAAGTATGTTTCCTTTTTATTACAATTTCAAGCTTATGTTATACATTAGCGGAAGACAAAACTTAACTTACACACGAATAACACATATTTAAAGGAAAGTACTACAAATCATAACTTTGGCCAAAATGGCACTTGATTCTTAATAACTAAAATAACTCCAAACTGAAATACTATAATTTAAGAAGCGTTTAAACTGTCTAGAAAGAGATGTTGGGACAGACCCCACAACACCCTAAAAACTAAGCTAATATAGAAATGAAAAGGATGTCCTCCAAAATGCAAGGAGGCTCACCACCAACTCTGAAGCTCAATCTAGATCAATGACGCTGAGTGCTGATCCTATGTACCTGCATTTGCATCATGAAATAATGCGGGCTAACTGCCATCAGTATATTAAATGTACGAGTATGCGAGTTGGAGAGCTAAACAACGACTTAAGCTTGAGGGGATTAGATGAACTTACCTTGGCTCTACTCAACTCAAGAGTATACTTAACTCAAATAATATACATATAAAGCAGTTTAAATCACATGCAAGATGTGTGTGTGTATATATATATATATATATATATATATATATATATATATATATATATATATATATATATATATATATATATATATATATATATATATAACTTAAACAAACAGTGCAAACAACTTCATTCGTTAAAGGAAATGCAATAACAAACTCAACTTTACTTATATAAGAAACTAAAATCGTCTATGTGGAAGTTTCTCTAACCGACAACCATCATTATGAGCCTAAGTGATAATACAACGTCTTACCCACGTTGCAAGAATACCATCCTACACCTTGCCATCGGTGTAGGACCTTACACAACTTAGTGGATCCACTATCTCTCCTTATGTGATCATCTAAAAAGTATGACACGTCAATTCCCATGTTGGCTCATGGTTTACATTGAGACTTGAGTTAATATGAAATCTCATCTCCACATCGGTGCTCAATACTACTCCCAAAAATGTACTTTATCTCATACTTTTAATAAAACTTCTTTCCTTTGGGTTGAGATAATTTACTGAACCCATTAGCTTTAAAAAAATCCTTTTTGAATCAATGTTCCCCTTTTAGTTCAAAACACTTCTGGAACTTCTAAGTCCCCTCTTTACTCAAATGTGAAAAATTTGTAAAACTCTAAGGAATACTTAGTTCCCATATATCTTTAGAGAAATGAACTCAACTCTTGCTCTTTACTTAACTTGAAACTTTAACTCTTAGGGAATACTTAGTTCCCTTATAGCTTTTTGAGATATGAACTCAACTCTTTACTTGAATTTGAACTTTAAGTTTTAAAACAAAGTGAAAACATTTGTGAAAGACTTTAGAGAACTTATAACTTTACTTTGACTTCCTTCTTAATTTCTAGACTTGGGTCTTAACTACTTTGACTTTAATCTTAACTTTCCTTGAATTAAAAAATGGATTCAAGGATCATGATCTTATGTTTATGGATGATTTTATGATGTTTAGATGTACCTTAGAGTGTTGGAAACAACTAGGAATGAGGGGTACATCACTTAGGAACTAGTACAAAAAAATAAGGAAAGAACGGGGTCTTTGGGGGGTCCTGGCGCTCTGAGAGGCGCGGAGCTCCATAGACTGATGGACAGAGGCTGTCCTCAGGTGCTCTGAGAGGCACAGTGCTCTAGATCCTGACGGACAGACTCTGTCCTGAGGGGCTTTAGAGGCGTGGCACCCCAGCATCCCCCCAACGGGTTTTCTGACTTTCTTCTTCATTTTTCATCTCTAAACCTTCCCAAACTCCCATGGATCCCATCCCAAACACTTAGGATATCTAATTAAATTATTACCCAATGATTTAGACCCAAAATAGTCCTAAAAATGGATTACAACTAACTACGATCAACAACAATCCAATTAACAAGAACGTCAAACTTTCTTTGAAGATTCCAACCTCTAACATGAGTTAATTCATTAACTTGACTGATTTGAATGAAATTGGTGTGTGGGTGAAATAATTCAACACAAAATAGCCCACATACCTTGTTAGGGATCACCCCCAACGAAAATCCACGAAGCTAAACTTGATGTTCTTGCGTCTTCTTCTTCCTTCTCCTCTTTTCTCCTTTCTTTCAAAACTCAAGTCTATTTTCTAAGTTCATAAACTGAATGGGATCAGTTTATACCCCAACATATTACTCCAAAGAGAAATAATTAATTGAGTTAAGGAAAATACCAAAACACCCTTACTAAATTCGGTTTTGGAACTTTCTCTGCTCAACAACCTATCTTCCAAAGGTTATATCTCACTCATACGACCTTGGAAAGTCACAAACTTGACGTCATTGTAAATATCTTCCAACAATCTTTCCATACATATAAGGAACTTACTCAAATTCTTCTTGATCTGGAAGTTATGATCGTTTGAAAATGGTCAAAACTCACTTTTGAAATGTGGAAATGTTTCTAGATTTTCCCTTTTTTTTTCCCAAATTTGTTTTTCCGTGTTTTTATTAGCTAAATTTTTAGTCTGTATAGAATACGAGATGTTACAATGTCTCCCCCTTGGGAACAATCTTCCTCGAATAAGAATTCTTTATCTAAGCTAAGGATAGAAATTTCATTTCGGCACTCAACAACACAAGCAAGTAATACATGCTTATACATAACCTCATAAAGTGTTAAGAAGAGAGTTTAGTACCTTGATTCGCCTTCTCTCCAGATTCAAAGAGATATGTATTTCTCTTTTTATATCCTCTTCTGCTTCCCAAGTCGCTTCTTCAACAAATTGGTTCCTCCAAAGGACCTTGACTTCAAGTCGCTTCTTCAACAAATTGGTTCGTCCAAAGGACCTTGACTGAAGCAACTTCTTTTGTCCTCAACTTACGAATTTGCCGATCCAAAATATGAACCGGAACTTCTTCATAGGACAAGTTATCATTAATCTCCACATTCTCTGTTGGTACTGTCAATGAAGGATCACTCAAACACTTCTTCAACATAGAAATATGAAATACCGGATGAACTGCTTCTAACTCTTGGGGTGGCTCCAACTCATAAGCCACATTGCCTACTCTTTTGGAGATTCTATAAGGTCCAATATACCGGGGATTAAGTTTCCCCTTCTTACCAAACCTCATAAATTCTTTCATAGGTGACACCTTAAGATACACCCAATCACCTACCTCAAACTCTAACGACCTTCTTCTAACATTTGTGTAGGACTTTTGGCGACTTTGTGCAGTCTTCAACCTTTCTTGAATCACTTTCACCTTTTCCATAGCTTGGTGAACTAAATTTGGTCCTATCAACCCTGATTCACCAACTTCGAACAACCCAATAGGAGATCTGCATCTTCTCCCATAGAGAGGCTTCGTATGAAGCCATTTGGATGCTCAAATGATAATTGTTGTTGTAAGCGAACTCAATGAGATGTAGGTGATCATCCCAATTTCCTTTGAATTCGATCACACAAGCTCTTAAAATATCTTCCAAGGTCTGGATATTACATTGTGCTTGTCCATATGTCTAAGGATGAAAAGCAGTACTCAAATTCACCTTTGAACCGAAACCTTTCTGGAAAGATTTCCAGAATTGTATGGTAAATTGCGCACCTCTATCTGAAATAATAGAGATTGAAACTCCATGAAGTCTTACCACTTCTTAGAGGTACAACTTTGCATAATCTTTGGCCGAATAAGTAGTCTTTACCGGCAATAAATGGGCTGACTTTGTCATTCTGTCGACAATCATCCAAATGGAATCATGTTGCCTTTGCGATATTGGAAAGCCTTTGTTGAAGTCCATATTAATCATCTCCCACTTCAATTTCGGAAGCTCTATATTTTGAGCTGAACCTCCAGGTCTTTGGTGTTCTACCTACACTTGCTGATAATTTGAACACTTGGAAACAAATTCAGCAACATATTTCTTCATGCCTTCCCACCAATATACCTCTCTCAACGGTACATTTTGGTAGAACCTAGATGAATGGAATATCTGGAGCTATGAGACTCCTCCAAGATTGTCTCTTAGAGTCCATCCACCTTAGGTACATATAATCTGCCTTGGTATTTCAGCACACCATCTCCCCCTTGTTCGAAGGCTAACACTCTTTGGTTATGGACACTTGCCTTCAAATCAAGCAAAATAGGGTCTTGGTCTTGCTTCTCTTTCACCTCTGACACCAAGGTTGATTCAGACCCATTGGTTACCACTATGCCTCCGTCTGTTGAGTCCATAAGTCATAATCCCAAACGTGCAAGTCTGTGCACATCATTTGCTAACTCCCTCTTTTCTTCTTCGACATGGAAAGTACTTCCCATGTACAACCTACTTAAGGCATCAACAACCACATTAGCCTTACCTGGGTGGTAAAAAATACTCTTGTCATAATCCTTGAGTAATTCCAACCACCTTCTCTGTCTGAGGTTAAGCTCTTTCTGAGTGAATAAATATTGCAGGCTCTTGTGATTAGTGAATATATCCACATGAACACTATATAAATAATGGCGACATATCTTCAATGCAAACAAAACTGCAGCCAATTCTAAGTCATGAGTTGGATAATTCTTCTGATGAATTTTCAAGTGCCTGGAAGCATAAGCTATGACCTTGCCATTCTGCATTAACACAAAACCCAAGTCAACTCTTGATGCATCGCAATATACCACAAATCCTTGAGTACCCTCTGGTAAGGTCAAAATCGGAGTGGTAGTCAATCTCTTTTTCAACTCCGGAAAGCTTTTCTGACAAGCTTCAGACCATTGAAACTTGACTGTCTTCTTAGTTAACTTGGTCAAAGGAGAAGAGATAGATGAGAATCTTTCAACACCCCCCCCCCCTATAATACCCAGCCAAACCCAAGAAACTCCTTATATCTGTCGGAGATGTGGGTCTAGGCCAACTCTGAACTGCTTCTATCTTTTGAGTGTCAACTTTAATACCTTCACCAGAAACAATGTGGCCTAAGAACGCCACAGACTTGAGACAAAACTCTCACTTGGAGAACTTGGCATACAACTCCTTATCTCTCAAAGTCTGAAGAACAACCCTTAGGTGACTAGCATGATCTTCTTTATTTCTTTAATAAATCAGTATGTCATCAATGAAGACGATGACAAGCAGATCTAAATAAGGTTTGAAGACTCTGTTCATGAGATCCATGAACGCTGCAGGTGCGTTAGTCAAACCAAAGGACATAACCAGAAATTCATAATGCACATACATTGTTCTAAAAGCTGTCTTGGGAATAGCACATTTCCTAACCTTCAACTGATGATAGCCTGATCTGAGGTCAATCTTGGAAAAGCATGAAGTACCTTAAAGTTGATCGAAGAGATCATCTATCCTTGGAAGAGCATATTTATTCTTGATGGTCACCTTATTTAACTGACGGTAATCTATAAACATCCTAAGGGACCCATCCTTCTTCCTAACAAACAAGACCGCAACGCCCCAAGGTGAGACACTTGGTCGAATGAAAACTTTATCTAACAGATCTTTCAACTGCTCTTTTAATTCTTTTAACTCTGGTGGTCTCATTTTGTATGGCGGAATAGAGATAGGACGAGTATCTGGGATGACATCTATGCCAAAGTCTATCTCTTTTTTAAGAGGGACACCAGGTAGATCATTAGGAAAGACTTCTGGGAACTCACTGACTATAGGAACTGACTAAAGAGAAGGTACCTCAACAGTTGAGTCATTAACTTGTACTAAGTGATAGATACATCCCTTAGAAACTAACTTCCTCTCCTTAAGGTATGAAATGAAATGACCCTTAGGCACTGCTGAACTACTAGCCCACTCTATGACTGGCTCATTTGGAATCTGGAAATTACCAACTTGAGTTCTGCAATCTATTGATGCATAACAGGCATGGAGCCAGTCCATACCTGGAATGACATCAAAATACACCATGTCTAACTCTATTAAATCAGCCATGGTATTCTTGTGATTGATGGAAATAGGACAATCACGATAGACTCTTTCCGCTAGAGTAGACTACCCAACAGGTGTAGAAACACAGAAAGGTTCACAAAGCTTTTCAGGGAGAATTTCAAACTGATTTGCAACATAATGAGTGACAAAGGATAAACTTGCTACTGGTATAGTAAAGCATAAACATAAAAACTAAAGACTTTGATCATACCCTGACAACATCTGGAGAGTTCTCTTGTTCTTGGCGGCTAGTGATTGCATAGAGGCGATTTGCCCCTCCGTCGGTACCAGAAGTATCTCCTCTGGGTGCAGCTCTTTTTGGTGGAGGAACTTATGAAGATTGGGCTCTGTTGCTCGAATTTTAACCACCTTGCTTATTATTAGGGCATTCTCTCATGAAATGGCCCTCTTGACCACACTTGAAGCAACCTGTCTGGCCATCACGACATTTGCCAGGGTGGATTCTACCACACTTTCCACATGCAGAACTCCCACTACATACCTCTTTGTGACACACTACCTTGATATTGGGCCGGTCTAGCCTTGTAGTATTGTGAATTGTGACCTCTATACTCCCCTCGGTTTACCGGTGCAGGTGCACTAGCAGATGATGGTGCATGCCCCTTTGATTTCTGGAATTGTGGTTGGCTCGAACCACCTTTCTGTCAGCCAGACTCATTCCCAGTCTTCGCCTTCTTATTTCGGTGCTCTTCTCTACTCTTCACCTTCTCTTCTTCAACTTGTTGAATGTATACCATCAGCCTGGATATATCCATGTCACCTATCAACATGGCATCCCTATCTTCCTTGCTTGAAGCACGACCTAACCCTGCAACAAACAGACTCATTCTGCTCTTCGTGTCTTTCACCATCTCCGGAGCATAAGGAGATAGTTGTGTGAACTTTAATCCATATTCATAAACACTCATGGAGTCCTATTTAAGAGTAAGGAACTCCCTCACCTTCGCTTCCTTCAGTTCACGAGGAAACAACCTCCCCAAGAAGGCTTCCTCAAAACAAGCCCAACTTGGATGTGGTGCATCCTCTGCCCTACCATCCTTCCATTGGTCTAACCATGATCCGGCCACACCTTTCAGTTGGTATGCAGCCAATTCAAACCTCTCAGCATCTACCACATGCACTACCTCATACACCTTCTTCAGCTCCTCTATGAAGTTCTCCGGATCTTCAGTAGTGTTTGATCTGGTGAAACTAGGGGGATTCATCCTAAGGAATTTTACGAATTCTTAGAGTATCCGCCCCTTCCTGTCAAGCTTCTCTCTGCAACCCAACTTGGTTGGTCACAACCTGACTCGACATCTGGATAGCTTCCCGAAATTCAGCATTGGTAACCTCTCCCTAAGGTTGTACCTCTGGTGCATTTGGAACCTCTTGCTCCTCAACATTCCTTCATGGATGACCTCTAAGTGATCTTCGTGCAGGCATGATGATCTGAAAATACGTGTAAACACGAATTAGAGAGAGACTTTTAGAGATAAACTCTTTACACAAAATAAGATGAAAGAAGTGAAACAATCCTAAATGTCGCAGCCTCCTAATCATAGATGTGGCGCACTTCACACCAATGACTAAGACTCTATAGACACGGTTTTATAGACTTCCTAGGACTCTTGAACTCTGTGCTCTGATACCAAGTTTGTCATGCCCCGAGCCTACACCCTGGGTGGGACCGGCACTCGAAGCCCATTGCTGACCCTTGGAATGGCTACTTAAATCAACGGAAGACAAAACTTAACTTAAACACGAATAAAATATATTTTAAGGAAAGTGCTTCAAATCATAACTTTGACCAAAATGGCACTTGATTCTTAATAACTAAAACAACTCCAAACTGAAATACTATAGTCTAAGAAGCCTCTAAATTGTCTAGAGAGGGATGATGGGAAAGTCCCCACAACACCCTAAAAACTAAGCTAATATATAAATGAAAAGGATGTCCTCCAGAATGCAAGGAGACTCACCACCAACTCTGAAGCTCAATCTGCATCAACGAAGCGCTGAGTGCTGATCCTGTGTACCTGCGTCTGCATCATGAAACGATGAACGCCAACTCGCATCAGTACATTGAATGTAAGAGTATGCGAGCTGGAGAGATAAACAACGACTTAAGATTGAGGTGATTAGATGAACTTACCTTGACTCTACTCAACTCAAGAGTATACTTACCTCAAATAATATATATATAAAGCAGTTTAAATCACATGCAAGATGTCTGTGTATATATATATATATATATATATATATATATATATATATAAACTTATAAAACACTGCAAACAACTTCGTTCGTTAAAAGAAATGCAATAAAAAAACTCAACTTTACTTATATAAGAAAGTAATATCGCCTCTGTGGGAGTTTCTCTAACTGACAACCATCACTATGAGACTAAGTGATGATACAACGTCTTACCTCACGTTGCAAGAGGACCATCCTACACCTTGCCATCGGTGTAGGACCCTACTCAACTTAGTGGATCCACTAGCTCTCCTTACGTGATCATCTAAAAAGTATAACACATCAATTCCCATGTTGGATACATGGTTTACATGGAGACTTGAGTTAATATGAACTCTCATCTCCACATCGGTGCTCAATACTACTCCCAAAAATGTAATTTAGCTCATACTTTTAATAAAACTTCCTTCCTTTGGGTTGAGATAATTTACTGAACCCATTAGCTTTAAAAAGCTCCTTTCGGAATCAATGTTCCCCTTTTAGTTCAAAACTCTTTTGGAACTTCTAGTTCCCCTCTTTACTCAAATGTGAGACATTTGTAAAACTCTAGGGAATACTTAGTTCCCTTATATCTTTTGAGAAATGAACTTAACTCTCGCTCTTTACTTAACAAGAAACTTTTACTCTTAGGGAATACTTAGTTCCCTTATAGCTTTTTGAGATATGAACTCAACTCTTTACTTGACTTTGAACTTTAAGTCTTTAAAACAAAGTGAAAACATTTGTGAAAGACTTTAGAGAACTTATAACTTTACTTTGACTTGCTTCTTAACTTCTAAACTTGGCTCTTAACTTCTTTGACTTTGATCTTAACTTTACTTGAATTGAATTATGGATTCAAGGATCATGATCTCATGTTTATGGATGATTTCATGATGTTTAGATGTATTTTAGAGTGTTGTAAACAACTAGGAATGAGGGGTACATCACTTAGAAACTAGTACGAAAAGATAGGGAAAGAACGGGGTCTCCAGGGGGTCCTGGCGCTCTGAGAGGTGTGGAGCGCCATATCCTGACGGACAGAGGCTGTCCTCAGCTTCTATGAGAGGCGCGGCGCGCCGGATCCCGACGGATAGACTCTGTCCTGAGGGTCTTTAGAGGAGTGGCGCCCCAGCATCCCCCCAACGGGTTTTCCGACATTCTTCTTTGTTTTTCATCTCTAAACCTTCCCAAACTCCCATGGAGCCCACCCCAAACACTTAGGATACCTAATTAACTTATTACCCAATGATTTAGACCCGAAAACAGTCCTAAAACATGGATTATAACTAACAGCGATCAACAACAATCCAATCAACAAGAACGTCAAACTTTGTTTCAAGATTCCAACATCTAACATGAGTTAATTCATGAACTTGACTGATTTGAATGAAATTGGTGTGTGGGTGAAATAACCAAACACAAAAGACCCCACATACCTTGTTAGGTATCAACCCCGATGAAAATCCACGAAGCTAAACTTTATGTTCTTGCTTCTTCTTCTTCCTTCTCCTCTTTTATCCTTGCTTTCAAAACCCTAATCTATTTTCTAAGTGCGTAAACTGAATAGGATTATTTTAGACCGTAACATATTACTCCAAAGAGAAATAATTAATTGATTTAAGGAAAAGACCAAAACACCCTAACTAAATCCGATTTTGGAACTTTCCCTGCTCAACAGCCCATCTTTCGAAGGTCATATCTCACTCATAAGACATCGCAAATTCGCAAACTTGGCGTCGTTAGAAAGATCTTCCAACGACCTTTCAATCCACATAAATAAATCACACAAATTATTCCTGAGATGTAAGTTATGGGCATTTAAAAATGGCCAAAACTCACTTTTGAAATATGGAAAATTTTCCAGATTTTCCCATTTTTTTCCCAAATTTGTTTTTCCTAGCTAAATTTTTAATCTGTCTAGAATACGAGATGTTACAATGAGGGTTCGTTTGGGGACCAACAATGGTGGTCGAGTGCCGGCCACATCCAATGTGTAGACTCGGGTCGTGATAAAACCTTAAAATTAAGGAAATTTTTTCAAAACAACAATATTTTGACATTTAATAGGATCCCTTAGCAATACTTTCAATATTTATTAAAAATGACAATATTTTAGTTTGTTATGGATTGATTAATTTTTTTATTTATTTAATTTAACATAATATAATTAAGAAATAACAAACTAGAGAAAATCAAGGGGGGAAATATTTAAAATTAGATCAAGTTGATGAAAATCTTTATTAATTTCCTTACAAACGATTATGAGACCTAAAATAGGTGGTCTCTTCCTTCTTCCTAAAGGTATCATTTGTCCTTATCTTTCAAAACTAGTTATTGTTATGAATCTTTATGATAATACCTTAGAGTTTTATCTATTAAAAATTTTGAATTTTTAAAATATACAAATTTGAACACCTATTGTTTTATATGTTATTTGACATACTTTTCTCACAGTGTATTTATTTTATTTACCAGAATTTTGTATCATTTCTTAAATCGTATTCATTCTAATATGTATGTTAGTTGCATTTGTATTCATTCTAGTTTTCATGTTGTATTTTTATATGTTATTTGACATACTTTTCTCAAAATATATTTATTTTTTTTTACCAGAGTTTTGTATTCTTTCTTTAATCGTATTCATTCAAATATGTATGTCATTTGTATTCATTCTACTTTGCATGTTGTATTATTTTATTAATTTGGATTCATTCTAATAGGTATGTCAAATGAATTTGTAGTTATTTAAGAAACATATTTGTATTCATTTTATTTTTTTATTGTGTATTTTATTTTTCTCTTCAAAATTATGTTTCATTTCCTAAATTGTATTCATTCTAATAGATATACTATTTGTATTCTTTCTAGTTTTTATATTGTATTTTTTATAATGATATAAATGTATTCAACATCATATTAAAAAAATGTATTCAAATATTAAAATGTATTCAACATCAAACAAAATAAACATATACATGAATTTCTAGAATCTACAAAATTTGAAAAATTAAAAGAGAATCACAAATAAATTGAAAATTATAAATATATGATGAATTTTAAACAAAATCACATGAAATTTGGAAAATTCGACTGGAAATCCGTAATGTGTATAATCGGTGCTTTAAACATCAAATCAAAAAAATAATTTCGGATGATGGAAATTACCTTGCCAATGGATTTAGAGTTTATCAAATCCTAAATATCATTTTAGTAATTGATTAATATATACTATAAAGATATTCACACAATCCATTTGATTAAGGTATGCATCTTTATTCGTTTTTTAAGATTTGTTTTATGATTTTATTTTTATTTAAATCGTTCAAAAGTGTTGTTTGTAGTTGAGATCATGTTTAGAATTTGATAAATTCTAAATAACTCTCCAATGAAATAATCTAAGATATTCACAAGAATCCTATTAATTAAGGTATGCATCTTTATTCGATTTTTAGGTTTGCTAACCGATTTCGTTTTTATTTAAATCTTTCAAAACATTTATTTATTTAGTGTTTTGGATAATGAAAACCTCAAGGATCCTCTCTAATGGACCTCTAAGAGGATTACAAGTGGTACCCCACTTAATCATCAATTTTCTAGATCCAAGCATATACATGGCTGACCATTCCTATTAAGTAGTGTCGGCAGAATGGTGGCGTCGTTGGTGTTTCTCGCCACCAAGCTCACAATCATCGATCACTCTGAACACAAATTAAATGACAACAAATTTTGTATTTTTATTTTGCTCATTTTGTATTTCAGTGTCACATTGTAAACATACAAGATAGTATTTCTTTTTATTTTGTATTCATAGTAATGGTATCCAACAAAGTCACATTTGTATTCTAAGTGAAGTGAGTATTATTGTGCCGGTTTTGTATTTCAATCTCACTTTTTATTTGAAACTCAATTTTCAATGTCAATAAGTATGTATTTCTTTGTTATTATGTTTTTCATCATAATTGTATAGCAACAACTTTTGTATATTATGTTCACTTTACTATTCAAATTAAAATTGAACAAAACTATATTTACAAAAATGTATTTTTGTATCAAGTTAAAATGTATGTATTTACAATGGTACTTGTATCATCTTTTGAACAAAACTGTATTTTTCGTACTCCAATTGTAAGCTACGACCGCCAACAAAATCCTAACATAAAAAAATGTTTTTTTTTCATTTGTACCTAAGTTAAAATAATATTTATTTACAATGGGGCTCTTATCTTGTTTTGAACAAAATTATTTTTTGTGTACTCACAATTTTATAATATGTCAGCCAACATATATGTATATTAAAGTAACATACAAATTGTATTCAGGTCAAACACTTACAAAATATATTATATTTATGATATTCTTTTTGATAAGGGATACAAAATAGTTCAAAAAATAGAAAACAAATAACCAAAGAAAAAATGAAAATATAGTACAATTGTCGTAATTTTTACGTTTGGGATACCATTTTGTTCAAAAAACTAAAAAGAATTAGCCAACAAAAAAAGTCGGTCCTCAAACAATACATTATTATCTTCGTATTCAACCAGCAAAAATAATTCAACGAATTGGTCAAAACTCATTATTACTAACTTGGTCATAATACATACAATTTTGTATGTAAATATATACGCTATACAATTCTGTAAAAAGTTTCAAATCAAATTTATAATCAATTAGAAACACATTTAGAATGTCGTAATTAACTAATAACTGATTCAAATTGTATTTCATTAATTCTATCGAACTCCAAGTAAAAAATTACTTCTCGAAAGCTGCTTGTCAACTATTTTTTGACCTACTTTGTTTCAAATTTTCTAACCAAAATAAAAAATTGATTTTAATCCAAATAAATTGATCAGAAATCGAGTATTATCAGTTGAAAATCCATAATGAGAAATTTAATCAATTATGTGGATAATTGCGTCATTTATCTTTCATTTTGTAACTGATGAGAATATTTAGTGATTGTTTGATACGCTCAAACTATACTTCCCTAAAGAAGTATAAGCGGTCGTATCAAGTAAAGAACCCAATTGTTAGGTTGGGGTCGATCCCACAAGGAAAATAGTTTAGACTTAACTTTAATCTGCGATTACTTCTATTTAGTCAAATCCTTTTCGAAAATAGTTTAACTAAAAGGGGGGTTTTATGTAACAAAAATGTTCAATTATTACTAAGTAAACAAGTAGCAAGATTAAAACTTTAGTGTTTATCAAGTGATGAGAGAAATTAGGGTGTAAGTGTTCCCCATAGGTTCATAACGTGGTAATCCTAGCTATAGCAACTCTTTCCTAGTATCTTGCATGCAAAGTGATAAGTTATGTATCCCTAATTCCTTGGTCAGACAACTAGGGAATTTCACTCCGCACCTTGGTCCGGCTACGTGTGTTTACTTAACTAATCCTTATCTTTACCTCATATTAAGCGTCATATTTAATGTATGGCTAAGTTACTACTTCGCACCAATTGAAACTAGCCTATTAGATAGTGTATACTAAATCTACGTTGATAATTCTTTTCTTATTAGCTACCTCCTTGATCCGGCAAGTAGAAACAAGGCGAGTTCTAACGTTGGCCACTGTTAAAAAGACTTCTAAACTAAAGAATTATCAATACATGCAAGAAACTATTCTAGAATTGTTATTTAGCTAGTTTTACTTTGTTAATTACCCATGGTTCCCACAACCCTAGTTGTGGATTTAGTTACCCATGCTAAGAATTACACAATTCATAATTGTTAAACAAGAAATCATGTACTTACTTTGACAAGTTTGAACAAAACCCAGAAAATATCACTTGAATTAACTAAAATATTGAAATAAACAATTCCGGAAAATTGACGTATTTCCCAAAAACCAATGTTTAACTTTCAATAACACAAAGCTGAAAAAATAGTAAAGAGTCTTACCTCAAAAATGAGGTTTTTAGTTCTATTTATAATAATAAAGTCCTAAAATAAAAAGGAGTTCTAAATAAGGAAAAATCTGTCCAAAACGCGTCTTTAGTCGACGACCCAACTTACGGTCCGTCGATAGAACGATGGACCGCCGACAGCTTCCATCGGTCCATACTTCAAATCTTTTTCAGCCTTCACTTTTTAACACTTTTTGTTATCATCGACGGACCAATAGAACGTTCTGTCAGTAGACCTACGGTCTGTCGATGGCCTCAGTTCCTCCATCCTTAGTGGTTTCTTCGTACTGGGACTACTTTCTGTTACCATCAATGACTTACCAGTGACGGTCCGTCGATCCTTCCGTAACCCCACACTTGGTCAGAATTCCCCGATTTGGTTTCAGCAGCCTTGACCTCCAGTCGACGATCATCACCTACGGACCGTCAATAGGTCGATGGACCGTCGATGGATCCGTAGGTCATCACTTCTGCACTGATTTCAGCACAGTCTTCAGCGTTTTCGTTCTGGACAGTTTTCCTGCAAACACAGATAAAAAGACATTAAAATTGCTAAAAAGGCCTTAGACACACACTAAACTTAAGTAAAAAGCATTGAAAGTACCGTGAAACCACGGTACATCAACACCCTCAACTTAAATTCGTTGTTTATCCTCAAGCGACGCACTATGACACACCACAACACCTTTGTACAAAAATATCTTCATTTAAGCTTTCACAATCATCTGGCTATCAATCACGATTATTTTCATTGTTTTTATACTTGATATCACTCTTAGGCTCATTCATGTGGATCATACCATGACACAGACTCACCATGCACCGACACCTCTCCTCTTTTATCTCTCACCAAGGTACCAACTTTCCAATATTGCAACTAGTGTCCTCACTTTTAAAAACAACATCCTCCTTTTTCACACAGTGATTTCAATTTAAGTACAAGTATTATTTTTCAACACTCGCTCTCAGAACCACTTCACACCTAATTGATACTTGTCGCCATAGGCTTGCCCTTATTTTCACTGCTTTAAGTTCACCATATTAGACTCTCATGATCACGATAGGACTTTCTTGGCTTGTAACGTAGGCTCAGGGTCAGGTAGGGTACATTTGGATGCATTTTAATGACTTGTTTCCCTCCTTGACATAACTGCTAAGTGTCCTACCTTTCAATCATTTATTATGCCCTACTCCTCAGTTTCTTATATTCCTTGCCTTGCTTTTCTCCTTTCTTTTTCCTTTTGTGCAAATGACCATTCTTTTATTTTTTATTTTCAAATTTTTCACTTGATTTCAACTTTTGATTGAGTCACTTTTCTTTTCTTCTTCCATTAATTCTTTCAACCCTGCTTTCCGGAACATTCCTCATAATAGCCACCCTCAACTCATGGCTTTGCCATGAGTCAAGGTACACAATACTCAAAGTCGGGTCAGGGCCAGGACGAGCTTTGTTTCTGCATTAGCCACCCTCAACTTATGCTTTTTGGCATCAGCTGAGGTGAACATGTCCAAGGAGGGACCAGGGCCAATACATTGTACCCAGAAAAGATGAGTTGGGGTAGACAAGAACGGTTCATTGTAAGCTCAAATTATTTGGATCAAAAAGGATTAATTTCATTTGGTTTTCTTTCTTTTAGGCTAAAGATTGACTATGTTGAACAAGGGTCTATGATCCTTTCCTGATTGTCTAACACAGTTTACTTTTTGCAGGACTAACCGGGCAAGTTCTAGCTAGGTACCAACGATGGACTATTCAACTTTCCTCACAATCACTTAACACCTCATTACCCTACCAGATTATCGGACACCTAGTTCGAGCGTTAGATCGAGGGTCATGCAATGGTGTATCTCTATGTCATGCTTAGAGCCAACACATTCAATATTTAATTATGTCTAATCATGCAAGCATTCATTTTAGAACGGGATATCATTGTATTTTAGCCATCATGCTTCAGATTTCGCACATACTTTGTACAAGGTACTAACATGCCGGTTCAACAATAAGATAATCAATCTCTTGGGGTAAAAGAACACAGGCAAGAAAACCCCAAGAGAGGATCATGAGTTGGTCTACTCAGTCTTCTCCCTAGCACTCACATTCTATTTACCCCACCCCCAACAAGAAAGCATGCAATTGTCCCCAATGCATAAGAAATATAAAACAGGGTGGTAGGTGAAGCAAACCTGAGGCGCATAGCGCCGATGATCAACAAGCTGGCGGGTTCGGTTTCCCAAAACCTGCTTCCTCAGTAGTAGGGACACCATCAGTAGTGTCCGCAGCAATGACAGCACCCTCAGTAGTGCTCCTCTCAACATCAACAATCCTGGAGCTAGACGCCCCAGCAGCCAACTCAAGAGCCCTCATCTGTCGGGCCTCCTCATCTATCAACGAGGCTCTCCTCGTAGCCTCTAACTCAGTACGCTCTCTCTTCCTAGCTCGAGCCTCATCACCCTCTCTCGATCGGTGCCTCTAGGCATGCTCACATGGCAGAGGCGGTGGCACAGCAGTGGTCTGGAATAGTGCAGCTAGCACCGTATCCTCAGCAGGCTCTGCAGGTGTGGCCTCAGGCTCAGGTACCCGCGCATCCAGAATGGCATCCATATCAGCCCTCAGACTCGCCACAGAAGCCTGGAGAGTCGTCAAGTCAATAGTAGGGGTTGGCCAGGCGAGAACTCTCAACTCGAAGGAATCAAGGCGCTGGTGGACTGCCATAATCTGCCCCTCAGTCTGCTGGGCAATCCTCTTCTCGATCCGCTCCTCCGCCTCAGAAAATGGACTTATGCATCCACGGCTGGATATGATGCAGCATTGTGGCCATCTGGGCCTCTAACTTCTGGACCCTAGCAATCGGGACCAGCTTTGTAGATGGAGTGGAGCGGGAGGAACTCGGAGCTGTGCTAGTACCCGGGATAGACTCAACCGGGGTAGAGCCGATAGGCTGTACTATAACCTGATCAGACCCTTGGGCTTGCTGTACCGTGTTCGCCAAATTCTCTCCTAGTGGCTGCACCTCCACTCTGGGCCCTCTATTGGGTGCCGCCTCATTGGCCTCATCCCGAATGAGACCGATATCAACTATCCCCGTAGGAGTCCTGAGAACATAAATATGCCATATGGTCACTCTAGCAGACCTGCACAACTCAAAATCATGCACGAAAAAGGATACGTGGTGGTGGCCTTAAAGGCCCTCTCATGAATGATTGTCAGCAACAGTCTTGGAACATCCACCTCAAACCCTGCAACCATAGCAGCTACCAATACTGTTCTATCCCATGTAAGAATGTTATCGGCAGCAGTGGGGGATAGGTAGTGACGGACCAATAGCCAGATAAATTTGGCCGTGAATGTGAGGTTAGCCTTCTTGATAACACCTCGGGGCTCCAACACCCAATCTGCACCCTCACTATCCACGTCCAGATGCTGGGCTATCTACCTCTTGGTGGTATCTCTCACCCCCGTATTACGCTGGAAATGTCCCTCCTTAATCAGCTTCCACCGATAGTCAAACTCGGGGGTAGGGGGCTCTCTGGTAGCATCTGCATCAGCACCGTATAAGAAACAACAAATAGTGGTACAAAGATGTCCACCCTGCGGCCACAGACTCAAACATGATCAAGTGGTGCCTGTTTGGCGTGATTAGACCGCCTATCCAATGAAGACCGGAGAGTCGCTACATAAGAAGCGTAGAACTCTCGCACCACCTCCTCGTTGTAGCGTCCAACACTCCTAGCCATCCACTCTAGTCGATGGCGGGTGAAAAGAGCATGTATATCAGGGAAAGAGTCGAGACTCCCTGTAAGAACTCGTCGTTCGACTGTCAGAGTATGAGTCATGACCCCCTTGTCATTAAGCACCTTCGCATCCCTGTACACTTGGTATTGTCCTTGTACACACCACCGGTTGGGCTGATCAGCAACCAGTGCACGGACGTCGGTCAGGGGTGCTGGAGTAGAGTCAGCACTATCGGCCTCATCATCCGAGGCAGAGTGGGCAGGTGCAGCAGGAACAGTGGCACCATGCGAAGCTGACGCTTCCTCAGACCCGGAAGCCTCCTCATAGCCGGACGCTCCCTCAGACCCGGAAGCCTCCTTGAAGCCAGACACTCCCTCAGAAACCGCGGTAAACCCAGACGGTGTGTTGGTCAGTGTGCGCTCCTCATCAGACTGGAGGCAGTGACTACGCCGGACACCACCCTCTTGGGCGTGCTCCGAGAGGTCCTAGAAGCACGTGAGGGTGTCTGGGTGCCTGGTGGCATGTATTCGGGGTCGCGTTCATTATCAGACGAGCCAATCACCAGCCGGCGTGAAGGGGTGATAGACTTGGAACGTCCTCAAGAGTAGACTAAGTCTTTCTTGGGGCCATTGGTACCTGCAAAGGAGAGCTATTAGTTTCATTGTAAGCATCTGAAACACCCAATAGAAGCAAGATCAAATTTGAAATACAAAACACAGTCAAGTTCAGAACTGCAGAGCTGACTGACGGGCACTACAGACGGTCCATCGATGGTCCGTCGGTAGGGTTCGTCGGTAAACACTTAGCAAATACTTTGAAGGCTAAGAAAGGTTCTGTTAAGGACGACGGTCTTGCAGGACGGTCCGTCGACAAACCGACGGACCGTAGACCTAGTCCGTCGTTTAACACTTAGAAAAAAAGTTAGAAAGATTTACATGCTAAGGTTCTGTTAAAGACGATGGACGTGAAGGACTGTCCGTCGATGAAACGACGGACCGTATATCACTTCCGTCGGTAGGCACTTAGACAAAAAATTTAGACCCTCAGCAAACAGGGTTTTGTTAGAGTCGACGGGCATGCAGAAAGGTCCGTCGATCAGTCGACGGACCGTAGGCCTAGTCCGTTGTTCTAGAGTTGATTAAAATCGGGGGTAGTCATCGACAGTCCGTTGATTGACCGACGGTTCGTAGACGGGGTCTCGTACTATCGGTCAGAGACAGATTTTGGTAAGCCATATTTGGCACCCCAATTGACAATGTCAAGCATATTAAGACACATTATATTCATATATCAATTAACACACCATTTCGTCATTCCTAGGGCATCGAGTAGTGCAATTTCAATCCTAGAATCTAAGTACTAAAAAGAGCTAAGTCGGAAAAAACTACAAAACTCATAAGACAGTTCATTTAGACATTAACACCCCCAACCCATTCACTTTCCATCATTCTAAGAGACTAGGGACCCAAGTTCAATAGTTTAATCATGCACTTTCGTCCCGAAGTCAAGACCCACATACAGATTTCATCAATTTTGCATGCTAACATTTAGGTTTCCAAACAAAAAATAGGAAATCAGTAGCAGATGAGATGAACATACCTGTGAACTGTAGTGGAGTGAATGGGGAGATGACTTTGTGCATGAAACAACACCGAGCCCGCCTTTGAACACCGACCAGAAGGAAGACAGAAGAAGATTTGGGAAGTGGGGAGTGAGAGGTTCTGGATTTAGTGGAATTTTGGGAAAGATGGAAAAACATGAATTCATTAGTGGGGAGTAAATGCGTGAGTGAGTGGGGGGATTTGAAGGAAATGGAGAGGGAAACGGTTGGGAAAGGGATTTGAAAGGGTGGCGGGTACCTGAAAAGTTTAAAATCAATATATATCCGGTCGGGTCGGGCCGGGTTATTGGGTCTGGGGAACAAACGATTCTCCGTCGACGGATCGTAAGTCCATCGACGGTCTGTCGGCTCTTCCGTCGACTGTGCCCTAACTTAGAAAAATTAGAAATCATACCTGGGATCCACGAATGCCATCGACGGGCCATCGATGGTCGACGGCCCGTCGATTGGTCTGTAGATCAGTGCACCAGACCTATTTCTGCAGATTTCTGGTAATTTGGTCCGTGCACATTGAACACCCAATAAGCTAATCTTTTTTGTGTTTTCTGGATACTTTTTAGACACGGACCCTAGTCTACTCTCTAGCCAACACTTTTAAAAGAAAGTTAAAGAAAATGCATACATGACATTAAGTAAAAACCAAAATAATGCACTACTCCTAGAAAATCAAGAAAAACCTATGGTTGGCTAGAGGATACATATTGGGTTGCCTCCTAATCAGCGCTTGATTTAACATCGCGGCACGACGCAGGACTCTCGATTACTCAAACTTCATCAAGATGGTATGCCTCAACCACTTCATTCGCATTTTCCGTATGCCCTAGGTAGATTTTGATTCTTTGTCCGTTCACCTTGAACCTTAGACCCTCCTTGTTCTCCAACTCAACGGCCCCATGAGGAAACTTGAGTGATCAAGAATGAACCAGTCCATTTGGACTTGAGTTTTACCGGAAATAAGCGTAACCTAGAGTTTAACAGAAGCACCAAATCCCCAATCACAAAGTCGCGCTTGTCAATCTTTTGGTCATGTTACTTCTTCATATTTTCTTTGTAGAGGGCTGAACTTTCATATGCCTTCAAGCGAAACTCATCAAGCTCATTTAACCCATTCAACCTCTGATCCGCTGCTTCATTCCAATCCATCTTAAGTTTCTTCATTGCCCACATGGCCTTATGCTCTAACTCAACCGGCAAGTGACAAGCCTTCTCATATACAAGTTGGTAGTGAGACATACCTATGGGAGTCTTGTATGTTGTCTGGTAGACCCAAAGAGCATCATCAAGCCTCTTTGACCAATCCGTTCTACTCTCATTCACCGTTTTCGCCAGAATCTACTTAATTTCTCTGTTTGACACCTCAACTTGCCCACTAGTCTGAGGATGGTAAGGAGTGGCCACATTGTGGCCAACCCCATATTTCTCCAATAACTCTTTGAACAACTTGTTGCAAAAGTGGGATCCCCCATAACTAATAATGGCCCTTGGGGTGCCAAAACTGGAAAATATGTTCTTTTTCAAGAACGCAGTGACACTCTTCCCTTCATTATTTGCAAGTGTTATAGCTTCCACCATTTTGACACATAATCAACCGCCACAAGAATATACTTCATCCCATGATAACTCACAAAAGGGCCCATACAGTCAATGCCCCACACATCAAACAACTCAATTACAAGAATAGGATTTAAAGTGAGCTTTTGCCTTCTAGAAACACCTCCATCTCTTTGGCACCTATCACATGTCTTGGCGAACTCATGAGCATCTTGGTGGATGTTTGGCCAATAGTAACCACATTGCAAGATTTTATGGGCAATCCGGATACCACTATGATGCCCACCCACAGGCGAGGAGTGGCATGCCTCCAAAACACTCAACATCTCTACTTCCGGCAAGCCCATCATCACAACTCCTATATAGATATGGCTCATCCCAAAAGAACTTTTTCACATCATGCATGAACTTTTTCCTTTGATGAAAGGACAAGTCCGATGGGACATATCACTAGTCAAGTAATTTGCAAAATCTGCGAAGCAAGGAATCAAGTTGTCAGAAGCGGCCAATACATGATCATCAGGGAAAGTATCATCAATTTCAGCCTTTTCACCCAACTCTCACATAGCTTTATCCTCTAATCTGGACAAGTGATCGGCAACTTGGTTTTCTGTCCCTTTTCTATCTTTCACTTCAAAATCAAACTCTTGCAATAGTAATACCCATCTAATTAACCTCGGTTTCGCATCTTTCTTTGCCATCAAATATCTCAAGGCAGAATGATCAGTGTGCACTATAACTTTCGTGCCAAGCAAATAGGAGCAAAAATTTTCGAAGGCAAATACCACCGCAAGTAGCTCTTGTTCAGTCGTAGTATAATTCTTCTGAGCTTCATTAAGGGCCTTACTGGCATAATAAATGGGGTGAAGGATTTTATCCTTTCTTTGTCCCAATACTACACCAAGATAAACCCCACTAGCATCACACATAACCTCAAATGGTTTGCTCCAATCTGGAGAAATAATAATGTGTGCAGACACCAACTTCTCCTTCAACTCTTCAAATGCCTTCAGACAGGATTCATCAAAATAAAATTTACACTCTTTCTCAAGTAACTTGCACAGAGGATGTGCAATTTTTGAAAAATCCTTGATGAACCTCCGGTAGAAACCCGCATGTCCAAAGAAACTCCTCACACCTTTTACAAAGATGGGTGGAGGAAGTCTCTCTATCACCTCGACTTTAGCTCGATCAACCTCTATACCCTTCTCTGAGATGCGATGGCCCAATACAATACCCTCTTTCACCATAAAGTGTCATTTTTCCCAGTTTAGTACAAGGTTGCAATCTTCACATCTTTTAAGGACATCGGCCAAGTGACTCAGACAATGATCAAACGAGTCACCAACAACAGAAAAATCATCCATAAATACCTCAATGGTGTCCTCCACCATATCGAAGAATATGGACATCATACATCTCTGAAAAGTAGCTGGTGCATTACACAACCCGAAGGGCATCCTTTTGAACGTGAAAGTTCCATAAGGGCAAGTAAAAGTGGTTTTCTCTTGATCTTCCAGTGCAATAGAGATTTGGTTGTAACCCGAGTAACCATCAAGAAAACAATACCACCCCTTTCCTGCAAGCCTATCCAACATCTTATCCATGAATGGCATAGGAAAATGGTCCTTCTCAGTCCATGCATTCAATTTCCGGTAATCCATACACACTCTCCATCCGGTCACCGGTCTCATTGGAACAAGCTCATTTTTCTCATTAGGGACCACAGTCATTCCCCCTTTCTTGTGCACCCACTGAACAGGGCATACTCAACTACTATCAGCGATCGGATATATGACTCCGGCATCCAACCACTTAATAATTTCCTTCTTCACTACCTCTTGCATAGGTGGATTTAAACATCTTTGGTGCTCAATACTTGGCTTATGATCGGGCATGAGTTGGATTTTATGTGAAAAAATACCGAGAGGGATCCCAATAATATCCGCAATAGTCCACCCAATAGCTCTCTTGAACCTCTTCAACACTTCAACCAAACTCTACTTGTTGCACCTTCAAATCTGACAAAATAATTACTGGCAAAGTGTCATCTTTCCCAAGAATACATACCTCAGATGAGGTGGTAGAGCCTTAAGCTCTAATTTTGGAGACTCTTCAATAGATGGTTTCGCGGGTGGAGACTCGCAATGTTTCATGTCTAACTCCAATTTCTTTAGTTTGAACCGAAAATCACCTCTATCAAGTGCCGCAACCAATGTCTCATACTCTTCAATAGAATTACTCTCAAAATTCATAATCACTGCCACTAGTGCCTCAACACCAAGGCGCTCTTTGATTTGAACCTTAGACCTACTCTTAACCCTGTAGGATATAGCAGATACCGTTTGGAGCTCACCACTCTGTCTCATGGACCTACAAATGTTGAAAGTCGCTTCTTCATTGTTCAATCGAAACTTTATCTGCCCTTTCTCCATGTCAACCAAGGTGCAACTGGTAGCAAGGAATGGCCTCCCAAGAATAATAGGCACCTCAAAATCTACCTCACAGTCAAGAATCAGAAAATCAGCCAAAAATATGAACGACTCCACCTTTACTAACACATCGTGGAGTATCCCAATAGGCCTCTTCACTGTTCGATCGACCATCAGTAGTCTCATCGTAGTGGGCTTTGGATCACCCAAACCCAAATTCTTATAGATTGATAGAGGCATGAGATTTATGCTTGCCCCAAGATCACATAATGATTTAGCGAAGTGTAACAACCCGATTGTACATGGAATAGTGAAAGCACCCGGATCTTCTTTCTTTTGCACAAGAGACCTTATAGCAATAGCACCACAATGTTGCCTCCATCATCATCCTCAAAACTCACCGACCTCTTCTTAGTGACCATATCTTTCATAAACTTGGCATAACCTGGCATTTGTTCAAGAGCTTCTATCAAAGGTACATTGATGGAGAGCTGTTTCAACATAGTAATAATACGCCGATATTTGCCATCCTCGGTCTTCTTCACCAATCTTTGTGGAAATGGTGGTGGTGGACTAGAAACGGGGGTCACATTTTGGGGCGTCTCTAATTTTTTTACCGCTTCATTTACCAACTCACCACTAGCTTCTACTACTGCATCATCTCTTCTCACCTCATCTTCAACACCAGACAGCATAGGTGGATCAATGGTTTGCTTACCCCCTCGAGTCGTGACTGCCATATAATGTTCATCATTTTTTGGATTTTGGACAGTATTGCTAGGAAGAGTACCTGGTTGACGAGGTTTCACAGTCGACGAAAATTGGGCCATTATCATCTCAAGATGCTTGATTGAGACTGCATGTGCATCCACTTTTTGCTCAATGTTAGCCAAATCACCTTTCAACTCCTTGGCGTGCTCATCACTTGCGTCAAACCTCCTCATCATCTTTTGCAACATATCTTCAACTCGCGCCATACTACCTCCACCATCCCTAGGAGCAACTTCCCAATTTTGAGGTGGAACATAGGGCCCACTTCGATCGTTTTTGTTTCTATAGTTACCCCGGTTGAAGTTGTTGTCGCGGTTGTAGTTTCTTTCACGAACATAGTGACCCTCTCGGTTGTAATTCCCATAGTTTCGATCTTGATTTCCTTGACCTTGGCGCAAATTCTCCTGATTAGAGCCTTGGGCGTTCGGTCGGAAACCCCCCGTCTGCTCATTTACTGCATAAGAATCTTCTTCATAGTAAAATTCATCTACCGGCGGTGGTGGCTTAGTCAAATAGTTCACCGCATTCACTTTCTCTGCACCCCCAGTGACATGTTTCAACACTAACCCAAGCTCAGTTCTCATTTGAGCCATCTCTTCACGAATCTCATCTGCAGCTGGGTTGTGTGTAGATTGCACCGCAAAAGTGTTTCTCCCAGTATCCGACTTCCTAGTGCTCCAAGCTTTATTATTTTGGGAGATTTTCTCTAACTTCTCAGCGATCTCTGCATAAGTACACTCCCAATAGAAACCACCTACAATAGTATCAATCACCACTTTGTTGTTATCATCTTGCCCCCGATAAAAGTACTCTTTCAGCGACTCCTCATCAGTGCAGTGGTTTGGGACACTTCTCAGAAATGAGGTGAACCTATCCCAAGAACTACTTACCGACTCCCCTAGTAATGCCACAAAGTTGTTCACCCTGTCTTTGTGGTTGAGCTTTTTAGAAACCGGGTAATACCTTGCTAGGAACACATCCCTCAACTGCTCCCAAGTATAGATTAAATTGTAGGGCAACTCAGTAAACCAAATAGCAGCCTCTCCCGTCAGTGAGAGAGGGAACACTCTTAATCCAATGAAGTCCATGTCCAAGTCAGGCCTCCCTACACAACTCTTACACACCGACCTTAGTTTGGCGATGTGAGCATGTGGATCCTCATATGGTAGCCCCAAAAAGAAACCTCTAACGGTGAGCATCTGCATCAAGCTACTAGTTACCACAAAAGTATGACCTGGTGGTAGAGGAGGTAGAACAAGTGGCCCATCAGAGTCAGTGATGTTAACATTTCCCCTATAGTGCTCTTGAGGGCGTGGGGCGGGAGGTTGCCTCCTCACATCACCTTCACCAGGATTGTCAACCAACGCTTGATTATGAGCTTCAACTGGCGGTGGAAGTTGCCTGTTGAAATCATCCTCAAGATTAGCCGGGTTGCGTGGATTGTTCATTCTGTGAAGTGTACGGTTTAGTTATGGATCGGGTGAAAGTATGGGTTCTCCTCGACTCCGAGTACTTGGCATACACTAAAACTAGACCTGCGAGAGACAAACAAAGAGAAAAAGTAAATCAGGAAATTGTTTACTAAAATTCGGTAATGTGCTTAAAGTTAATCTAAAAGTCACTTTCCCCGGCAGCGGCGCCAAAATTTGATTCGCTCAAACTATACTTCCCTAAAGAAGTATAAGCGGCCGTATCAAGTAAAGAACCCAATTGTTAGGTTGGGGTCGATCCCACAAGGAAAATGGTTTAGACTTAACTTTAATCTGCGATTACTTCTATTTAGTCAAATCCTTTCCGAAAATAGTTTAACTAAAATGGGGGTTTTATGTAACAAAAATATTCAATTATTACTAAGTAAACAAGTAGCAAGATTAAAACTTTAGTGTTTATCAAGTGATGAGAGAAACTAGGGTGTAACTGTTCCCCATAGGTTCATAACGTGGTAATTCTAGCTATAACAACTCTTTCCTAGTATCTTGCATGCAAAGTGATAAGTTATGTATCCCTAATTCCTTGATCCGTCAACTAGGGAATTTCACTCCGCACCTTGGTCCGGCTACGTGTGTTTACTTTACTAATCCTTATCTTTACCTCATATTAAGTGTCATATTCAATGTATGGCTAAGTTACTACTTCGCACCAATTGAAACTAGCCTATTAAATAGTGTATACTAAATCTACGTTGATAATATTTTTCTTATTAGATACCTCCTGGGTCCGGCAAGTAGCAACAAGGCGAGTTCTAACGTTGGCCACCGTTAAAAAGACTTCTAAACTAAAGAATTATCAATACAAGCAAGACACTATTCTAGAATTGCTATTTAGCTAGTTTTACTTTGTTAATTACCCATGGTTCCCACAATTCTAGTTGTGGATTTAGTTACCTATGCTAAGAATTACACAATTCATATTTGTTAAACAAGAAATCATGTAATTACTTTGACAAGTTTGAACAAAACCCAGAAAATATCACTTGAATTAACTAAAATATTGAAAGAAACGATTCCGGAAAATTGAAGTATTTCTCAAAAACCAAAGTTTAACTTCCAATAACACAAATCTGAAAAAATAGTAAAGAGTCTAATCTCAAAAATGAGGTTTTTAGTCCTATTTATAATAATAAAGTCCTAAAATAAAAAGGAGTTCTAAATAAGGAAAAATTTGTCCAAAACGCGTCTTCAGTCGACGACCCAACTTACGGTCCGTCGAAGAACGACGGACCGTCGACAGCTTCCGTCGGTCCATACTTCAAATCTTTTTTAGCCTCCACTTTTCAACACTTTCTGTTACCATCGATGGACCAACAGCACGGTCCGTCATGTAGACCTACGGTCCGTCGATGGCCTCCGTTCCTCATGCTTAGTAGTTTCTTCAAATTGGGTACTGGGATTACTTTCTGTTACCATCAACGACTTGCCAGTGACGGTTCGTCGATCAGTCGACGGACCGTCGATCCTTCCGTAGCCCCACACTTGGTCAGAATTCCCCGATTTAATTTCAGCAGCCTGGACCTCCATTCGGAGATCATCACCTACGGACCGTCAACAGGTCGACGGACCGTCGATGGCTCCGTAGGTCATCACTTCTTCACTGATTTTAGCACAGTCTTCAGCGTTTCTGTTCTGGACAGTTTCCTGCAAACACAGATAAAAAGACATCAAAATAACTACAAAAAGGTCTTAGACACACACTAAACTTAAGGAAAAAGCAATGAAACGGTACATTATTTTTCCTTTTTAAAATTATTCTCTACCCTAAATTTCTCCTTTTCATTATTAAACAATTGTATTCTTTAATAAAAGCAAAATTAGTAAATTGGTCAAAAAAATAACATAATTAGTAAAAACCTTCATATTTTAAAATATTAGTAAAAATGTCAAAATGTCATTATTTTTAAAAAAAAAAATTTGTATATCCTAATTTACTTCCTATTTTATCTCTCTTTCCTTTGATTACACGTTTTTCCAATTACTCACATATGTTAACAAAAAGAATTTATTTTTTCTCTCTCTCTCTAATAGTTACCTATTAGGAATCTACTCCAATGTTAAGAAATTTATTTCTCTCTCTAATATTTACCTATCTCACTTTCGTAATTCTTTTTCTTTCAGAATTTGAATTCGCATCTTTTTGATTAAGTATTCATCTTTATCTTATTTTAGATTATTTTTTTTATTTTTTTTAATCTATGAGAATAATTGTTTGAAATTCAAATCTTGGCTAAGGTTTGATAACCTCTAAAGCAATCTCCAATGATTGAATCTAATAGACTTACTAAAGGTATCCAACTTAATCATCAAATTTCTAGTGATTTTTCATCATTTAATCTATGTATTACTTAAGAAATAAGGGATAATGTAAGACCCGCTGTTAAAATGAGGAAAGACAGACGACCACAACAATTGCAGGACCAAATCGGCGTGCAAAACCTTCCTCTAATTCAGAAGGAAAATGGAGAATCTTCGTCAACTCGTGGGAAACTTGAAAAGGACGATGAACACCAAATAGTTGATGAAGAGGTATTTAATTATTTTTGCACGTTCAGTATTTTGAATGTTGAATTGAAGTTGTTAAAGAAACCATATTTTAAAATAACTTTAGGTTAGTATGTTGTTTGATCTTTTTTGTGTGTGTATTCAAAATTCATGTAGTATGTGTTTTGATATTGAGTAGATTTGCAAATGCCTATGGACGTTGTGGCCGTTTGTATTTTGAGAATATTTTTGTTAATTCAGTATATGTATTTTGTATTTTCAGTTTTATTTTATTTTTGTATTTTGGTTATTTTTTTGTTAATTTTGATTATGTACCATATTTTTGGAATTATCCCTTTCTAGTTTTGTACATTGATAGTTATTCAATAATTTAAGGATACATTTATCAATTTATTGGATGATTTTGTTTTCATTGTGGTATATTTATTTTAATTTTGTTGTGTTCTTGTTAAGCTACATGTGGTCACGACCCAAAATCACAAGTCGTGATGGCACCTATGTTCCAAACCAATAGGTAAGCCAACCCAATAAGTTTATCAATTCAACTTAAACGTGAAAAGGTAAGTAGCAAACTAATATCTAACATACTAGTCTTAAAAATAAATGCAGAAAATAAAATATCACCCCCAAAATTTAGTGTCACAAGTACAAGAGCTTCTACAATAGGGTACAAGTCCAAACTAATATGAAAATCTAAACATAAGAAATATCCTATCAGAATACCAAAATAACCTAATAAATAAAGGTAGATTGAAGGTGTGGGCCGCAGAATATCCAAACAGCTCACCACAACTTCAAGATAATTCAAACTCATATTCAAGCTCCAAGAACGTGCCCAAATTTGAATTTCAATCTGCACCACAAAAGAGTGCAGCAAGTGTAGTATGAGTACGAAACCACGTGTACATAGTATATCTCATTGACCGATAACGAAGAAGTAGTGACGGGAGTTTATATAAGAAAATCAATTCTTTAATTATACAAGTCTATATTACACTTACCAGTCAAGTTTCATCAAATAGAAGTAATCAAACATTAAGTAACTTTCAACCACCAAATAAAACACATAATCATCAAGAATGAAGGATGTCATGAGATGCAATGCAATATGACACACTAAAATGATATGCCTCAAAATACCCAGTACTCTCTCAACCGTAGATACATGATACTCCTCGGAAAAACATCGAGAGTTCATGATCCAGGGAGGAATCGCGAGGTCCATATACCGACACGGACGATCTCCACGTGTCTGTGCGGACGATCTCAACACACTATCATAAAATCAAACAAATTCCGCACGGACGATCTCAACATGTCCAAATTATAATCTTAACATCTCACCATCCCCATCACGGACAATCTCCACGTGCCCAACTTATACTCAATCTCATGTCAATGCATGTACACAATATTATTTCAATAAAGGGGATGATGATGCACCTCAATCAATTAATATCAGAATAATACTAACCACCTCAGTTATCACAACTATACGGGTGCAATAAAGAAAAACACAATCACACAAAGAATTCAAGTCAAGAATAAATCAGCTAATGCCCATATGTTTTGGCATTCTCGGGTTTCAACCCGCATTCTATAGTAATAACTTTTCCTTTATATTTCTGGTACTCGTACCAATGCCCGTCACACCATTGATACGAGACCTTCATCTTTCGCCCTTACCCCTTTGTCTATTTCATTTTTTAATCTTTAATTAGGAAAACGTCCTTCAACAAGTCTGAAAGTCTTAACATACCTTGAATGCCGAACTCGTGACACGAATCATCAAGATGGTTCCTTCCCTTTTCGCAAAGAACGTTCCCAATCTATCATTTATGCCAACATTCGTAAGTAAGCGAGTTTGTAGACACTCATATTATTATTGTCTATCATAGACCCTAAAACTCACTCATATCTCTAATCAAGCTCCAAATCTTGATATAATTATATGCCAATATTATCCTATTTGCTAAATTTCAAGCCAAGAATTGAACATTAATCTCTCCAACTATCCTAAAATTCATTGTTAAATCATATAATATACACCTAATAATTAATTACCTATCTCAATATATCAAACTTAAATTTTTATTTGATAATTAAAAAAAAAAAACTTTCAAAATATCCAGCCACTGGTCGTGAAGTGCACTGCTAACACCATATTCTTTTTCCAATCTATTATGTACCATATCGAACTTCTAAAAGAAAACATACCAAATGCCAATCATTGGCATGATTGCCTAATAATTGGCTTATAAGTTTGTCCCCCACTATTGACTAATATTACCTCAATAAGAAAGAAAATTGCCGATCAAAATTTTTAAACCCTTGACATATGTACTTGAACCTCACATCAATAATATAATAACGATAACAATTAAATTCACCCTACTTCAAATTTGTAATTCTATTCCATAGAAGAAAAAAAAAATGATAGAGATGGTATTTTTGTTTATTTACCTGAACGACGGTTCTTCTCGGACGCCGAGGTATTGAGTGAGCATTTATCACTATTTCTGCTTCCCTCAAATTATGATATATAAATTTTTACTCCTCTAACTTATTTTAATACATGGGCTAAATATAAAAGGTATTAAATGGGTTATGGACTTTCTCACTGGTTTAGATACGACGAGATAATCATCAAAGTTCGGGAATCTCAACGGGAATACCTCACTGCCCACTAACTATTTACTAAATTAATTGTTTAATAAAAATTTCATCCACTAGATATTCTCAGTTATCGAATATTTCAAAGTTTCCATTTTAATTTTACGAAAAGAGTCGAAATAGTCCTATTCTCAAAACGCCTAGCGGGTCGTTACATATGTATTAATTATGATTTGTGTAACATTTTCTATTTGTATCTAATAAAGTTAAGATACATATTAACTTCATACATTTGTGTTCCTTTTAAACAATTAGTTATGCTATTTGAAATTCTATTGATTCCTTATTATTTGATTGTTTTGTATTCATTACGGAATATTTATTTTAGTTGTTTGTTGTGCTTTATAAGTTACTTTTTTATGTGTATTTGTATTTATTATACTTCGTGTATCGTTTTCTAGTTATTGACATTGCGAGAGTCTTGTTTATATCCACTGAAGTAAGATACATATAAACTTTATACACTTTTTTTAACAAATAATAATGTTATTTGATTGTTTTCTAAGTCAAAGTAAAGCTACATACTAACTGGTCATTGTTTTCTATTCAACTAATACTCCCCATATTTTCTTTGTATTCAAACTAAAAAAAAAAAACTATCCAATTAATTAAAAATACAGAATTAGAGATGTTAACCAGTATTTTGTATCCAAGTTAAAATGTCAAGTCATTAACAAATACAGAATTAGAGATGTTAACTTTATTTTGTATCCAAGTCTAAAATGTATGTGTTTATTATTTTTTTTCATATTTCAATGAAGTCTGCCAACATATATGTATGCTAAACATATATTGAAAATGTATTAAGCTCAAACACTTACAAAATACATTACATTGATCATATCTTTTGGATAAGGAATACAACATAGTTAAATAAACAGAAAACAAAAAAAAATTCAAAACACTAAAAACGAAATTACAGTACTATTGACGTAAAAAATTGTAACTGCTCAAATTGTATTCCGTTAGGGATACAAGTTAATTCAAAACACTAAAAACAAACAGTCAATGAAAAAATCAAGTCTTCCAAAGATATATTCTTTTATCTTCGTATTCAACTTCCAAAAAAAGTTCAACAAATCCACTAAAACTAATTATTCATATGTTGTTCATGGTACATACAATTTACAATAAAAATAAATACGATTTACAAGTATTTACAAAATTTCACATCAAAATTATAATCAATTAGAAAAAGCTTGCCTAGTGCGGGTTACCTCTCCCATGTGGTTTGTGAACTATTGTATAGAAGCGGAGATTTGATCCTGTGCACACCCAAAGGGTAGCGACTGCGATTTCCCTTGTCATAAAAAAAAATTACCAATTTGGTCGAACTCACAGTAGAAAAATCCTTCTCCAAAATTGTTTGTCAAATATTTTTTTCTACTATTTCGTTCAAATGTTTATCAGAAAAAATAATTTATTAATCAAAATAAATTGTTTATAGATTAAGTATTTCAATTGAATCTTGAAAATAGATAAAGAGAGAATGCATCAACTATGGGATCGAAAAAGACAATTTAGTTTTGAATTTTTGTAACTAATGAGACTTTTAAACAATTGTTCCTTTTTAAAATTTAGCTTCCCTAAATTTCTCCTTTTTGTTATTTACCAATTGTATTCTTTCAATTAAAATAAATAATAAAAACTTAAATAAGATACATAATAAATTAAAATTTTGATATTTTTACTAAACATTGAAAGTATTGACATTGGGTCCTATTAAATGTTAAAATATTGACATTTTAAAAAATTTCCCAATAATAAAACATAATTAACATACATAACAAATTAAAATTTTGACATTATTAATAAATATTGAAAGTGTTGACAATGGGTCTTATTAAATGTTAAAATAATAAAATTTTAAAAAATTTGACTTAGGCCCAACAACATAACACAAATTGAATTTCGAGGCTTTTAGGCTCATTTTCCCATTTTCATATACACTAATTGTATACTAGTACATACAATCTCGTATGTCAGTTCGAAACATTTATACATCTCGATTTTCAGTTAACCTAATTAACCCAATAAATATTTAAGCCTCCATGGCTCGTCTCGAAAATGCAAAGAGGAGGTCCACAAGGGACTCGGGCAGTAAGTTCATACAAAGGAAAGAAACGAATAAATCAGCAACATCACAAAAAGGGATTAATACAATTCTATAATTTCAACTGAGTGGAGGGATGACAGCTTGCACCATAATTGATTTTTTTTAAATAAAAATAAAAAAAATCTATAGCTAGCTAGCCTTTTATAAATAAATAAATAAATAAATAAAATAAAACAAGATCAATAATTATGTCAACTTATGCTCAGTCAATAGTATGTAACATAAATAAATAATAATATCAAAGAAGGTTTTAAGTTAAAATCTTACTAGAGTATTTATTTAACACTCAAATCCATATATGATCATTAAAATTTTGAATAAACCATGCCTAAAAGAAAAAAGAAACACGCCGATCGGACATTATATTAATAGATCATTTTGGCATGCTTTTTTTTAGAAAAAGAATATTATTGCTTTACCAAACAAGCCAATAGTGAACTAAAGGGAATATGAACTTAACAGTAAAGGATTAAGGGGTATAATTCTCAACAAATTATTTTAAAGAGCCAAACATTGGTGTTCATGCAAATGATGAAGCATTGCTATGATATATCGCAACAAATTATAGCTTATTCTAAACAAGAAAATTATATGTCCTTAGGATTAAATTGCCAACCGACTACAGAATCTAAAAAAAAAGGTCAAGAAACAGGGAAGTTTCAACGAAATAGTATTCGAGACCATATAATTAGACCTATTAAACTCGATGAAAGAGATGAATCGTGGAAGAAAACATCTTTGGACAACAACAACAAAACAATCATAGGACACTTCTATTTGATAGTTGTATAATCATAGCCTTAGCTCTTGATTTTAGCTAGCTAAATAGGACCAAAACTATTATTTTCAACCCATTACCTTCACTACAGAACCCAAACTAAGCACAATAATGGAACAAGGTTTAACAGATATCAAAGCCCTTTTGGAGACTAAACAGAACAAATCCCCTTATAACTAGCAGGCTCCGATTTATTTCAGTGAACACATTCAAGATGAGGAGTAACGGAAGCACGAAAGTAAGCTTACACAAATATACATTTTGATTCGCACATTTAACTTAAAGCGGAGAATGACAACATGTCGAATACAGATTATTGAGGCAGATTCAGGAGAGTAAACCTACACTGAAGAAGCATTTAGAAACCAATCACAATTCACAAATATGTCATGAAAAGCTGATTAAACAGGAACAGCAGCAAACCGGAACCATCCTCCCAACATCCATAAAGAGGAAGATCAAAAGAAAGTGGAAGCTATATACCTTTTCCGAATCAGCAAACTGATACTCGAACAGTTGGAGACAATTCCACAATCAACGTGAGATTAAGAGAAGATGGCAAGAACGTTGAGTTCAAAGCGAAACCGAGAACTTAAGTATCTCCTGTTTCACTCATTTGTTTTTTTTGGGTCTGTTTCTATCTCAAAATCTTTATCTTTCTTATAATGTCGTATCTAACTTGGTATACCCACTCAGATTTTTCCCAACCATTTTCCCAATATATATTGTCGAGTTTTTGGCCAAAAACATGCTTTTACTATATTCCGAACTTAAATTTCCTCCTTAAAGTATCATTCTTAGCAGAAAACATCCTTCAAGAAATTAAAAATGAATAATTTTCATCCTTTTGTTAGATATTATCGAAAAACTAAGGGATCCTAAAAGAAAATGAGCAATTCACGTGACTATCAACAAAAGTTTTCCTGCATAATTTCATCACTTGCTATAAAAAGTTCCTGAAAAAAATATTTAAAATTTTAGACATTATTGCTTACGGAAAAAAAAATATTTGAAAGTTGTGAGAGTACGTACATGATCTACTCCTTTCTCATCTAGTAACGGAAAGAAGCTGAAGCTGAAATATCTTTATTTTTTTCATAGCCAAATTGTATTTTAGATCAATAAATTTTGGGTCAATCAGATGTTAAAGTAATCAAAATATTGATTATATCTCGCATTTGAGTTTCATTCTACATTATTAGAAGCGTAAGTCTCCAACAAACGTCGTTTCTAGCATATTCAATTGAGAAGAAACATATTTCAACTAATAATATTTTTAATATCAAACTACATGAAGAATAAATGAAAAAACTGTCAAATTAAAAGGATTTTCATAATTCTAAACTCAATTACCGAAAAAGTTCACGATAGTATTTTTGGTGTATCTAAGAATAATAATTAGGAAGGAATGACTATATTTTTGTGGATCTGTTAGTTTTCTGATAAATTAAGGTAGAAGGATGAAAATTGTTTACGGTTAAATATTTGAAGAATGTTTTATGCTAAGAATGAAACTTTAAGAATGTAGTTTAGATTTAGGATATAGTTTAAGGATGATTTTGACCAAAAACTCATATTTTGTCCAACCTAATATCAACTATCTCCCACCCCAAACAATGAGAAGAGAGGGTATTTATAGAAAGGATTAAGGTTGAAATAAGGGGGAAACGGATAGAAAAGAATGGTGTCTTGAATTCGAAATTCAAATGCTCCTAAAAGATAAGGTTGAAAGTTGTCCATAGTACAACTCTCAATGGAATTGAAAGGCTGGCCGCTTGATTAGAGGTCAAGGACAAATGATCAAGGAGATGGGGACACGTTGGATGCGGGTTGTGCGAGATGGGTCGGTCACGATTTGTTGGACTGCTTGAAATGGGCTCGAGTTCTCGCGGGCCGCTGGATTTCGCGATTTGCTTCTGGGTTTCAATGATTTCTAGGTATCGTTGAACTTTTTCTGGAGAAAAGAACTAATGGTATAGGGGTCGGCTGGTACTGCTTGCTGTTTGGAACGCTGGTGGGGTGGGTTTCTTTGGTATTTGGAATGGGAACTGTTTGGAGGATGGGCTGTTAGGATTTTAAGGCAACAATGGGCTGCTAGGATTTTAAGGCAACAATGGGCTGCTGGAAAAAGAATCGGGTCCATTTAATTGCAATTATTGCCAACCAGATTTTAAGAGATAGCCAAATTGACTTAATTAGTGAATTCAGCTAAAAGACAAGTAAGACAAATTAATATAATCAACTAACGAGCTTCTTAAGCTAAACAAGATAAAATAATTAACTTAATTATAAACTAATTAGCTCAAAATATAGCCTATAATTAAGCCAAACTAATTAACAAAACATCCAATTATAAACAAAATATTTTTAAGATGATTATCGAATATTCATAAAATATACTAATTATAAAAATAATTATGTGACCATATATATTATTAAAAGTTATAAAAAGTGACTAAACTATAAAAATATATATTTTTGAATTTTATAAAGTCAATCATTTCAAATTGATTGAAATTTAAGAAACTCGATGACTAATTTATATTGTAGAGGGCCAAAATTGGGTGTCAACAATGAAAACTCAGTACTCAAAACTCAACGATACTACTCATCTAAAAAATACTCAATCCATAGGGTTCATGCTGAAATATAAACATGAACGAATCAACTCAAAAATCTTAATGCATAACATATAACAATTCAATAATAAGGAATAGAATTTCAAAAAGAATCAATCATAACTCAAGAACTAAAAATCAACTCATCTCAAGAATACTCAAATCTAGGGAAGAATCCTAAATTACTCTTTTACTGATTTGAAAGTAGATGTAGGGTTTCAGGACAAACTATTCCAACACTATGATATATAGTCTTACTACTTGGAAGAACAAGGTTCGTAAAGAATCTTGAAGAAGAACTTGATTAGTTGTTTCTTAAAATATTTGTTTCTTATAGGTTTGTTTCATAGGAAAAAATTGTGAAACTTATAATTTGTTTTCATGGTTTTAGTAGTTGATAAATTAGACTTAATTGCAGATAGCAAGTGGTTATGTGGAAAGAAGCATTAGAATCTGGAAATCCGAGAAAGGAATGTGTGAAGCCACACCGAATGGACATAAATTTACTGTGATATCAGTACTTTGATATGGAAATATTTTCTGCACCTTTTTAGGAGTCAAGTTATACTAATTTTAGGAGTCAGTTATAGCTTTAGAGTTCACATTATAAATTTCTCTTTTCTGCTGTATTTTCATATAAGCTTTCAATAAAAAGGTTAAGTTATTCTCCAGTTTGTTTGCCTCTTCTGATCATTTCAATAAGAATTTTATGTTCAACTCTTTGTTTTTGGTACCCGAGCCAGGCTGGAATTCTTCCATCTTTATTGTTGTTATCTTTTGGTGAGAAAATTATTGTTGTGTAATATGGATCAATTAATGGGGGAAGTGGTGCAAATGCACATAATGGTGTTGAGAATCTTGTACAAACTACTACAACTATTGGAGGATGTGTATGGAGGCTTATCTTCAAGGTCAAGACTTGTGTGAACTGGTAGCTGGTTCAGATGTAGAAATTCCAGCAGATACCCTGAAAATGTTGAACCACGTAGGAAATGGAAGATCAAGTGCGGGAAGGTATCTATTTATTTTAAGGACATCGATTAGCAAAAAGTTCATTAATCATGTATGTGATGTTGATTCTCCACAGCAAGTCTAGGAAACTCTTAAAGGTTATTTTCCAAGGAGAATACAGCAAGATTACAATTCTTGGAAAATGACTTGGCACTGACGATGCAAGGAACCATATCAATTTCAAAATACCTCTTGTGAATAAAGAATATTTGTACTGAAATTTCTGAACTAATGCAACCGAAAAGATTAGTGTAGCCCGTTTAAGGATATTTCTCATCTGTCGTTTAAATAAGGACTATACTCCCTTTGTCACCTCCATTCAAGGGTGGGCACAACAGCCATCAGTTGAAGAACTCGAAAATCTATTGTCTAATCAAGAAGCTTTGGTTAAATAAAAGGCCAAAAGTTTCAACTCTGAACATGGAGTTGTTCTTTCTTCAAAGAAAAGTTAAATGAGGATGATCTAGAGAAAGTTACTAATCGGAGGAAGGTTTCTGGCAGTAGTTCACAAGGATACAAATCAATAAGGTGTCATAGGTGTGGGAAGCTCGGGCATATTCAAAGATATAGTCGTGTTAAGATCTCCAAAGCAAATGGTGCTTGTGAAAATGAACAAGATCATGAGCGTAAATGAGAGCATTGCTTTACTATTAAAGACGTTGAAATAAAAGATAAAGTGGTGTTTGAATCGGAACCAAATAAATTCATAACAATTATGTTGATTTCAAGGATGAGTGGATCGTTGATTCTGGTTGTACACACCATGTGACTGGCGATGATTCATGATTTTCAAAGCTGCGACAACACAAGGGATAAAGAGTTATTGTAACGGCTGATAACTCGACTTATCTAGTAATGACGGAAGGTGTTGTTGAAATTGGTATTGATGATACAAACATCAAGCTAAATGATGTCTATATGTTCCAGGTTTGAAGAAGAATCTAGTTTTAGTTTCTCAAATTACTGATTCTCGAAAATATGTTTTGTTTGGTCCAGATGATATGAAAGTACTTGATAGCATGAAAATATTGAAGTTTATGCTGATGTTCCGTTTGCTGTTAAGAAGAAAGGCTCTTTATTTTTCATGTTAGCCAACTCCGCTTTCTAACGAGGTTAAGGCGTGACCGAAAACGAAAACAGTAAGACCTGGGGTCTCATCGAACGGAAAGTTCGAAGATGGAGACCCGGAGAGGCATATGTGAAGAAAACAAGTCAAATAGATAATGCAGCGGTATGGAACGCTCGGTTGAGGCATTTAGGTTATCAAATATTGCAAAAGATCTCTTCAGATAAACTCTTAGATGGCATGCCACCTCTAAAAATGCACAAGAAAAAGTGATTTATCAAGGCTGCCAGTATGGGACATCACATCGTCTTCCTTTCAAAAGCTCATCTAATCGTAGAACAACTCCATTTGAACTAGTGCACACAGACTAGATGGAACCAACAAGAACAACAAGTTGTATCGGCTACCAATATGCAATGGTATTGGTAGATGACTTCTCTAGATTTACTTGGGTATATTTTTTTAGGGACAAAAATGAAGCACTCTCCAAGTTCATTGAATTCAGTGGCATCGCGGAAAAAGAGTTTGGGCAAAAAATAAAGTGTTTAAGGAGTAACAATGGTTATGAATTCATGTCAACGAAGTTCTTTTAGTTTTGTGAAGAAAATGGCATTCAAAGAAAAATGACATGTCCCAATACCCCTCAACAGAACGGGGTTACAAAAATAAAGTTGGCACATCTCTCTTCAGTAAGTCTTTCATGGCTACACGATAAGAGTCTACCTCACGAGCTATGGGCAGAAGCATTTCAATATGCATGTCAAGTCATAAATCGTTTACCTCTTGGCCTGGTAAGGAAAAGACTCCTTTTGAATTTCTATATGATCAAAAGCCAAATGTTAGTTACTTTCGAATGTTTGGTTCTATTTGCTATGTTCATGTTCCTAAATCAAATAGAACCAAGCTTGATCCGAAAGCAAAGAAATGTATGTTTGTTGGTTATGATTCATACAGGAAAGGGTGGAAGTGCATGGATCCAGAAACCAAAAAGTTTGTTACTTCTAGAGATGTTGTGTTTAATGAAGTGTCATCTGTTAGGCTATTGCCCATGTTCCAGCCAAAGGCTCATGGCCTAATTCTACTTGAAAAAGGATTGGAATTATTCTCTTTATTTGGTTTTCAATTCTATTAGAAAAAGGATTGGTATTGTAATCCTATTTGTAGTTGGTTTTTGGCTTTGTACGGAAAAGCACAACTCTATAAATAGAGGATGATCTTGAGAGAACAATTCAATTGCTCATTGATATTGTCTTTGAAAGACATTAGAACATAAGAGAGGTTTTTGAGAGAGCTTTCAACAAGAGAAAAGAGATAAGAAAAAGGGTTCTTTTGCTGCAGCCTTTTTCTCCGATCAGCAACATTGAGATCGTGTTTCCCGATTTACTAACCGTTGGATCGGGCTGAAATTTGGACTGAGTGTTCCCCACAGCTTGGTGGTTGATTTTAACGGTGGAGATCGGATTCGGACGTCAGCAAGATCCTGTTGTAGGTCCCAAACAAAAGCTGGGTTTGGGTGGTGTTTCTTTCTATTTATCTTTTGTTGGTGTAGCTATTGTTTGTTCTCTTTTGGCACTTGTTGTGTAGCCATTAGAAGAATATTTTTAACCCTCTTATTGGAATAGTGAAGTAATTCGGATCTTGTCGATCCCGTGGTGGTTACCTTTAGTTTGAAGGATTTTTCCACATTAAACTTGGTGTTCTTTATTGTTAGATTTTTGTTTTCATCTTTTCATCACAACAAGTGGTATCAGAGCCAGATTCAATGATGGAATCAGGTTCAGTGGTTCGATAATCGATTATTGAACCAGGTTAGAAAGAGGTGTTCATCTTAGCGGGTGTAGTTCTAGCCGCAACCTTTTTGACAGTAACAAAGATTCTATTGGAGAAATTATTTCAGAGAGGTTCTCTGTGTTGAGACAAAAATTTTGCAAAGGAGATTATGGAGAGAAGAAGCAAATTATTGAAGATTAAGTAAAGAAGGTGGACAAATTTATTTTGTCAGAAATTCAGGCCAAGGGGGAGATTTGTTGGGTTTTATTTGCCCTGATTTCTTACCATAAATAGGTTTTCCTTTTAGGAAAAAGGTTTGGATTGACTAGTCCTTTTTCTGGTAGGAAAAGGTTTAGGACTCTATAAATAGAGGCATGTTCCTTCTAACTTAATCAGCATTCACAATGTAGTCTTAAGGGCTTTGAGAGTTTTGGTTAGGGGAGAATTTGTGGGTCACAAGTTTGATACGTTATCACTTGTGTGAACCTCCCATGTATTCCGAGTGAATTGGTTGAGGTTGTTTCTCTCTGTATTTTGTACTCTCATATTTATAGTGGATTGCTCATCCCCTTTGTGGACGTAGGTCGATTGACCGAACCACGTTAAATATTTGTGTCTTTTGGTATATTTCTCGTTATCTTCTTACTCGTGGTCTTTTGAGGTTTGCATTGCTAGCTTCCGCGTTTACACCTGCTTATTTACGGTCCTAACAAGTGGTATCAGAGCTAAGGTTATCTATATGGAGGGGAATATGAGCAAGATGGTATGTCTAAACGGAAGAAACTACAACACATGGAAAAGCAAGATGAAAGATCTATTGTTCGTGAAGAAGATGCATCTTCCGGTTTTTTCTGTTCATAAACCCGAGAATGTGACCGATGAAAATTGGGAATTTGAGCACCAACAAGTATGTGGATATATAAGACAATGGGTTGAAGATAATGTTCGCAATCACATTGTGAATGAGACACATACTAGAACATTGTGGGAAACGTTGGAGACGTTTTACGCTTCAAAAACTGGCAATAACAAGTTGTTCTTGTTAAAGCAATTGATAACCTTTAAATACAAGGAGGGCAGTCTTATTCTTGATCATATAAATGATTTTCAGGGTATTCTTGATCAGCTATCAGGAATGGGTGTTAATTTTGATGATGAAATACAAGGACTTTGGCTTCTCAATACTCTATCGAATTCTTGGAAAACTCTTCGTGTTTCTTTAACAAATTCTGCCACTGGTGGAAAGGTGACTATGGAATAGGCAAAGAGTGGTGTGTTGAATGAAGAGGTTAGAAGAAAATCTCAAGACACATCTTCACATTTAGATATTCTATATACAGAAGATCGAGGGAGACATAAGACAAGAGATCCGAGGAGTAGAGGTAAAAGCAGAAGCAAGTCAAAATTCAAGAATCCAAATATTAAATGATATCATTGTGGAAAGAAAGGACATATTAAAAGATTTTGCAAACAATTGAAGCAAGATCTTAAAGAAGGGAAGAAGGAAGAAAACAATGAAAATAATGTTGTTGCTGTTGTCCAAGATGACCTTCTCTTCGCTTGTGATAAAGACGTCATCAATTTTGTATCTCAAGATACAAGTTGGATAGTAGATTCTGGAGCCACATCACATGTCACACCAAGAAAACACTTCTTTTCATCTTATACTTCTGTTAACTCTGAGGTGTTAAAGATGGGTAATGCTGGTGAGGTTAAGGTGTTTGGTGTTGGCACTGTTTGTTTGAAAACCAATACTGGTTCAACGTTGGTCCTTCAGAATGTCAAGCATGCTCCATACATTCCGATAAATTTGATCTCTGTAGGACAACTAGATGATGATGGCTATCATAATGACTTGTGCAATGGCCAATGGAAGCTCACCAAAGGCTCATTGATTTTAGCTCGAGGAAGAAAGCATTCAAATTTATACGTGACACAAGGATCGATTCTTGGTGACTCTATAAATTTGGTGGAGAGCGAGGCTTTATCAGAATTGTGGCACAAGAGGCTTAGTCATATGAGCGAGAGGGGTCACCTATTTGGCTAAGAAGAATTTGTTTGCTGGTATGAAACAAGCAAAGGTGAAAAGATGTGTTCATTGCTTAGCAGGGAAACAGAAAAGAGTTTCTTTTCACAGTCATCCTCCTTCAAGAAAGTATGAGCTATTGGAGCTAGTACACTCAGATTTGTGTGGTCCTTTTAAAGTGAAGTCAAAAGGTGGTGCACTTTACTTTGCTACTTTCATTGATGATCATTCTCGCAAGATTTGGGTATATCCTTTAAAATCCAAAGGTCAAGTGCTTGATGTGTTTAAATAGTTTCAAGCCTTATCTGAGAGACAAACGGGAAAGAAATTAAAATGTATTCGCACTGATAATGGTGGTGAGTATATTGGTCCCTTTGATAACTACTGCAAATCGCAAGGAATTCGTCATCAGAAGACTCCTCCAAAGACTCCTCAATTAAATGGTTTGGCAGAGAGGATGAACAGAACTTTAGTTGAGAGAGTCAGATGTGTGCTTTCAAAGGCTAAACTTCCAAATTCCTTTTGGGCTGAAGCACTTAACACTGTTGCTTATGTTATCAATTGTCTCCTGTTGTTGCTTTGGATGGTGATGTTCCAAACAGAGTTTGGTTTGATAAGGATGTCTCTTATGATCACTTGAAAGTGTTTGGGTGTAAAGCTTGTGTGCATGTTCCAAAAGATGAGAGGTCAAAATTGAATGTTAAAACTAAGCAGTGCATCTTCATTGGTTATGGTCAAGATGAGCTTGGATATCGCTTTTATGATCCAACTGATATGAAGCTCATTAGAAGTCGTGATGTTGCGTTCTTTGAAGATCAAACTATTGCAGATATTGACAAGACTGAGAAACTAGATTCTCATTATCAAACTGATGAGAGCTTAGTCAATGTTGATCCAATTCCTATTATTGATACATCTTCTGCACATGAAGGAACCCAAGATAATAATCAGAGTGTTCCTACTGATGATGTTGTGGTTGATAATCAACCAACTCATGTTGGGATGACCGCTTCGGATGCTCCAGAAACCTCTTGTAGAAGATCTACTAGAGAGAAGCGAAGCTCAACACGTTATTCTCATGATGAGTATATTCTATTGACTAACATGGGAGAACCTGAAGGTTATGATGAAGTCATGTTAGATACTCATAGAGATAAGTGGAAAGAACTCATCGTAGACAAGCATGAGTTTTGTAGAAGTGTGGCAGGCAGGAAGCCTGTCAAAAGCTCCTCCACTTGAATTCCATTTGGCCCCTTGGCTGGGAGGGGGAGTTTGTTGGGCTATTGCCCATGTTCCAGCCAAAGGCCCATGGCCTAATCCTACTTGAAAAAGGATTGGAATTATTCTCTTTATTTGGTTTCCAATTCTATTAGGAAAAGGATTGGAATTGTAATCCTATTTGTAGTTGGTTTTTGGCTTTGTAAGGAAAAGCACAACTCAACAAATAGAGGATGGTCTTGAGAGAATAATTCAATTGCTCATTGATATTGTCTTTGAAAGACATTAGAACATAAGAGAAGTTTTTGAGAGAGCTTTCAACAAAATAAAAGAGAGAAGAAAAAGGGTTCTTTTTGCTGGAGTTTTTTTCTCCGATTTGCAACGTTGAGATCGTGTTTTCCGATTAACTAACCGTTGGATCGAGCTGAAATTTGGACTGAGTGTTTCTGACATCTTGGTAGTTGATGTGAACGGTGAAGATCAGATTTCGAAGTCATAAAGATCTTGTTTTAGGTCCCAAACAAAAGCTGGATTTGGGTGGTGTTTCTTTCTATTTATCTTTTATTGGTGTAGTTATTGTTTTTTCTCTTTTGGCACTTGTTGTGTAGCCATTAGAAGAATATTTGTAACCCACTTATTAGTATAGTGAAGCAATTCGGATCTTGTCGATCCCGTGGTGGTTACCTTCGGTTTGAAGGGTTTTTCCACGTTAAACTTGGTGTTTTTTATTGTTAGATTTTCGTTTTCATCTTTTCGTCACAACATCATCTTGGTGTACAACCCCAAAATCAATTTTGGAGAATGTCACACTTGATGATTACCAAAATGATTCATTGTTTCTTGAAAATAATGCTCAAGGAGTTGATGAATCCCCTAATCCAGCTATGGAACCCTCGTCTTCGGAAAATGGACAGGAAATGGTTAGAAGATCTTTCATGGAGAAAAGGCAACCAAATCATCTCATAGATTATCAAGTAAAGCTTAACCACTGTACGGTAACTTCATGTTTCTTTACTGGAGCATTTGATGAAGAACCTACATGCTACTAGGAAGCTAAGGGCTGTCAAAAATGGGAAATAGCAATGCAAGAAGAAATTTATGCCTTGAGGAAGAATGATACATGTACCAAAGCCAGAAAGCAACAAACCAGTCACTTGTAAGTGGGTCTATCGATTGAAAAAGAAATTTGATGACACAATCGAAAGATGCAAAGATCTTCTTGTTGCTCGTGGATTTTCTCAAAGTTATGGGCAAGACTATGAAGAGACCTTTAGTCCGGTAGCGAAAATGGTAACTGTGAGATCAGTTTTGTAACTTGCTGCTTTTAGAAATTGGAAGCTATGGCAACTTGATGTAAAGAATGCATTTTTTTATGGAGAGTTGGATTGTGAAGTTCTAATGGAGCAACCTCAAGGGTTCATCTCTGAACAATTCCCCCACCATATTTGTTGATTGAAGAAGGCGTTGTATGGCCTCAAACAAGCTCCACATGCTTGGTATGGGAAAATTGTACAATATTTTATTTTTTTGTGGATTTAAAGTTTCTAATTCAGATTCTAGTTTGTTTGTAAAATTAGAATCACAAATCCATTTGTTGGTTTTATTATACGCAGATGATATGATAATTACCGGAAGTGATGAAGAAGAAATATCTCGATTGAAAGATGATCTGTCAATTCGATTTGAGATGAAGAACTTAGGTGAGGTTGAATGTTTTCTTGGTTTGGAAGTCGAGAAAAATCAGCAAAGGGTACTTTATATGTCAAAGAAGATATGCTAAGAATTTGTTGAACATTTTAGCATGGGGGCGGCAAAATAAATGGCAACTCCAACGGAGATAAATCTTAAGATGGAGAAAGATGAAGGTAAGTGTTGAAGGATGCTAGATCATTTCGACCACTTGTTGTAGTTTAATTTACTTAACTATCACAAGGCCAGAAATTGCATATTCTATTAATGTTGTCTCTCAATTTATGCAAGATCTAAGAACTCCTCATTTAGAGGCAGCAAAAAGGATTCTACGTTACATAAAAGGTTCAGTTGATTATGGTCTTATGTATGAGAAAGAGATTTATTTTGTGTTGCAAAGATTTACATATGCAGATTGGGCAGGTGATACAGCTCATCGTCGTTCAACTTCAGGGTATTGTTTCAACCTTGAATCTGCGGTTGTTTCTTGGTGTAGCAAGAAGCAATCCACTGTTGCTTTATCTAGTACAGAAGCGGAATATATAGCACCGACAATGGCAGCTCAAGAACGCATTTGGCTAAAATGTTTGATGGGAGATACTTTTGGCAAAGTGGACTACGTTATGAAAATTCAATGTGATAATGAGAGTGCCATCAAACTTGCTTCAAATCCAATTTTCCATGGGGGAACAAAACACATAGACGTTTGTCACCATTTTATTCGAGAGAAAGTATTGAATCAAGAAATTGAGTTGAAAGGAGTTCATACTAGTGCACAAGTAGCAGATATCTTTACAAAGGCTTTAGCAAAGCCTGATTTTGAAAAGTTTAGAGTTTCTCTTGGGACCATTGACAGTAAATATGCACTAAGGGGGAGTATAACAAATTAGTGTATATACTGCTTTCGTTGTTTTACTTAGTTTACCAAGTCAACATGTTTGTTCCTATATTTTGGGATAGGCTAGAGTCAATAACAAAGTATATTATTACTTTGATATGGAAATATTTTCTGCACCTTTTTAGGAGTCAAGTTATACTACTTTTAGGAGTCATTATAGCTTTAGAGTTCACGTTATGAATTTCTCTTTTCCGCTGTATTTTCATATAAGATTTCAATAAAAAGGTTAAGTTATTCTCCAGTTGATCATTTCAATAAGAATTTTTTGTTCAACTCTTTGTTTTATAGTAGCATCGGGAAGCAAAGATAATGACATTATTTTATGGGATGTGGTGGGTGAGACTGGCATGTTTCGTCTTCGGGGACATCGTGATCAGGTTCCTACTATCTTCAAAC
>JABWTJ010001016.1:0-166070 GCA_016801875.1 Solanum sitiens
TTTACAGACGGCGAGACACCTCCTTTATGTGAGCAGACACCTGACTATATGTATTGCATTGTTTAAATTGCATATGAACAATCGTTTGATTTGTTGGAACCCATCAGCTATAGAATGTAATTTCTGTTTATACCTACAGATGCCAGAATTCCTCGTCAAACATTTAGAGAAGTGGTGAACAATGTAAAATCAAAGCTAGCACAAGAATAAGCAAGTATAAAGATCCGCTCACTATTCATTAAAACATAGGAAATTTTCTAATTTGCTGACAGTACAGTCACTTCATATAAATGGTTATTAAATTGAAATTTGGTTTCCAGACCACATAAACAATGGCAGTAACAACCTCGAAATATCATAATAACTTAACAAGTCTAGCAAACACAATCTAAAAGTTAAAAGGCAGTCCCTTCTGCAATTAAAATCACAACTGAAGCTGTTCTAACAACTTTGAATTCACAACTTCAACAAGCAGGAATATCGTTTCGAATTAGACTCAATTCAGTTATTGCGTGTATACTTGAGATTCCAAGCTGCAAGACCTCCTTAAGCTCCACCAAAATTACACATAAAATTCAATGAGAAATTTTGACAAGCTTTTTGGGGGTAAAAATTCTTAAGCTCTGGCAACAGATGCTATGGAAGAAGTGCAGTAAACAACTGCAACGACGTGGATTTGAGATGATGAAGAGGAAGCCACAGAGTGATAGCTGTAAGAATTTGAGAAATCAATAGTGGAGTTGAGAAGATGAAAAGGAAGCGACAGAGTTATAGCTGTAAGAAATTTGGAGCACACACGGTGAATCAAAAATGTCTCTTTGATGACACAGGCATGTTGATCAGGTGTCTGGTTATCGCCTTTTATCATATAGTAGAATATATATAAACATTAAGAGTAAAGAAATTAATAGCATCTAAGATCATGAATGAATGTAAAGACCATTGAAGCCAAAAATAAATAAAATAACAGCAATACCCAAACACTAACCACATAACAATAAGAATGTTATTAATACGTTTGAAATAGTAGAGTATGCCGGATAATATGTGAAAACATACCCCAACAAGAACTTGTTTGCCATGAGATCTACTGCAGGTAGAATGCCTCTGTTCCAAAAAATTGTAAAAGAACAGATCATGGAAACAGACAATAATAGCAACAAACTAGAGAAGTCTAGAAGCAATTAGCTAATAGAAGGCGAAAAGCTTGTCTTGGCTTATCCCTTGAATTAGATTAAGAATTTTCTCCTGTATGGAATTAAGTGTTCAGCATCTGGAAGGAATTTTAAAAACAGCATTCATACAAAGATGCAGAATGTAATGTGAAGCTGTACATGGAAAGAAAATGTAAGACATCTTTGAAATCACCAACTAAATGGGAGACAAAGCTACAAAAGAAAATCGAACTTGCCAAGTAAAACAAGAAAAAACACGCGAACTTCATAGCACCCTCATTTCTGTGACAAAATATTTGTGTTTTATGAGAAATAGAAAGAAGCCCCGATCATGCTAATGAAACAACAACAACTAGAGCAATAAAGATCTCATAGGATGTAGAAAAGTTTGTTTCGATTGGCACGGTGCATGATTAATAAACAGTTAAAACTGCTGGCCAAGGAAAAGACAATAAGCACAAGGAAAAAAAATGTTTGTTCTGATTATGCTTTTCATGATAGAAAATAGTTGAACTGTTGATCAAAGGAAAAAGACAGACTACATCCAATTCTAAGTTGATGCAGTGACTCGAAACAAAAAGGAAATACACAAGATTTATGCTTACATTTACACCCCTTTGACAAAAGTGAGAATGAACAATAGCAGATAAATTCACAACTAGAAAAACCTTAAAAACAATTGAAGTTCATCTTTAAGATACAGATTGACTCATCAATCTCCCAAACTACCATCAAAACCCAAAAGAAGTCTAATTACAATGCAACTAACAAGTAACAACTCCATTTTTTGCATCCCTGCCTCAATGAACCTAAACAACCAGAAACTACTAGCTACAAGAAACCCGGATCATGCTAATGTAACAACAATAACTAGAAAGAAAGGACATGGCATTAATTTCCACTATGAAAATTAGCTAAACCTGATGAAGAAGTAGAGAGACTTGAAAGAAGACTAGAGCTAGAGGGAAAATTCATGTATCAGTAGAGAAGAAAAAGGATCAAATAAGCTTAAAAATAGAAGAAAAGAATCAGCAACACTAAAACTATCACGAGAAAATCCATTAACATCATCATCTTGAAATCAAGCAGAATATACAATATTCGAAGCCCAACAAACAAACTATTCCAGATGATTGGTAAAGAAAGAATGAGAGATGAGGTGAGAGTGTTACATAGTTACCTCTGACTGGAAGAAACGAGCTAGCAACCGTGAAGAGTACGCCGGTGGACAACAAACAAGGAGAAGGAATCTGAGACTCCGAAGAACGCTAACCCTTAGGCCTTTCTCTATTACTCTTTTTGTAAATAAAATTTCTCTATCTTACCTTTAAATATGAAGAAGAAGAATAAGAAAGAGTACTGATTTGGGGGGAAATTTGGATGAATGGAATTCAAAATTTGTAACGGTTTCCCAACGGATATAATTGATAAGAATCAAAGACGATGCCTCCCAACGGATTCTCTATCTACACGCGCTTGGCTCACTGCGTTTGCTGGTTTTGATTTTTTGGGAAGAACTGATGGGTTCTGTTGTATCGCTGGGTTTTTGCTAATTCAAAAGTGGGCTTGGGCTGAAATTGGATCTGATTTGGGCTGCTAAAAAGTGGAGGTTAGGAATTGGCCAATAAAAAGTGGAGGTTGCAAACTTGGCCGACTGAATTCAATTTAATTTGGACGGATTAATATAAATTAATTAAGGGAAAATTGTATATAATAACAAACTAATAAATTAAATTAATTGTTATAATCGCCCTTTGATTTAATTGTGTCCCGTAGCAAACTGTTTGTCAGTCACCTCTCTCCCTCAAACTCTCGCTCGCCACTCTCCTCTCTCGCTCCATCCCTCGCTCGCTTCCTCTCACTTTTATACAAACACAAGTGTATACAATCTGTTTTTATTTATATAAAGTGAGAGGAAATTGTATAAATACATAAATTTTTATTTCCCCCTCCCAGATCTCGCTCGCCACCCTCGCCTCTCTCGCTTACACAAACAGAAACGAAATGTATAAATTTTGTTTCTATTTGTATAATGCGAGAGAAAATTGTATATACACATGCAAATACATATATTTTCGTCCTATATACTTATAATTATACAATAAAAATACTCCCTTGCCCAGTTTCTTTTGCTTTTCTCTCTTTCTTATTTTATACAAATTCAAATTGTATATTATTTCTCTATTTCTCGTTTTATACAATTCGATTCAATTGTATATTCCCTGCCCAAGTCTCTTTGCCTTTCTCTCTTTCTCATTTAATATAAATTCAAATTGTATATAATCGTTCTATACACTTATAATTATACAATTCGTTTATACACTTCGTTTTATACAAATTCTCTGCCCAAGTCTCTTTCTCTTTCTCGTTTTATACACTTCGTTTTATACAATTCGCTTTAATTGTAGATGTATAGCGAATTATATATTTATATGTTTGCTATTGAGTGCAATTATGCAAACTTTGCTATAGCATACAAATATGAAATATTTGCTATATGTGAAAGTTATCCATTAATTAATGAGCTTCTTAATATTAATAAAATAATTTAATTATAAATTAATTAATACAGAATATAAACTATTAATTACCTAAACTCTACACGATCATGCTACCTCTTCATGTTCAACACTAGTCGAGCATAGCATTGTAACATATGATTTGTTGATTCGTTCATTTGATAATATATGAGAAAATTATTTTTTATATTTTTTATTAACTTTTACTGATCGAGCATAGCATTGTAACTTGCTCACAAAATATTTCTAAGCCATGCATCTAAGCAAATTGTTAGCTCACCATTAATTCTATATGTTAGACTAATTGAGAAGCTAATAATTTAGTGGCTCATTTTCCTGTTTTGACTAGGCAGAAGGCACGAACTAGTAACACAGAGATTAGTAATGGAGGAATTAGTAATACATGGTGTGTTTTTATCAAGTATTTATTTCAGTGTTTCACACCTTATCTTGTGTTTGGGTTAAAACACTATAAAAAGTTCATTTCCAGCAATATCCTTGAATTATTATGTAATTGGCTCAAGTTAGATAATTGCCAAACAATATTATTTTTTATGGAAAAAATCTAGCGTGTTCGTTGAAAAAAAAATGAACAGTACTTTAGTGAAATAAGCAAAGCTCCACTTAGAGCAGTAAAAATGTAATTGATAAAAACGTGCAATAATAAACACTTCTTATTTTATTTTTTTAAGAAATAACAAATTTTGAAAATGAAATTCAATTCACATGGAACTTTAAAAAAATGAAGACTTTAAAGCAAGTTTTAAGTATGTCATGATATTTGTGTAGCTATAAAACTTTTAAAACATGTATTCTTAAACATGAATAAAATTGATGAATAATTATCTTGGGTTAAAAAAATACATTAATGAATAATAAAGTAAACAATCTAAGTTGTATTGTATTCAATTTATTTTTTGAAAAAACTACATTAAACTTAAATGAGTAAAATGATTAATTTTTAGTACTAAATAAAAAATTTTAATGATTAAATGGATTATAAGCAGTGGCGAATTTCGAATTTTTCTGAAGGGGGTTCGAAATATAAAAAAGGAAACATATGGAAATTACAAGATGAAAAACTAAGCGACATCAGAGGAAACTAGTAATCTGAATCCAATAAGTGCAACTTGTCTTGTCAAGCCGCGTTTAGTTTTTTTTTTTTACTTTTACTCTATTTCATCTAGCTTTTTAAAAAATATTTCTTCCGTGTTTTACTCTCTCTTTTATATGAATAGAACAAATAAGTTTAGTAAAATTTTCATCTTTTTAAAATGGCGGAATGACTTGGGAGGCCCTTGTACTTGACTCTATTTGTAAGTTGGACCCTTCTACTTATCAATTTGTCAACTGAACCCCTAAACTCATCAGAGCACAATATTTTAAACCTCTTTGACCATTGATCGAACTTATGTGTCATTGATAATGCTGAGTTGGAAATTTACGTGACAACACGTGTTTGACAGCGAGTGAAAAAGGTATTTTACATTAAAATATTTAAATAAAGATAATAATTATCAAAAAAAAAAATTAAAAATTAAAAACCCATCTTCCTCAACCATCCCTCTCCCACCCCACCCCCACCCCTCTCCTCTGTCCCCTGCCCCCTTTCTCTCTTCTTTCTTCTTCTTGGAATTTCATCCACCACTTGACCACTCTTACTCTCCTCCTCTTCATTCTCTCCTTCATCCATTTTCTTCTCAATCCACACTTCTTTTTCATTACAAATCAATCATCCCCTAATCACTTAGTTTAAAAGTCTTTTAGATTTTAACTTTTTAGTCTAAAAATATTGAGATTATTATTTATTTTTTAGGCTTCAAAAAAGAGATCTAAGGATTAACACAAAGGATAATGATGGATATGAAATAATTAAAACTCCATTAATAAGTTAGAGAAAGCTTGAAAAATAACTAGTGGGTCTTGTGAATTTGTGAAATTGATTCAAAATTGTGATTGAGATTAGTTGGATTTGTGGTAGTGAACTTGTATTTGAATTTTTAAGTCAAATGGAGAAAAAGCACATCTATTTGACATGAATTTAGTGTTTAATTTGGAATAAATACGAAGAACAGGCTTATTTGGATTATTTTTTTTTAAAAAAAAATGCTCATCTAAAGTTTCCAGGAGTAGGATCATCAACAAGAGACCCTTTGAGATCTCATCATCCGCTTATCAGCTTTTAGTAAGACCTCCTTGCAATCGGAAGACTCTAGTTTATGATTTGTTAGACGTAATATTTTGAGGTGGCGTCAGTCTTTTTCCGATATCTATCTTTATACACTAGATGATCGATCCATTCTGAATGGAAGAAGCACACTGCTTAAGATATAAAGCACAGTGCAGCCACCCCGACTTCCGTCCTATCCTAATTACAGACCTGGATGCTTCATAGATAGATAGTCTTGGTTTGTCTTGCAGTATTCAGTTTTAGATATTTTATTTAAAATTTTATGTTTAATACTCATTATTTTCCAATAAATTTTAAGATTTAATAAGTTGTTTTGGAATAATTCTTCGATTTTGATGTTTGTGTATGCTTGAGTTATTCTTCCGCTTGTAGTTAATTAAGATTAGGGTTTGGGGGCCAACAATGATTCTCAAGTGTCGGTCACGTCTAGGATGTAGGCTCAGATCGTGACATGTATAAATTTAATACTCATAATAACAAAAACATGTTTGACCATGATAGCAAAAACAATCCATTAAGAAAAACTACAATAAATAGTATTTTGAATCAAGAAAAAAAAAATTATTTTGTAATAATCTCTATTTTAGAGAAAATAGCAAAACCTAGCGAGTGAAAGGGAAAATATACAATCAACCTAGGAAGTAAAGGAGAAAGAAATAAAAGAAAATCTAAGTGAATACAAGAGAGAAGAATAAGTTTTTAAACTTTTTAAATAATGTGTTGATTGAGAATCGAACCCATACGCAAAAGGCTCGCTATTGAAGTACCAACAAATGACGACTGCAACAATGACGCTCGAAAAGAAAATGTAAAAAACTAAATAAAGTAAAGAATAATTTTGTAAACAAGTCCATAAAGATTATGCAATGCATATATTTTGAATACAACAAACCAAAAAATCAATAAAAATAATCTTAGCATAACTTATTCCATCATAATTAATCTCAGCATAACTTACCACATCATAACCAATCTCATCATAACTTGTTTACAATCCAAGCATTACTTTTTATCACTCTACTACTCCCTCTGATTGGTGAATTATTGAGGTTTGACACAATCTTTATTTTTAAAAAAAAATTATAAACATAATTTAGCGTGTGTTTGATATGAAGGAAAATATTTTCTGGAAAATGTTTTCCAATTTTTCCATGTTTGGTTGGGACAAAAGTTATGGAAAATGTTTTCCAAATCAACTCATTTTCCTCAAAATTAAGGAAAATGACTTCCCTTCAAAAATTAAGGAAAACATTTTCCAAAACTCTCCTCCAATTTCAAATTATATTTTTTTCTGGGAAAAAAACATCGATTTTAAAAAAATATTTTCAATTTCAAATTTTTATTTTTTCACCTGATCCCTGACCCCCCCCCCCTCACCGGCCAGCCCCCCCCAACCCCTCCCCAAAAAATTAACCCACTACCCCCCACCCCATCCCACCCCCACCCCCAAAAAATAATAATTTTGATTTTAAAAAATATTTTCAATTTCATAAATTATTTTTTACTCTAGTAAAAATAAAAGATGTCTCTCAAAAACATTTTTCATTCATAAATCAAACACTAAAAATCATTTCCGGAAAATATTTTCTACTCACCAACCAAACATGAGAAAATAAGTCCAAAATCTACTTGTTTTCCAGGAAAACATTTTCCTTCATACCAAACACACCCTTAAACGCTTCTTTTCATTATTAGCCTTTATATTGACTATTCTCAAATCACTATATTTAGAATATGTATAATAGTTAAGAATTTCATTAAATAATGAAGCATAAATATAGAAAAAAGTCTCAATAATACTTTTGAATGTTTGAAAAACTTACTTATTTTGAAATTTAATTTATTTCTAAACTTTTATGTCATTGCTCATAATTTTTTCATTTTTAGATCTATCACATTTTATTTAAATTTTAACTTTGCATTACTACACAATAAAAATAGAGATATTGATGAGTTGAATATTTATTAAATTATAATTTCATATTACAGAAAAATATAGTTGTATAATTTGAAATATGAGTTTTCTATCTGAGCTATCATCTAATAATTTGCAAAATACACTTAGACGTTGACTAGACAAAATACTTGTCTAGAAATGCTTCTAGGCGTGTTTGTCAGTAAAATCTTCGTTCACTTGACATATATAACGACTATATTATTTGTTGACACATTATTCTGAGAGATATGAATGATGGATATCATTGTTGAGATAAATTAATTTATACGATGATTGTTTTTACTTTGAACCTTAACTTTAATCTAGTATTAAGTTATTTAGATTTGTCAAGGTGCATTATTTTCTCTCGACATATTTTTAAAATAAAAAAAAGCATACACACATTATTAGAAACTAATCGAGTTGTGTTTTATCAACTATTGAACAATATTTTAGATATGAAACTCATATTTTCAATTGCTTAAATATGAAACTTAAAAATTAAAATAATTATCCTTAATACTAAATTATACAATAATATAATTAATGTAGAAGATAAAAGAAACAAAGAATAAAGATAATTACGGCGATCACTATTAATCCGAGGAGATGAAAGAAACCAAGGTTAGAAAAAATAAAATAAGTAGGGTGATAACTAAACAACTTTACACCTACAATAACTATGGGTAGATAGAATAATACTCCACAATTAAGTTCCATGAATTAAGAAATAATTATTTCATTGAAATATTTTTTCCTTTTAAGGATAGAACGATTAATCAGCTTTTAAGGAACATTTTAGTAATTCAATTTTTTGTTTAGGAACTTTCATTTTTAGTATAGTGTGATAATTATTAACTTTATTTTTCTTCAAAAATATTTATTGTTTTGTTAAAAGTTCATGATAATTGTCAACTCTATTTATAGCATGTATACATAGTATATTTCAATTTTTTTTTGTATCATTGCATTATACTTTTTCTCGATGAGAAGTACTCCAATGGATGGTTTATTGTGGTTATACATCATTATTACTACCTGAAATTTCAATATTTTTTTTTCAACTCCATATACACTCCCACACCAATCTATATTTAACTATTGTAGAATAAAAATTGTTCTACTTAACTATTTTGTTGTGTTTCAAAATAATGAGATATTGTGATTTAAATATTTTAAATTTTGAAAGAGATTCTTTAATGGCGGACAAAGATTGTATACGTGCTCCAAATTACAGTATCAATGAAAGTTAAAATCTTTATCTACTTCAAAATTCTGTATCAACGATAGACAAACTTTATATGCTAAAACCAAACTCAATGAAGAATATTTCTTTCTCTAAATTCCACAAAATTTCCAATGGAGCTTTCGACAAACATATTGAATTCAATTTTAATTGACGATTTAACATGACAATTGTATTACCTACAATTTCAATGAATAATTCGTACTTTTATAAGTGTGTTATAATTTTTCACTATCGAGAAATATGTTTCATTTTTACACAAAATCTTTTTTAAAGCGCGATTCACACTAAATTATAGCAATTTCAAATGCGAAAAAAGATTTTATATCATTGTCAATTAAGTTATTATGTATACACAAATACACTTATTTTGACGCACAAATATAATAAATCCACAAAAATTCAAAACAAAATACTTTTTACATTTTGTAAATATAAAACTTATCGCAATATTAATCTATAGTATTTAATCAGTCTAAAATCACGTCACGAAGAGGTGGTAAACTTTTTTCTTAATCATAGGCAAAACTAGTAGTAGTGGTAAAGAAGGGCCGAAGTTGGCGTTGGGCTTTAGCAAACCAGCCTTGCAATATTTTTTGTTTTCACCCTAAAAACGGCTTTCCCGCCCAAGCCACCTTTTACTATTTTGTTGCTATTTTCTCCGTAAATCTCTCAGAGATTGTTTATCATCATCATCATCATTTTTATGCACATAATTGTGAGTTACCAAAGTTTTCAGGAGATCAAAGAGAAAGAGAAATGCAGAAAGAGCATAATTATTTCTGTTGTTACTTGAGAACTAGGGTTACACTAGTTCAAAATGGATTCCCCTGAACCTTCATCAAAAACCAACGCTACCATCAGTAATACTTTGTCTTCAGACCCTGTACCTGCCCAAGTAAAATTCACATATACATTTTACATTTATTGTCAAATTTGATTTGATTTAATGGGTGGTTATTGGATCTTTTGTTTGATTTTGTTTTGTTTTCTGATTGCTTGGTGTAGTAGGTCTTCGTGAAGGTGGAATTGGGTTGAGTTTTTTTTTTTTTTTGAAATTTTGTTGGGATTTTTTGGTATTAGAATATTTTGGATTTTAGGATTTTGTTTTGGGTTGAGATTAAGTGCAAGTGAGTTTCAATAGGGTTGAGGTATTCTGATCAAATTTGTTGAATTAATTCTTAGGTAACTCATTTAATTTCCGATGATTTGGTTTAATGAGATTTTGTGAGTTTGAAGTAGGATGTTAAGTGTTTTCAATTGACCAATTTTTGGGATTGAAGTAGGATGAAGAATATTTGAGTTCTAGGTCTTGTAGGAGGAATCAAAGATTGTATATGCTAGAGTTTCTGTTCTGGCTATTGGATTGATTGATTCTTAAGTTTGGATGAAAGACCATTCTCTGATTTTTCGGATTATCTTGCTCAATAGGATTCTAAATATTTTGTATTGTTAACAATTGTGACTTATAGTAAGTACTTTTTAAGTAGTTTCTAAATATGTAAAGTGTTGTTTGAAAAAAAGATTAAAGATTTGCCAAACGGTAGTTAGTTTGACCTTCGTACTCCTAATCAAGCCAAACAAATTGAAACAGAGGGAGTACTTTCTTATATCCTTGTCGGAACCACTCAAATTTTGCTTTGAGTTAATTTGCAATTTCTTGAAGCTCTCTGCATTGAACCCTGAATTATTGTCAACTTAACCAGTTTCTAGATTAAGGGTGTATGTTGGTTGCTCTAAGGAATGCGTTGTTTCCTCATTCAATGTATTTCTCTTACTTTTTTATTTTGGACTCAGGATTCACCCGTCTTCAATTATATTAGCAACCTCTCTCCCATACAGCCTGTCAAGGGCGCTCCAATTGTGCAAGATTTCTCAGGGCTGAATTCTCCTCCTCTTCTGCTTACCTCACCCCGAATTAATATACACAGTCGATCGAGCCTTTTGAAAAGGTGTTATAAAATTATCTTTTAGAGTCTTTGTATTTATAATGTTGATAAAATATCCATCAGGCAAAAACTAACTATTTCAGAACCTTAAAACATATCTCAGGAGCCAGTTTCCTAAATTATCCACTGAAGTGTTTTCTGGGAAGAATGAGGATTATAACAATGCTATCACAGATTCAGATGGCACTGGAGTATTTATTTCTCCATTGAGAAGTGGACTAAGCCCTTTTGTTCAGAAAGTATCTGATAATAACATCTCTGTGCATGAGCAAAGTGGAAATCCCATAAGATGTGTGGATGAATTCTTAGTTGATGTTTCAAACTCAGAGTCTGGCAATCCTTCAAATTCAAATAATACGAGCACAAAAGTGGCTGATAGCACTCCTCAACCTCCTAATAGTGCAGAAGATTCAAAGGTACCTGTCGTTAGCATTGCAAGTAAAGATGAAAGAAAAGACGAGATTCCAGAAGATGCAGCCCGTGTTGTTGTAGAGCAAGCTGAAGAGGACAATAAGGGAAAGTCCCCATCTAATCAGAAATATACTGGGGTTTACAGTACCTCCAATCCTGACCTGCCATCTCCTGGTTTATGCACAAAGATTGTTCCTGGCTTGGATGCTCATAGTTCGTTGCATAATCATTATGGTGACCGACAAATGGCTCAGGTAAATACCATCCCTTTCTATTTGATTTTGGTAGGAACTCATGTTCTATGAACTTTATCTATGTCATTTGAATTTTGCAGCTTTCAAGGGCTGGCCACACTATGTTGGACGAGGCTTCTAATATACCGATCAAATCTCTGGAGACTGCACGTGATTGCAGAGATGATAATGATAAGATTAGCACAATGTCAATTGCACCTGATGATGGCATTGTGCAGCATGATTCTCAAACCAAGGTATGAGATATTCATATCTTGATGCTATAGCCCAAAACTGAACCAACATTGGTAATTATGAAAATTTAGTGAGATATAGGAAAATGAGTGATATACTTCCTCTTGCAACTCGCAATGTTTTTATGTTCTGTCAACATGCTTGCTTAACGTTTTAATGTTCAAGCTCATACCAAAATCCTCAGTGCATAACTTGTCTTTTTAATTTATGTTCAGTTTATTTTAGCTTTGCATTTCAGTATATTTTACTACAACTCACTTCAACATCAATAAGCTTATTTCATTGTTTCAGAAGATGAAATAAGACATGCCTTTTATACTAATGAATTGAAGTTTAAAATCATGAAGAAGTTCATATATGTTTTTGATAATCGAGAAATCCCTCACGAGTTAGCTTGCCCAACTTCAGTTGGTCCACATGTTAAACTTGAGAAGGTATGGCCCCGCCGTTTTCCTTGCTCCCATGTAAATACTAAGCTTCAGTTAGCGGCAAGATTTGAACTCGTGACTTGCACCCTACCCTCTGAACCTAATCCCTAGTGGCTTGTTGTCTCTACTTGAATACACTTCCATTTAAATGATGTAAAGCTTCATGTCATAACAACCTTGCCCTGTAACTCGAAACCTGATCTCGGATGGAGGAAACAATTACTTTTTCCCACACAAAATCACTGTTGCTTTTGGAAAAAGTAGAATAAGGAACTTAACAATCAAGATTACACTATTGCATTTTATTATGACAAATGAACACCATATAGTTCTGTCTTTAATGGTTACAAAAAATGTAGGCTAGTCAACATCAAAGCGGAATAAGTAGGCGCTGTCTCCAATTTGAAGGTGCTCAACAGAAGATGGCACCAGCTAGCTCAAGTTCACAGAATGCTTCGGGTATTGTGAGCTGTTCAATACAACCAGTCAGTCCTGCTGTCATAGAGGTTGTAGAACCAGTTTCATCAAATAGATCATCAACTACAAGCAATAGGCGATTGACCCAACTGGTATCTTCCTCTGTTAATTCTGAAAGCCTAAATGTGAAAGTCTCCAAGCCATCTGGTATTGGTTTGCACTTAAATAGTATAGTTAATGGTATGGAAGCTGGTTCTGGTGTAACTGTAAGTGTGAAATCAACTCAGAGGGGAAACTTGAGCATTCGGGGGAAGAAGTTGACCTCCATGATGAGCTGTCACCCTTCTAAGAACTTGAAGAATTGCTTGATATCTTCGAATGTGGTTGGGAGCAACTTGACAAGTGGTGACAATGACGGTATACATGAAAGTTATAGGTCAGATGCAGAAAGTGCTGCAGCTTCTTTGTCACATAATTATGCAAAACCTTTAAATGACACGGTGGTCTTGAAGCCAACAGAGCATACTCCAAGTAACAAAAGGAAGCTTAACTCTGAACACATCGACAGCAATATGGATTACAATCAGTCAAGCCCCCAAAAGAAAAGGCAAGTGTGTTTGTTATCTCTAGGAACTGGATAGCTTAAATTTTCTGCATACTTATAACAGAATTGCATGTTTGTGTAATTCAGGAAGAAAACCTCAGATGAAAATGATGGTGATGGGTGCAAACGCTGCAATTGTAAGAAGACTAAGTGCTTGAAACTGTAAGTTTAAAATATTTGTGTCACTGATCTTCAACATGTTACATATCTACTGATTTTTTTTGTTTATATTCAGTTATTGTGATTGCTTTGCTGCTGGAGTATATTGTGTGGACTCTTGCACTTGCCAAGGCTGCTTCAACAGACCAGAATATGAAGACACTGTTCTTGATGTGCGGCAGCAAATCCAGTCTCGGAATCCCCTGGCATTTGCTCCAAAAATTGTGCAGCATTCCACTAGTTCCCCTGCAAATATTCTTGGGGTATTCCACTCTTCTGAGAGTTTCTTTTATTTAGGAAGCTCAATCTCCTGATAATTGACATAGCCACTTGCAATGTTACAGGAGGGTGTAGCAAGTTTTACGCCTTCCTCTGCAAGGCACAAAAGAGGGTGCAACTGCAAGAAGTCAATGTGTTTGAAAAAGTACTGTGAGTGCTATCAGGTACATTTCTCTCAGATACCATGCGTTGTAAATACTCTCTGATTTTTCTCAATCATCTGACTAAGTCCTATTTCTTCTGTCTTAATAGGCTAATGTTGGATGTTCCAGCGGATGCCGCTGCGAAGGGTGTAAAAATGTCTTTGGTCCGAAGGAAGGTATTAGAAATTTCCTGTCAACTTTGGAGCTATAATGTCTCTTTTGCTAGAAAAGAACTGCCTAGGATCTTAAGCAGAATGTTATTTTGCCTATGCTTTTGATTTTCGCCATTGATACTTTTGTTGATGGTTAAGTACATGAAATGACTTTGTATGTATCTGAGTATTCCCACTGTACCTCTACAAGGAAAGATAGTAGCTTTTCAATCTACTCAAAGTCTTAAACTAAACAAGAGAATGTTTATTACTCTATGTTAAGTTGTGTGACTATCTCGTCTGAACGTTTAAGTTGTTAGAGAGAACACAACTTTATTTTCTTCATTCAGCACGCCATCTCATGTGCTGCCCTGAATCATTTTCATGGGTCAAGCTTGTGGAAGTTCTCTTTGATAATAGGTGGTGGTGAGACCGTGAAATTCAAACAAGGACCTGTCTACTTTGATACTATGATGAAGTTGTGACCATCTCATCTAAAAGCTTAAGCTTAAGCTATTATTTTCTGGATTATGTCTTCAACTCTCTATATTTCTCTTCTATTGTTTCTGGCTATGTATGTACATACTGCACCATAATCCTGTTTTAGAGCTGTCCTTGTAGAAAAAACATTCTTGCTTTCATACAATCTAATTAATTATAGCCATTCATGTACTATTTGCTCTATATTCCTTTATTCTCAAGGTTGAGGGGGCTACCTTGCTGTGCTACTATAGAGTTCTTTGGGAATTTTCTTTTCTTTATTACCCAAAAATGAATAGTAAGCGTTCAAAAGTGTCGGGCGAACATTTTCCTTGTTCAGACTATAAACAAGAGAGACCAATTTTTTTACTTCTGGAACATAGTGTTTGTACTGCATCAGCCTACATGGTGACAATGTTTCATATCACTGTGATATGATCAACTTGATCGGATCAAGTGTTAGATCTTGAGCTGCCTTATATTTTCTTTTCTTGACCACATTATGCTGTGCACTTTTTTTTCTGTTCTCTAATGTTTTTGTTTCTCTTTTTTTTTTCCTTTCGTGTTTAGAATATGGTATAGATTTGGTGAATAAACACTGCATCACTGAAAGATTGGAGAGGTCAGTTGAGGAAGAGGTAGAGATGGTGACAGCTACAAGTGGGTTATTGCAAAGTGGTCCAATAAATCAATGCAACTCAACTCCCTTGACACCTTCATTCCGGCGCTCAAAGTAAGATCCTTGTGACTTCTGTTGTTCCATCAACTCCTATCATGAGTACTTCATATGGTTTCTCATTTCTACTCCCGAAAAATTGATTTTCTTATTTTCCCTCTTACTGTTGATACCTCTGTGCAACTCTAGCAGTGTGGATGCATCAAAATCTTTGTTCACTTCTGGAAGATACCTTTCTTCACCTGAATCTGGCCAAGCTAATACAGCACCATATGGACTCTCCCCAGGATCACCTAGAAGTTCTAATAATCATGACATACATCAGGAAACTACTGGTGATATGCTGGATCTTGTTACCTTCGATCATGAGTTAAGTTATGGCAATGCAAAGTTAGCAAATGAAATTTCACCAGGGTTTAATGTGACTGGCAACATGGATGATATTTTGGCGCTGCCAAAGTCACAGGATTGGGCAAGTAATTCAGGTGGTCAACTGATTCCTCAAACTGTCCATTTCCAGTCCACGGATCCGCTAAGCTGGCATAACTCACGGATGACCCATATGACCCAGTTTGATGGGAGTGGAATGAACGCTCTGGATTTACTAGACTCTGATAAGAAGCCATATGTAATGGAAGATGACACACCTGAAATACTAAAGGACTCTTCTATACCACAAATTGGTGTTAAAGTGAACTCCCCGAATAAGAAGCGTGTTTCTCCACCTTATCGTCATTTGAATGAGATTGGTTCTAGTTCATCTGGAGGAGGCTTAAAAACCGGCCGGAAATTCATATTGCGAGCTGTTCCTTCTTTCCCACCACTTTCCCCATGTATTCAATCCAAAAATGTTGCTGCTCATAGTTCCAATAATTCTGAAAAGGATAGCAGCATCAAATAACATACCAAGAGGTGAGAAATGTTACTTTTCTCTATCACTTCTAGCACAATACATAACCTCGTAGCTAATGAGCTGGGTTAGTTATTTCTAATTCTTACTTGAAGGCTTCCGAGAACTAGGTCTGTGATAAAAGGAACGAAAGACGGTTTTTAAGGTATGAACATCCTTGCATGAACAATGTGATCTTAGTGGAAAAGCATGCTGCAGCTGGGTTTCACTGTCCACACAGTGAAGAATGGGAGGGGGGGAAATCCTTTGCCTTCATATGAAAACTCTTTAAATCTCCTTTGAAATCCTATATAATTTAGTTAAAACTGAACATAACTCTAGTTTTTTCGCTGCTGTTTTATCATGTAGAAGAATTCTTCTTGCATTACTTCGTACTACATTTCAGATTCTTTAAATTGGCTTATATGCAGCCAAGTACAATAATTGCTATTATTTGGCTCATGCTGTAGTTGATGATGATGGCAGAAGTTGCATTGTATACTTCATATGAAAAAAAGAATGTTTACAAAGCCAAGTCCTTGTTCCCAAAAGCCTCCATTGGTTGCTAGTAACTTGATTAAAATGCTCTTCCCCTAGTTTATTAAACTTTTTACAGTGGAGATCTTTTAAGCTGTTTTACGACCATCCAGGCCTTTTCTTTTACTTTTGCATTTTAAAAACAAATTTAACAATTTAAATTTAAATTTTGGTTAGCTGAGTATAACTTCAGGTTTTGATACAATGATTCTCTTGTGTACTAAGGTGTTGTTTGATCACGGATTAGTAGTAGAAGTAATGCAAGAATTAGTTATGCAGAAATTTGTTATTCATGTACTTAATTATTTTAACCTATATTAAATAATACATAAATTATTCGTAACTTTTACATATGTTGACTATGTGAAGATGTAAAATGATAAATAAATATTTTCGGTGTGTAAAATTTTATACATGGCAAGTAAAATGTAACCAAACATGATATTCTAGTTTATGCTAGTTTTATCTTATTATTCAAGTAGTAAAAGAACACGCTACAATATAATTGAAGATTGTTATGATTAGTTGAATTTAAGTAGCTTTGAGCATCAAGTGTTATGAAAAGTATTTTTCAAATATTGGAATTAAATTAAATAAGATGTTATAGGAATATAATGAAATGTTAGAATAGAAAAGAAAATAAGTACGTTGATATGTTTTGATAAAAAAAGTGCTGCTCTTTTTCTATCAAAATTGATTAAGATGCAATAATATTAAGAAGTGTTGCTCTGTTTCTATTAAAATTGATTAAGATGCAATAATTGAATTTGGTCATGAGTTCTTTCTCAATGTTTAACGTAATCGACAACAATATTGAGGATTACAAAGAGAAAGAAGAAAGCCTTTGAAATGCCAAAAAAAAAAAAAACATGAAAATTGGCGAGGCGATACATACTGCTCTCCCAACTCTATGATGGGTTTCAGAAAGGTTTTGCAAAAGAAGTTGATTGGAATTCATATTATCAAAATATTATGAACTACACACGCGAGAAAATTGAAAAAATCGCATAATTCCTGTAAATTTGCCACTGTATGCCCAAAAATGCCATGAAAAGAGGTGAGATTGTACGTACTGCTCCATCAACTCTACAAATGGTTCCATAAAAGTTTCAAAAAAATAATAAACTAGAAAGCAATATCACCAAAATATTCATGCATTATAGACGGAAAATCGAGAAATATGTATAATTCCTAAAAAAAACTGTAAATGCGAAAATAGGTGTTAAAATGGTGTGAGTGTACGTGATGGTTTACTAACTCATTACGAAAGTCCTCGTAAAGAATTTTCAAAAAAAAAAAAAAATTGGGTGCTTCAGCCAGACCCATGGGCTAATATTACACACGAAAAATCGAGGAATTTGTGTAATTCCTAAAAAAAGGTTTGTATATGCGGAAATAGGCGTTAAGAAAATGGTTGAATATACGTGGTGGTTCCCTAACTCATTATGGAGATCCTCATAAAGTTTTTTCAGGAAAAAATTAGGGTCACGAAAAATTAACGTTTGAACCATAAAACGTGTCTCTGAGTAACGAACTAATAAAACATATTTGATAATAACACTCTCTGTCTCTTTATTTAAATGTATTAGTAAAATAGTTATTTTCTTTAGTAGGTTTACTAAGTCAAATCATCACAAGTAAAAATGAACAAAGGGCATATAATTTTTATGATGAACTTTTTAAATTTGTGCTTCTTCCCAACTAACTAACATATTACTAAGTTACTATCTGCATTGAACTGCTTCATGTTGTGTGAGTGCTATATTAGCCTGTAAATCTTCCATAGCTTCAGCTTCTCTGGAAATTATGTGTGTTTTATTACATGACCTCCTCTAGCATCTCTAAGATACAGAGGTAGTCCCAAATTTCCTTCAGTATCTTGGTTAGACTTAGTGAGTTAGTCTCTAAGATACAGTTTTCCATCTTTCTTTGTCTGCAAAAAAGCATTGCTTTGAGAATTCTTGTTGCTTCTGCCACCATATTCGATGTAATACCAAGTGGCTGTTCAACATACATTAAATCCCCATGCAGTCTCTATTGTAGAAACCATAAGAACTTTCACCTGAATTTCCTTTATTGGCTCTATCTGTATACATTTTATACTTCCTGCAGTAGGTGCCTCCCATTTGATTTCCTGGTAGAGAACGATTTGTTGTTTTTCTAGAAAGATAACAAAACTATTCCAATCATTTGGACAATGGTAGTTTGGACTTGCTGGATCATTCTGCCAAAAATTGAATTTACCACGTAGATCTCAAAAATATAAGCGATATTAAAAAAAGAATCGTCTCTAAAAGAAATTCGAGGCAAAAGTTACGGTTATTTGAAGTTTCACCAAATGTAACGTAAAAGGAGTAGTTGTAAATTTTTGAACTTTAAACGGACATAAATCATGCCTCGGATGTCCGATCGAGATAATTTTTTTTTCAATCTGGTTATTTTTTTGATATTGCGCGAAAAAACACCACACATTTGAGATAGGATTTATAATTTTACTTTTACCGGTTTGTGGCTATATATAAAGTAAAATTATAAGGGAAAAAAGAAAGTCAAATCGGGTAAAATAATAGAAATTACCACGCAGATCTCGAAAAAATATGCAACTTTAAAAAAATAATCGCCTCTAAAAGATATTCGAGGCAAAATCTACGGTCATTTGAAGCTTCACTAAATGTAACGTAAAAGGAGTAGTTATAAATTTTTGAACTGAACTTCAAATGGACATAAATAATGCCTCGGATATTCGATCGAGGCTATTTTTTTTCAATATGATTATTTTTTCTATATCTATGCGAAAATACCACACAGTGATATAGGATTTATAGTTTTACTTTTACCGGTTTGTGGCTATATATGGGGTAAAATTATAAGAAAAAAAAGAAAGTCAAATCGGGTAAAGAAATAGAGTTTACCACGTAGATCTCGAAAAAAATATGCAAATTTTAAAAAAGAATCGCCTCTAAAAGATATTTGAGGCAAAAGTTACGGTCATTTGAAGTTTCACAAAATGTAACGTAAAAGGAGTAGTTGTAAATTTTTGAAACTTCAAACGGACATAAATCATGCCTCGGATGTCCGATCGAGGCCATTTTTTTTTCAATCTAGTTATTTTTTTCGATATCTATGCGAAAAATAGCACACACTGAGATAGGATTTATAATTTTACTTTTATCGGTGTTTGACTACATATAAGGTAAAATTATACCAAAAAAAGAAAGTCAAATCGAATAAAGGAATGGAGTTTACCACGTAGATCTCGAAAAAATAAGCATCTTTAAAAAAATTGCCTCTAAAAGTTATTCGAGTCAAAAGTTACGGTCATTTTAAGTTTCACCAAATGTAACGTAAAAGGAGTAGTTGTAAATTTTTGAACTTCAAACGGTCATAAATCATGTTTCGAATGTCCGATTGAAACCATTTTTTTTCAATCTGGTTATTTTTTCAATATCTACGCGATAAAATACCACACACTAAGATAGGATTTATAGTTTTACTTTTATCGATTTGTGACTATATATAAGGTAAAATAATAAGGAAAAAAAGAAAGTCAAATTGGATAAAGGATTTGAGTTTATCACGTAGATCTTGAAAAATATGCAACTTTTAAAAAAGAATCTTCTCTAAAAGATATTCGAGACAAAAGTTACGGTCATTTGAAGTTTCACAAAATGTAACATAAAAGGGGTAGTTGTAAATTTTTGAACTTCAAACAAACATAAATCATGCCTCGGATGTCCGATCGATGCGATATTTTTTTTAATCTGGTTATTTATTCGATATCTACGCGAAAAAATATCAACCACTGAGATAGAATTCATATTTTTACTTTTATCGGTTTGTGACTATATAAAAGGTAAAATTATAAGGAAAAAAAGAAAGTCAAATCGGATAAATAAATTAAGTTTACCACGTAAATCTAAAATAAAAAATGCAACTTTAAAAAAAGAATCGCCACTAAAAGATATTCGAGGTGAAAGTTACGGTCATTTGAAGCTTCACCAAATATAACGTAAAATAAGTAGTTGTAAATTTTTGAACTTCAAACGGACATAAATCATGCCTCGGATGTCCGATCGAGGCATTTTTTTTTAATCTGGTTATTTTTTCGATATCTACACGAAAAAACACCACACTAAGAGATAGGATTTAGTGTTTTACTTTTATCATTGTTTACCACATAGATCTCAAAAAAATAAGCAATTGTAAAAAAAGAATCGCCTCTAAAAGTTATTCGAGACAAAAGTTACGGTCATTTGAAGTTTCATAACGTAAAAAAGTATTTGTAAATTTTAGAACTTCAAACGGTCATAAATCATATCTCGGATATCCGATCGAGACGACTTTTTTTTTTCAATCTGGTTATTATCTATGCGAAAAAACACCACACACTGAGATAGGATTTATAGCTTTACTTTTATCAGTTCGTAAATATAAGGTAAAATTATAAGGAAAAAATTAAAGTCAAATCGGATAAAGAAAATGAGTTTACCAAGTAGATCTCGAATAAATAAGCAACTTTAAAAAAAGAATCGCCTCTAAAAGATATTCGAGGCAAAAGTTACGGTCATTTGAAGTTTCATCAAATGTAACGTAAAAGGAGTAGTTGTATATTTTTAAACTTCAACCGAGCATAAATCATGCCTCAGATGTCCGATCGAGATGATTTTTTTTATTCAATCTGGTTATTTTTTTGATATCTACGTGAAAAAAGACCATACACTAAGATAGATTTATAGTTTTACTTTTATCGGTTTGTGACTATATAAAAGGTAAAATTATAAGGAAAAAGAAAGTCAAATCGGATAAAAGAATTGAGCTTACACGTAAATCTAAAAAAAATATGCAACTTTAAAAAAAGAATCACCTCTAAAAGATATTCGAGGCAAAAGTTACGGTCATTTGAAGTTTCACCAATGTAACGTAAAAGGAGTAGTTGTATATTTTTAAACTTCAAACGAACATAAATCATGCCTCAGATGTCTGATCGAGATGATTTGTTTTATTCAATCTGGTTAATTTTTCGATATCTATGCAAAAAAACACCACACACTAAGATAGATTTACAGTTTTACTTTTATCAGTTTGTGACTATATAAAAGGTAAAATTATAAGGAAAAAAGAAAGTCAAATCGGATAAAAGAATTGAGCTTACACGTAATCTCAAAAAAAATATGCAACTTTAAAAAAAGAATCACATCTAAAAGATATTAGAGCCAAAAGTTACGGTCATTTGAAGTTACATCAAATGTAATGTAAAATTTTAGTTGTATATTTTTGAACTTCAAACGGAAATAAATAATGCCTCGGATGTCTGATCGAGACGATTTTTTATTCAATCTGATTTTTTTCAATATCTATGCAAAAAAACACCACACACTGAGATAAGATTTATACTTGTACTTTTATCGGTTTGTGGCTATACATAAGGTAAAATTATAAGAAAAAAAATGAAAGTCAAATCGGATAAAGAAATTGAGTTTACCACGTAGAACTCAAAAAAATAAGCAACATTAAAAAAAGAATCGCTCTAAAAGATATTTGAAACAAAAGTTACGGCCATTTGAAGTTTCATCAAATGTAACGTAAAAGAAGTATTGTAATTTTTTGAATTTTAAACGACATAAACCATGCCTCAGATGTCCGATCTAGATGATTTTTTTAATATGTTTATTTTTTTGATATCTATGCGAAAAATACCACACACTGAGATAAGATATATAGTTGTACTTTTATCGGTTTGTGGCTATATATAAGGTAAAATTATAAGGAAAAAAAGAAAGTCAAATCGGATAAAGGAATGGAAATTACCACGTAGATCTCCAAAAAAGAAGCAACTTTAAAAAAAGAATCGCCTCTAAAAGATATTCGAGGCTAAAGTTGCGGTCATTTGAAGTTTCACCAAATGCAACATATAAGGAGTAGTTATATATTTTTGAACTTCAAACGGACATAAAACGCGCCTTCGATGTCCGATCGAGGTATTTTTTTTCCAATCTGTTTATTTTTTCGACATCTACGTAAAAAAATACCACACACAGCCATAGAATTTATAGTTTTACGTTTATCGGTTTTTGATCATATATAGGGAAAAATTATATGGAAAAAATGAAAGACAAATTGGATAAAGGGATTGAGTTTACCACGTTGATCTCGAAAAAATAAGCAACTTTAACAAAAAAAATCGCCTCTAAAAGATACTCGAGGAAAAAGTTATGGTCATTTGAAGTTTCAACAAATGTAACGTTAAAGGGGCAGTTGTGAAAAATTGAACTTCAAACGGACATAAACCGCACCACCGATGTCCGATCGAGGCAATTTTTTTCCAATATGATTATTTTTTTATAACTACGCGAAAAAAACACCACACACTGCCATAGAATTTATAGTTTTATGTTTATCGGTTTTTGACCATATATAGGACAAAATTATTAGGAAAAAATGAAAGTCAAATTCGATAAAGGGATTGAGTTTACCACGTAGATCTAAAAAACTAAGCAACTTTAAAAAAATAATCGCCTCTTAAAGAAACTCGAGGAAAAAGTTACGGTCATTTGACGTTTTAACAAATGTAACGTTAAAGGGGTAGTTGTGAAAATTTGAACTTCAAACGGAAATAAAACGCGCCTCCAATGTCCGATCGAGCAGATTTTTTTTTTCCAATTTGTTTATTTTTTCGATATTACGCAAAAAAGCACCACACACGGCCACAGAATTTATAGTTTTACGTTTATCGCTTTTATCGCCACTCTCTTTGGCAGCATCCACTAATTCGGAACTTAATTTGAAAGCCATATTTTGACCCTGAAATTTTTGGGATGCCACTAATAACCAACGAATGAGAAGTACTTTTCCTTGTGTGGATCCTATTTCAATGGGTACTTGATGAGTCGATCCACCTACACGTCTTGTCTTCGGCTATTGGGGATCTCATTTCCGTGGCAACGCAAGATATGCTTATTGGACTCTATGTATTAACGAGCGGAAATCATCGACCATATATATGGCAAAATTATAAGGAAAAAATGAAAGTTAAATCGGATAAAGGGATTGAGTTTACCACGTAGATCTCAAAAAAAATAAGAAACTTTAAAAAAAGAATCGCCTCAAAAAGATACTAGAGGAAAAAGTTACGGTCATTTGAAGTTTCAACAACTGTAACATTAAAGGGGTAGTTGTGAAAATTTGAAATTCAAACGGACATAAAACGCACCTCCGATGTCCGATCGAGGCAATTTTACTTTCCAATCTGATTATTTTTTTGATATCTACGCAAAAAAATACCACACACGACCATAGAATTTATAATTTTAGGTTTCTCTCTTTTTGACCATATATAGGGCAACATTATAAGGAAAAAATGAAAGTCAAATCAGATAAAGAGATTGAGTTTACCACGTAGATCTCAAAAAAATAAGCAACTTTAAAAAACGAATCGCCTCTAAAAGATACTCGAGGAAAAAGTTACGGTCATTTGAAGTTTCAACAAATGTAACGTTAAAGGGGTAGTTGTGTAAATTTGAACTTCAAACGGACATAAAACGCGCCTCCGATGTCCGATCGAGTCGATTTTTTTCTGATCTGATTATTTTTTGATATCTACACGAAAAGACATCACACACGGCCGTGGGATTTATAGTTTTACGTTTATCGGTTTTTGACCATATATAGGACAAAATTATAAGGAAAAAATGAAAGTCAAATCGGACAAAGGGATTGAGTTTACCACGTAGATCTTGAAAAAATAAGCAACTTTAAAAAAAGAATCTCCTCTAAATGTCACTCTGAGGAAAAAGTTACGGTCATTTGAAGTTTCAACAAATGTAATGTTAAAGGGGTATTTGTAAAAATTTGAACTTCAAATGGACATAAAACACACCTCCAATGTCCGATCGAGGCAATTTTTTTTCCAATCGGATTAATTTTTCGATATCTACGCGAAAAAAATACCACACACAGCCATTGAGTTTATAGTTTTACGTTTATCGGTTTCTGACCTTATCTAAAAGATACTGGAGGAAAAAGTTACGGTCATTTGAAGTTTCAACAAATGTAACGTTAAAGGGGTAGTTGCAAAAATTTGAACTTCAAAAGGACATAAAACGTGCCTCCTATGTCCGATCAAGGGGATTTCTTTTCCAATCTGATTATTTTTTGATATCTACGCGAAAAATTACCACACACAGCCATAGGATTTATAGTTTACATTTATTGGTTTTTGATCATATATAAGGCAAAATTATAAGGAAAAATGAAAGTCAAATCAGATAAAGGGATTGACTTTACCACGTAGATCTCAAAAAAATAAGAAACTTTAAAAAAAGAATCTCCTCTAAATGTCACTCTGAGGAAAAAGTTACGGTCATTTGAAGTTTCAACAAATGTAACGTTAAAGGGTATTTGTAAAAATTTGAACTTCAAATGGACATAAAACACACCTCCAATGTCCGATCGAGGCAATGTTTTTTCCAATCGGATTAATTTTTCGATATCTACGCGAAAAAATACCACACACGGCCATTGAGTTTATAGTTTTACGTTTATCGGTTTCTGACCTTATATGGGGCAAAATTATAAGGAAAAAATGAAAGTCAAATCGGATAAAGGGACTCAGTAGACCACATAGATCTTGAAAAAATAAGCAACTTTATAAAACGAATCGCCTCTAAAATATACTCGAGGAAAAAGTTACGGTCATTTAAAGCTTTAACAAATGTAACGTTAAAGGGGTAGTGGTGAAAATTTAAACTTTAAACGGACATAAAACGCGCCTTCGATGTTCGATCGAGTCGATGTTTTTCCTATTTGATTAATTTTTTGATATTTACGCGAAAAGAACACCACACACGGCCATTGAGTTTATAGTTTTACGTTTATCGGTTTTTGACCATATATAGGATAAAATTATAAGGAAAAAATTAAAGTCAAATCGGATAAAAGAATTGAGTTTACCACGTAGATCTCAAAAACATAAGCAACTTTTAAAAAATAATCGTCTCTCAATCGTACTCGAGGAAAAAGTTAAGATCATTTGAAGTTTCAACAAATGTAACGTTAAAGGGGTAGTTGTGAAACTTTGAATTTCAAATGGACATTAAACGCTCCTCCGATGTCCAATCGAGGCGAATTTTTTTCCAATATAATTATTTTTTCAATATATTATCAAAAAAATACCACACACGGCCATAGGATTTATAATTTTACGTTTATTGGATTTTTATCATATATAGGGCAAAATTATAAGGAAAAAATGAAAGTCAAATCGGATAAAGAAATTACCACGTAGATCTCAAAAAAATAAGAAACTTTAAAAAAAGAATCGCCTCTAAAAGATACTTGAGGAAAAAGTTACGGTCATTTTAAGTTTCAACAAATGTAACGTTAAAGGGGTAGTTGTGAAAAATTGAACTTCAAACGGACATAAACCGCGCCACCGATGTCCGATCGAGGCAACTTTTTTTCCAATATGATTATTTTTTATAACTACGCAAAAAAAACACCATATATAGGGCAAAATTATAAGAAAAAATGAAAGTCAAATCGGATAAAGAGATTGACTTTAGTACGTAGATATCTAAAAAATAAGCAAATTTAAAAAAAGAATCGCCTCTAAAAAATACTCGAGGGAAAAGTTACGGTCATTTGAAGTTTCAACAAATGTAACGTTAAAGGGGTAGTTTGAAAATTTGAACTTCAAACGGACATAAAACGCGCCTCCAAAGTCCGATCGAGGCACTTTTTTTCCAATCTAATTATTTTTTTGATATGTACGCGAAAAAATACCACACACGGACATATGATTTATAGTTTTACGTTTATCGGTTTTTGACCATATATAGGACAAAATTATAAGGAAAAAATGAAAGTCAAATCGGATAAAGGAATTGCATTTACCTCGTAGATATCGAAAAAATAAGCAACTTTAAAAAACAAATCGCCTCTAAAAGATGCTAAAGGAAAAAATTACGGTCATTTGAAGTTTCAACAAATGTACGTTAAAGGGGTAGTTGTAAAAATTTGAACTTTAAACGGACATAAAACGCGCCTTCGATGTCCGATCGAGTCGATTTTTTTCCAATATGATTAATTTTTCGATATCTACGCGAAAAAAACCCACACACGGCCATTGAGTTTATAGTTTTACATTTATCGGTTTTTGATCATATATGGGGCAAAATTATAAGAAAATAATGAAAGTTAAATCGGATAAAAGGATTGAATTTACCACGTATATTATGAAAAAATAAGCAACTTTAAAAAAAGAATGGCCTCTGAAAGATACTCGAGAAAAAAGTTACGGTCATTTGAAGTTTTAACAAATGTAACGTTAAAGGGGTTGTTTTGAAAATTTGAACTTCAAATGGACATAAAACGCGCCTCCGAAGTCCGATCGAGATGATTTTTGTCCAATCTAATTAGTTTTTCTATATCTACGCGAAAAAACACTACACACGGCCATAGGATTTATAGTTTTTACGTTTATCGATATTTTACCATATATAGGAAAAATTATAAGGAAAAAATAAAAGTCAAATCGGATAAAGGGATTGAATTAACCACGTAGATCTCAAAAAATTAAGCAACTTTAAAAAGAGAATCCTATCTAAAAGATACTCGAGGAAAAAATTCCGGTCATTTGAAGTGTAAACAAATATAACGTTAAAGGGTAGTTATGAAAATTTGAACTTCAAACGGACATAAAACGCGCCTCTGATGTCCGATCAAGGCGATTTTTTTCTAATCTGATTAGTTTTTCTATTTCTACGCGAAAAAACACCACACACGACCATTGTATTTATAGTTTTACGTTTATCAATATTTTACCATATATAGGAAAAAATTATAATGAAAAAATGAAAGTCAAATCGGATAAAGAGTTTGAGTTAACCACGTAGATCTCAAAAAAATAGGCAACTTTAAAAAAAGAATCTTCTCTAAAAGATACTCGAGGAAAAAGATACGGTTATTTGAAGTTTCAATAAATGCAACATTAAAGGAGTAGTTGCGAAAATTTGAACTTCAAACGGACATAAAATGCGCCTCCGCTGTCTGATCGAGGCAATTTTTTCATCTAATATGATTACTTTTTTGATATCTACGCGAAAAAATACCACAAACGGCCATAGGATTTATAGTTTTACATTTATCGGTTTGACCATATATAGGGTAAAATTATAAGTTAAAAATGAAAGTCAAATCGGATAAAGGAATTGAGTTTACCACGTATATCTCAAAAAAATAAGCAACTTTAAAAAAAAGAATTGTCTCTCCATGATACTCGAGGAAAAAGTTAAGCTCATTTGAAGTTTCAACAATTGTAACGTTAAAGGGGTAGTTATGAAACTTTGAATTTCAAATGCCCATAAAACGCTCCTCCGATGTTCGATGGAGGCGAATTTTTTTCCAATCTGATTATTTTTTCAATATATACGCGAAAAAATACCACACACGGCCATATGCTTTATATTTTTACGTTTATTGGTTTTTTTTACCATATATAGGGCAAAATTATAAGGAAAAAATGAAAGTCAAATCGAATAAAGAAATTACCACGTAGATCTAGAAAAAAGAAGCAACTTTAAAAAAAGAATCGCCTCTAAAAGATACTTGAGGAAAAAGTTACGGTCATTTAAACTTTCAACAAATGTAACGTTAAAGGGGTAGTTATGAAAATTTGAACTTCAAACGGACATACACGCTTTCGATGTCCGATTGAGGCGATTTGATTATTTTTTGATATTTAGCGAAAAATTACGACACACAGCCATAGGATTTATAGTTTACATTTATCGGTTTTGTACCATATATAGGGCAAAATTATAAGAAAAAACGTAAGTTAAATCGGATAAAGGGATTGACTTTACCACGTAGATCTCAAAAAGATAAGCAACTTTAAAAAAAGAATCTTCTCTAAAAGATACTCGAGGAAAAAGTTACGATCATCTGAAGTTTCAACAAATGTAACGTTAAAGGGGTAGTTGTGAAAATTTGAACTTCAGACGGACATAAAACACGCCTCCAATGTCCGATTGAGACAATTTTTTTCCAATCTGATTATTTTTTTGATATCTACGCAAGAAAATACCACACACGACTATAGGATTTATAGTTTTACGTTTATCGTTTTTTTTTACCATATATAGGGCAAAATTATAAGGAAAAAATGAAAGTCAAATCGGATAAAGAGATTGAGTTGACCACGTAGATCTCGAAAAAAATAAGCAACTTTAAAAAACGGATCTCCTTTAAAAGATACTGAGAAAAAAATTACGGTCATTTAAAGTTTCAACAAACGTAACGTTAAAGGGGTAGTTGTGAAAATTTGAACTTTAAACGGACATAAAACGCGCCTCTGATGTCCGATCGAGTCGATTTTTTTTTCAAAATTGATTAATTTTTTGATATCTACGCGAAAAAACATCACACACGGCCATTGAGTTTATCGTTTTACGTGTATTGGTTTTTTACCATATATAGGACAAAATTATAAGAATGAAAGTCAAATCGGATAAAGGAATTGAGTTTACTACGTAGATCTCAAAAAAATAAGCAACTTTAAAAAAATAATCACCTCTAAAAGATACTCCAGAAAAAAGTTACGGTCATTTAAAGTTTCAACAAATGTAACGTTAAAGAGGTAGTTGTGAAAATTTGAACTTTAAACGGACATAAAACGCGCCTCCGATGTTCGATCGAGGTGATTTTTTTTCCAATCTGATTAATTTTTCAATATCTACGCGAAAAAAATACCACACACGGCCATTGAGTTTATAGTTTTACGTTTATCGGTTTTTGACCATATATGTGGCAAAATTATAAGGAAATAATGAAAGTCAAATAGGTTAAAGGGATTGAATTTACCACGTATATTATGAAAAAATAAGCAACTTTAAAAAAAGAATCGCCTCTAAAAGATATTTGAAAAAAAAGTTACGGTCATTTGAAGTTTCAACAAATGTTACGTTAAAGGGGTAGTTATGAAAATTTGAACTTCAAACGGACATACGCGCTTCCGATGTCCGATTGAAGCGATTATTTTTCTAATCTCACTATATTTATATATGTACGCAAAAAATTACGATACACAACCATAGGATTTATAGTTTACATTTATCGGTTTTGTACCAGATATAGGGCAAAATTATAAGAAAAAATGAAAGTGAAATCGGATAAAGGGATTGACTTTACCAAGTAGATCTCAAAAAAATAAGCAAATTTTAAAAAAGAATCACCTCTAAAAAATACTCGAGGAAAAAGTTACGGTCATTTGAAGTTTCAACAAATGTAACGTTAAAGGGGTAGTTGTGAAAATTTGAACTTCAAACGGACATAAAACACGCCTCTATTGTCCGATCGAGGCAATTTTTTTTCCAATCTGATTACTTTTTCGATATCTACGCGAGAAAACACCGCACACGACCATAGGATTTATAATTTTACGTTTATCGGTTTTTTCTTACCATATATATGGCAAAATTATAAGGAACAAATGAAAGTCAAATCGGATAAAGGGATTGAGTTGACCACGTAGATCTCAAAAAAAATAAGCAACTTTAAAAAATGAATCGCCTCTAAAAGATACTCGAGGAAAAAGTTACGGTCATTTGAAGTTTCAACAAATTTAACGTTAAAGGGGTAGTTGTGAAAATTTGAAATTTAAATGGACATAAAACGCGCCTTCGATGTCCGATTGATTTTTCGATATCTATGCTAAAAAAACACCACACACGGCCATTGAGTTTATAGTTTTACGTTTATCGGTTTTTGACCATATATAGGACTTAATTATAAGGAAAAAATGAATATCAAATCGGCTAAAGGGATTGAATTTACCACGTAGATATCGAACAAATAAGCGTCTTTAAAAAATAATCGCCACTAAAAGATACTCGAGGAAAAAGTTACGGTCATTTGAAGTTTCAACAAATGTAACGTTAAAGGGGTAGTTGTGAAAATTTGAACTTTAAACGGACATAAAACGCGCCTCCAATGTCGATCGAGATATTTTTTTTTCAATCTGATTATTTTTTCGATATCTACGCAAAAAAAACACCACACATGGCCATTGAGTTTATAGTTTTACGTTTATCGATTTTTGACCATATATGGGGCAAAATTATAAGGAAATAATGAAAGTCAAAGCGGATAAAGGAATTGAATTTACCACGTATATTACAAAAAAATAAGCAACTTTAAAAAAAGAATGTTCTCTAAAAGATACTTGATAAAAAAGTTACGGTCATTTGAAGTTTCAACAAATATAACATTAAAGGGATAGTTGTGAAAGTTTGAACTTCAAACAGACATAAAACGCGCCTCTGATGTTCGATCGAGGCGATTTGTTTTTACAATCTAATTATTTTATTGATATCTACGCAAAAAATACCACACACGGTCATAGGATTTGTAGATTTACGTTTATCGGTTTTTGACCTTATATAGGACAAAATTATAAGGAAATAATGAAAGTCAAATCGGATAAAGGGATTGAGTTGACCACGTAGATCTCAAAAAAAATAAGCAACTTTAAAAAACGAATCGCCTCTAAAAGATACTGGATGAAAAAGTTACGGTCATTTGAAGTTTCAACAAATGTAACGTTAAAGGGGTAGTTGTGAAAATTTAAACTTCAAACGGACATAAAATGCGCCTCCTATGTCCGATCGAGGCGATCTTTTTTCCACTCTGATTTTTTTTTGAAATATACGTAAAAAAATACCACACACGGCTATAGAATTTATAGTTTTACGTTTATTGGTTTTTGAAAATGTATCGGGCAAAATTATAAGGAAAAAATGAAAGTCAAATCAGATAAAGGGATTGAGTTTACCACGTAGATCTCAAAAAAATAAACAACTTTAAAAAAAGAATCTCATCTAAAAGATACTCGTGGAAAAAGTTACGGTCATTTGAAGTTTCAACAAATGTAACGTTAAAGGGTAGTTGTGACAATTTGAACTTCAATCGGACATAAAACGCGCCTCTGATGTCCGATCGAGGCGATTTATTTTCCAATCTTATTATTTTTTGATATCCATGCGAAAAAACACCACACACGGCCATAAGATGTATAGTTTTACGCTTATTGGTTTTTGACTATATATATGACAAAATTATAAGGAAAAAGTGAAAGTCAAATCAGATAAAGGGTTTGACTTTACCACATAGATCTGGAAAAAATGAGCAACTTTTTAAAAAAATCGCCTCTAAAAGATATTCGAGGAAAAAGTTACGGTCATTTGAAGTTTCAACAAATGTAACGTTAAAGAGGTAGTTGTGAAAATTTAAACTTCAAACGGACATAAAACGCGCCTCCGATGTCCGATTGGGGCGATTTTTTACCAATCTATATCTACGCGAAAAAACATCACACACGGCCATAGGATTTATAGTTTTACATTTATCGATTTTTGACCTTATATAGGGCAAAATTAAAAGGAAAAAATGAAAGTAAAATCGGATAAAAGAGTTGAGTTTACCACGTAGATCTCAAAAAAAATTAGCAACTTTAAAAAAAATAATCGCCTCTAAAAGATACTCGAGGAAAAAGTTACGGTCATTTGAAGTTTCAACAAATGTAACGTTAAAGAGGTAGTTGTGAGAATTTGAACTTTAAACGGACATAAAACGCGCCTCCGATGTTCGATCGAGTCGATTTTTTTCCAATTTGATTAATTTTTTGATATCTACGCGAAAAAAATACCACACACGGCCATTGAGTTTATAGTTTTATGTTTATCGGTTTTTGACCTTATATGGGGCAAAATTATAATGAAATAATAAAAGTAAAATCGGATAAAGGGATTGATTAATCACGTAAATCTCAAGAAAATAAGCAACTTCAAAAAAAAATGCCTCTAAAAGATACTCGAGGAAAAAGTTACGGTCATTTGAAGTTTCAACAAATGTAAAGTTTAAGGGTAGTTGTGAAAATTTGAACTTCAAACGGACATAAAACGAGCCTCTGATGTCCGATCGAGGCAATAGTTTTTCAATCTAATTATTTTTTCGATATCTATGCGAAAAACATCACACACAGCAATAAAATTTATAGTTTTACGTTTATCAATTTTTGAGCATATATAGGGAAAAATTATTAGAAAAAAATGAAAGTCAAATCGGATAAAGGTATTGAGTTTACCACGTAGATATGAAAAAAATAAGCAACTTTAAAAAAAGAATCGACTTTAAAAGATACTCGAGGAAAAAGTTACGCTCATTTGAAGTATAAAAAAATGTAACATTAAAGGGTTAATTGTGAAAATATGAACTTCAAACGGACATAAATGCGCCTCCCATGTCCGATCGAGACATTTTTTTCCAATCTGATTATTTTTTCGATATCTACGCGAAAAAATGTCACACATGACCATAGGATTTGTAGTTTTACATTTATGGGTGTCTGACCATAAATAGGGCAAAATTATAAGGAAAAAATGAAAGTCAAATCGGATAAAGGGATTGAGTTTACCACGTAGATCTAAAAAAAAAAAGCAACTTTAAAAAAAGAATCTCCGCCAAAAGATACTGGAGAAAAAAGTTACGGTCATTTGAAGTTTCAACAAATGTAACGTTAAAGGGGTAGTTGTGAAAATTTGAACTTCAAACGGACAACGCACCTCCGATGTCCGATCAAGGTCGTTTTTTTCCAATATGAATATTTTTTTGATATCTACGTAAAAAAAACCACACACGGCCATAGTATTTATAGTTTTACGTTTATCGGTTTTAGACCATATATAGGGCAAATTTATAAGGAAAATATGAAAGTCAAATCGGATAAAGGAATTGAGTTTGCCACATAGATCTCGAAAAAATAAGAAACATTTAAAAAATAATTGCCTCTAAAAGATACTCGAGGAAAAAGTTACGGTCATTTGAAGTTTCAACAAATGTAACGTTAAAGGGGTAGTTGCGAAAATTTAAACTTCAAACGGACATAAAATGCGCCTCTGATGTCCGATTGAGGCGCTTTGTTTTTCCAATCTAATTATTTTTTTGATATCTACGCGAATAAACACCACACACGGCCATATGATTTATACTTTTACGTTTATTGGTTTTGAACCATTTATAGGGTAAAATTATGAGGAAATAATGAAAGTCAAATCGGATAAAGGGATTGAGTTTACCACGTAGATCTCAAAAAAATAAGAAAAATTATAAAAAGAATCGCCTCTAATAGATACTCGAGGAAAGAGTTACGGTCATTTGAAGTTTCAACAAATGTAACGTTAAAGGGATAATTGTGAAAATTTGAACTTCAAACGGACATAAAACGCGCCTCCCATGTCCGATCGAGGCATTTTTTTTCTAATCTGATTATTTTTTTGATATCTACGTGAAAAAAATACCACATATGACCATAGGATTTGTTGTTTTACGTTTATGGGTGTCTGACCATATATTGGGCAAAATTATAAGGAAAAAATGAAAGTCAAATCGGATAACGGGATTGAGTTTATTACGTAGATCTAAAAAAAAAGCAACTTTAAAAATAGAATCTCCGCCAAAAGATACTTGATGAAAAACATACGGTCATTTGAAGTTTCAACAAATGTAACGTTAAAGGGGTAGTTACGAAAATTTGAACTTCAAAATGACATAAAATGCGCCTCCGATGTACGATCGAGGTCATTTTTTTTCCAATATGAATATTTTTTTGATATCTACGCAAAAAAACACCACACACGGCCATAGGATTTGTAGTTATACGTTTATCAGTTTTTGACCATATATAGGGCAAATTTATAAGGAAAAAATGAAAGTCAAATCGGATAAAGGAATTGAGTTTACCACATAGATCTCAAAAAAATAAGAAACTTTAAAAAAATAATCGCCTCTAAAAGATACTCGAGGAAAAAGTTACGGTCATTTAAAGTTTCAACAAATGTAACGTTAAAGAGGTAGTTGTGAGAATTTGAACTTTAAACAGACATAAAACGCGCCTCCAATGTTCGATCGAGTCGATATTTTTCCAATCTAATTAATTTTTTGATATCTATGCGAAAAAAACACCACACCATTGAGTTTATAGTTTTACGTTTATCGGTTTTTGACCTTCTATGAGGCAAAATTATAAGGAAAATATTAAAGTCAAATCGGATAAAGGAATTGAGTTTACCACATAGATATCGAAAAAATAAGAAACTTTATAAAATAATTGCCTCTAAAAGATACTCGAGGAAAAAGTTACGGTCATTTGAAGTTTCAAAAAATGTAACGTTAAAGGGGTAATTGTGAAATTTGAATTTCAAATGGACATAAAATGCGCCTCCGAAGTTCGATTGAGGCGGTTGTTTTCCAATCTGATTATTTTTTCAATATCTATGCAAAAAAAACACCACACACGGCCATAGGATTTATTGTTTTACGTTTATCGATTTTTGACCATATATAGGGCAAAATTATAAGGAAAAAATGAAAGTCAAATCTGATAAAGGGGTCGAGTTTAGCACGTAGATCTCGAAAATATAAACAACTTTAAAAAAACAATCGCCTCTAAAAGATACTCGAGGAAAATGTTACGGTCATTTGAAGTTTCAACAAATGTAACGTTAAAGGATAGTTGTGAAAATTTGAAATTAAAACGGACATTAACCGCGCCATTGATGTTCTGTAGATTCCTCAAATGTTGGCACAGGTAAAACTTGAGGTATGGGTAAGATCATAGATACATCAGTATCAGAAGATGTATAGTAAGGCTGAGACTCAAAAATGTAACATCAGCGGACATAAGGTATCGATGAAGATCATGTGAATAACAACGATACCCTTTTTGAACTCTAGAGTAACCAAGAAAGACACATTTGAGGGCACGAGGAGCTAATTTATCTTTCCCTGGGGCTAAATTATGAAAAAAACATGTACTCCCAAAGACACGAGGGGGAATAGGATAGAGATGTGACTGAGGAAACAGTATGGAATATGGAACCTGATTCTGAATAGACGAAGAGGGCATTCTGTTAATTAAATAACAAGCTGAAAGGACTGCATTGCCCCAAAAACGCAGCGGAACATGGGATTCAATGAGGAGAGTGCGAGCAGTCTCTATGAGATACCTATTCTTTCTTTCTGCGACACCATTTTGTTGAGGAGTGTATGGACAAGATGTTTGGTGAATGATTCCGTGATGGGACATAAATTGCTGAAATTGGGATGATAAGTATTCTAAGGCATTATCACTACGAAAAGTACGAATAGAAACACCAAACTGATTTTGTATTTCAGCAAAGAAACTTTTGAAAATAGAAAATAACTCAGAACGATCTTTCATTAAAAAAACCCAAGTACATCTTAAATAATCATCAATGAAACTAACAAAATAACGAAATCCTAAAGTGGAATTGACTCTACTAGGACCCCAAATATCAGAATGAACTAATGAAAAAATAGACTCTGAACGACCCTCAGTACTACGAGAAAACGTAGCACGAGTGTGTTTCCCAAGTTGACACGACTCACAATCTAATGTAGATAAACTAGACAAACTAGGCACCATCTTTTGCAGTTTGGATAGACTCGGATGTCCCAAACGTTTGTGAATTAGATCAGGGGAATCTGTAACGGAGCATGCTGTCAAGGATTTTGAAGAGGTAAGATAGTAAAGGCCTTGTGATTCATGTCCTGTTCCAATCATCTGTCCTGTACTGCGGTCCTGTATGAGAAAAAAATCATCGAAAAAAGTTATGCTACAATGTAGGGATCGAGGTAAATTTTTTTTCCAATCTAATTATTTTTTCAACATCTACGCGAAAAAACACCACACACGGCAATAGGATTTATAGTTTTATGTTTATCGGTTTTGACCATATATAGGGCAAAATTATAAGGAAAAATGAAAGTAAAGTCTGATAAAGGGGTTGAGTTTACCACATAGATCTTGAAAAGATAAGCAACTTTAAAAAAAGAATCACCTCTAAAAGATACTCGAGGAAAAAGTTACGGTCATTTGAAGTTTCAATAAATGTAACGTTAAAGGGTAGTTGTGAAAATTCAATCTTCAAACGGACATAAACCGCGCCTCTGATGTCCGATCGAGGCAATTTTTTCCCCAATATGATTGTTTTTTCGATATCTACGCGAAAAAACACCACACGCGGACATATGATTTATAGTTTTACGTTTATCGATTTTTTGAATATATATAGGGCAAAATTATAAGGAAAAAATGAAAGTCAAATCGGATAAAGGCGTTGCGTTTAACACGTAGATCTCAAAAAAATAAGTTACTTTAAAAAAAGAATCGCCTCTAAAAGATACTCGAGGAAAAAGTTACGGTCATTTGAAGTTTCAACAAATGTAAACTTAAAGGGTAGTTGTGAAAATTTGATCTTGAAACGGACATAAAACAAGCCTCTGATGTCCGATCGAGGCGATTTTTTTCCCAATATGATTATTTTTTTGATATATGCGCAAAAAAAAATGGCAATGTGATTTATGGTTTTACGTTTATCGATTTTTGACCATATATAGGGCGAAATTATAAGGAAAAAATGAAAGTCAGATAGGATAAAGGGGCTGAGTTTTTCACGTAGATCTAAAAACAACAAGCAAAAAAAAAACCAATCGCCTCTAAAAGATACTCGAGGAAAAAGTTACGGTCATTTGAAATTTCAACAAATGAGTTAAAAGGTAGTTCTAAAAATTTGAACTTCAAACGGACATAAAATGCATCTTCGATGTCCGATCGAGGCAATTTTTTTTCCAATATGATTATTTTTTTGATATCTACGCGAAGAAATACCACACACGGCAATGAGATTTATAGTTTTACGTTTATCGGTTTTTGACCATATATAGGGCAAAATTATAAGGAAAAATGAAAGTCAAATCGGATAAAGGGATTGAGTTTACCACGTAGATCTCAAAAAAATAAGCAACTTTAATAAAATAATTGCCTCGAAAAGATACTCGAGAAAAAAGTTACGGCCATTTGAAGTTTTAACAAATGTAACGTTAAAAGGATAGTTGTGTTAATTTGAACTTCAAAACGGATATAAACGCGTCTCCGATGTCCGATCGAGGCAATTTTTTCCAATTTCATTATTTTTTCGATATATATGCAAAAAAACACCACACACGGCCATAGGATTCATAGTTTTACGCTTATCGATTTTTGACTATATATAGAGCAAAATTATAAGGAAAACATTAAAGTCAAATCGGATAGAGGGGTTGAGTTTACCACGTAGATCTCAAAAAAATGAGCAACTTTTAAAAAAGAATCGCCTTTAAAAGATACTCGAGAAAAAAGTTACGGTCATTTGAAGTTTCAACAAATGTAACGTTAAAGGGGTAGTTATGTAAATTTGAACTTCAAATGGACATAAAATGTGCCTTCAATGTACGATCGAGGCAATTTTTTTTTCCAATCTGATTATTTTTTAGATATCTACGTGAAAAAGAACCACACACGGCCATATAATTTATAGTTTATGTTTATCGATTTTTGATCATATATAGGGCAAAATTATAAGAAAATAATGAAAGTCAAATTGGCTAAAAGAATTGAGTTTACCACGTAGATCTTGAAAAAATGAGCAACTTTAAAAAAGAATCGTCTCTAAAAGAAACTCGAGGAAAAAGTTACGGACATTTGAAGTTTCAACAAATGTAACGTTAAAGGGGTAGTTATGAAAATTTGAACTTCAAACGGACATAAACCACGCCTTCGACTTCCGATCGAGGCAATTATTTTTCCTATATGATTATTTTTTTGATATCTCTGCGAAATAATACCACACACGGCCATAGGATTTATAGTTTTACGCTTATCAATTTTTGACTATATATAGGGCGAAATTATAATGAAAAAATGAAAGTCAAATCGGATAAACGAATTGAGTTTACATACATAGATATCGAAAAAATAAGAAACTTTAAAAAATAATCGCCTCTAAAAGATACTCGAGGAAAAGGTTACGGTCATTTGAAGTTTCAACAAATGTAAAGTCAAAGGGGTAGTAGTTGTGAAAATTTGATCTTCAAACGGATATAAAATGCGCCTCCGATGTCCGATCGAGGCAATTTTTTTTCCAATCTGATTATTTTTTTGATATCTATGCAAAAAACAGCACACACGGCCATAAGATTTATAGTTTTACGTTTGTCGGTTTTTGACCATATTTAGGGCAAAATTATAAGGAAAAAATGAAAGTCAAATCGGATAAAGGGATTGAGTTTACCACGTACATCTCAAAAAAAAAGCAACGTTAAGAAAAGAATCGCCTCGAAAAGATACTCGAGAAAAAAGTTACGGTCATTTGAAGTTTCAACAAATGTAACGTTAAAAGCGTAGTTGTGTTAATTTGAAATTCAAAATGGACATAAAACGTGCCTCCGATATCCGATCGAGGCGATTTTTTTCCAATATTATTATTTTTTTGATATCTATGCGAAAAAATACCACACACGGTCATAGGATTCATAGTTTTACGCTTATCGATTTTTGACCATATATAGGACAAAATTATAAGGAAAAATTAAAGTCAAATCAGATAGAGGGATTGAGTTTACCACGTAGATCTCGAAAAAATGAGCAACTTTTAAAAAAGAATCGCCTCTAAGAGATACTCGAGGAAAAGGTTACGGTCATTTGAAGTTTAAACAAATGTAATGTTAAAGGGATAGTTTTGTAAATTTGAACGTCAAACGGACATAAAATGCGCCATCGATGTATGATCGAGGCGATTTTTTTTCCAATCTGATTTTTTTTTATATCTACGCGAAAAAGAACTACACACGGCCATATGTTTTATAGTTTTAGGTTTATCGATATTTGACCATATATAGGACAAAATTATAAGAAAATAATGAAAGTCAAATTGGCTAAAAGAATTGAGTTTATCACGTAGATCTCAAAAAATAAGCACTTTAAAAAAAGAATCGTCTCTAAAAGATACTCGAGCAAAATGTTACGGTCATTTGAAGTTTCAACAAATGTAACGTTAAAGGGGTAGTTACGAAAATTTTAACTTCAAACGGACATAAAATGCGCCTCCGACTTCCAATCGAGGTGATTTTTTTCCCTATATAATTATTTTTTTGATATCTACGCAAACAAACACCACATGGCCATATGATTTGTAGTTTTACGTGTATCGGTTTTTGACCATATATAGGCAAATTTATAAGGAAAAAAAGAAAGTCAAATCGTATAAAGGAATTGAGTTTACCGCATAGATCTCGAAAAAATAAGAAACTTTAAAAAATAATCGCCTCAAAAAGATATTCGAGGAAAAAATTACAGTCATTTGAAGTTTCAACAAATGTAACGTTAAAGGGGTAGTTGTGAAAATTTAAACTTCAAACGGACATAAAACGCGCCTCTGATGTCTGATCGAGGCATTATATTTTTCCAATCTGATTATTTTTCGATATCTACGCTAAAAAACACCACACGCGGCCATAGGATTTATAGTTTTACGTTTATCGGTTTTTGATTATATATAGGGCAAAATTATAAGGAAAACATAAAAGTCAAATCGGATATAGGACACTCATATCATAATCTTTCAACAACTCTAACCACCTTCTTTGTCGAAGATTCAAATCTTTTTGAGTAAACACATATTGAAGGCTCTTATGATCAGTGAAAACATCTACATGAACACCATACAAGTAGTGTCTCCATATTTTTAAAGCAAACACCACGGCCGCTAACTCAAGGTCATGAGTAGGATAATTTCTCTCATGCACCTTAAGTTGCCGCGAAGCATAGGCAATCACCTTCCCATTCTGCATAAGCACACACCCCAAACCTACGCGGGATGCATCACAATACACAATGAACCCTTTAGATCCTTCCGGTAAAGTTAAAACCGGAGCGGAAGTAAGCCTATCCTTCAATAATTGAAAACTCTTCTCACATGCCTCTGACCATTCAAACTTTTTGCCTTTTTGAGTCAATGAAGTCAAAGGAGATGCAATGGAAGAAAAACCTTCTACGAACCTTCGATAATAACCCGCTAGACCCAAGAAACTCCTAATATCAGTTGGGGTCAAGGGTCTAGGCCAGTTTCTTACCGCATCTGTCTTCCTTGGGTCTACCTCAACTCCCTCACTAGAGATGATGTGCCCAAGAAATGCCACCGACCTTAGCCAAAACTCGCACTTGCTATACTTGGCGAACAATTTATGTTCCCTAAGGGTTTGCAATACTACCCTTAGATGATCCATGTGGTCAACCTCATTTTTCGAATACACCAAGATATCATCGATAAATACAATAACGAATGAATCAAGGTACTTTCGAAACACTCTGTTCATCAGATCCATAAATGCCGCCGGAGCATTTGTGAGACCAAAAGACATAACCACGAACTCATAATGCCCATATCGAGTCCGAAAAGCTGTCTTTGAAATATCTTCATTTCTCACCCTAAGCTGGTGGTACCCTGACCTCAAATCAATCTTTGAGAAGTAACTCGCTCCTTGGAGTTGATCAAATAAATCATCAATCCGAGGAAGAGGATACTTGTTCTTGATGGTAACCTTGTTGAGTTGCCGGTAATCAATACACATCCTCAAGGACCCATCTTTCTTTTTCACGAACAAGACCGGAGCACCCCATGGAGAAATTCTAGGCCTTATAAAGCCCTTGTCTAGCAAATCTTTAAGTTGTGCATTCAATTCCTTTAACTCGGCCGGAGCCATTCTATAAGGAGGAATAGAAATAGGATTTGTTTCCGGTAGCAAATCGATACCGAAATCGATTTCCCGTTCGGGAGGAATGCCAGGAAGGTCATCAGGAAAAACCTCCGTAAATTCACTCACCACGGGGACTGACTCTATAGGAGGAACTTCGGAATCCACTTCTTGGACTCTCACAATATGGTAGAGACACCCCTTCGAGATCATTTTACACGCCTTTAGGCATGTTATGAAACGACCTCTAGGAAGAGAATTTCCACCTTTCCACTCTATAACGGGTTCATTTGGGAAACAAAACCTCACAATTTTGGTCCTACAATTGATGGAAGCGAAACTAGCATGCAACCAGTCCATACCTAATATGACATCAAAATCAATCATGTCTAGATCAACTAGATCAATATGAGAAACTCTATGAGGTATTGAAATAGGACAATTTCGATAGACTCTTTTTGCTACCACTGACTCACCCACCGGGGTAGACACCAAAATAGGTTCATGCAAAACATCGGGTAATGTACTAAATTTCTTAGCTACCAATGGAGTAACGAAAGACAACGTAGCACCCGGATCAAGTAATGCATACACATCAATGGCAAAGATTTGTAACATACCAGTCACCACATCGGGAGAGGCCTCTTGGTCATCTCTAGTACGAAGAGCATAAAGACGGTTCTTTTTGGGAGCACTATTAGAACCACTTGGATGACCACCCCTCTCTTGTCCCTTAGCATTTGGACAATCCCGCACCTTGTGACCAATCTTTCCACAACCATAGCAATTTCCCGTTCCAATCAAACATTCTCCATAGTGACCTTTACCACACTTAGAACATGTAGGCTTCTCATTAGATGAGTTCCCATCCTTTCCCTTGGCAACTTTTGGTCTAGGAGCTTTAGAATCCCTAGTCTTGGGAAATTTGGATGGAACGTGGTTTGAGAACCTCTTTTTGAATCTAGGCCTGTCTTGAATTCCCAACCTATCTTTGGCAGTTTCACTCTCAGAAGACCTTGTCCTCCTTGAGTCCTTAGCCTTCCTTTTTGATCTAGCCTCCTCAACCCTTCTTGCATGCACCATGAGACGACCAATGTTCATGTTATCATGTAGCATAGCCGATTGACACTCCTCTTGTAAATCGTCCGATATACCTGTCACATATCGACTCATTTCGTCTCTAGGATCGGAGACCAAAGACGGAGCATATTTGGCCAATTGAGTAAATTTCAGAGAATACTCATGAACACTCATCGTTCCTTGGCGGAGATTGATGAATTCCACCACCTTCGTTTCCCTCATCTCTCTAGGGAAGAACCGATCAATGAAGGCCCCTTTGAATAACTCCCACGTCACTAACCCACTTCCAAGTGGCCTGTTGTCCTTCCATTGCGCATACCATATCTGAGCGACATCTTTGAGTTGGTAGGAGGCCAACTCGGCATTCTCGCTAGACGACAGCCCCATAGCACACAAAATCTTGTGAACCTCATCAATAAATTCCTGAGGGTCTTCATCAACCTTCGACCCATAAAAGACAGGAGGATTCATTCGAGTGAAATCCCTAAGTCTAGAGGCCATAGTCTGTTCATGGACTCTAGGTGCCAAATCCCTATTGGCTTGGGCAGTCATAGCTTGGGCTTGCACTGTTGCGGCTTGAGCTTGAGTAGTCATGGCTTGAGCCATTTGAGCAATAATAGCTCTCATCTGAGCCTCTGTCATCGGTGGAGGATCAGCAGGAACCTGGTCATCAATAGCAACCTCTTCAAGAGGAGGAGCAGGTTCGTCACGAGGAATTCCCGCAGCAGCCATCTCTTCCTCAAGTCTTCGAGCCGCATTTCTTCTAGTATTCATCTCCTATAACCAAAACACAAGGTTCAGGCGAACGCATATACGACGTACATTCTAGGGGCACGATATGGATTTCCAACAATGAGAATGATTCCTAATCATCAAATAAGTTCCTATTCATAAGTGTGGCGCGCTTCACAATTATGAATACAAACTTAAATAACGTGGTTGAGAGAGAGACGTTAACATCAAGGATATTCAACCTCATGCTCTGATACCAAGTTTGTCACATCCGGGTTTACCCCCTAGACGTAACCGGCGTCGTCGTCCTCTCGGAGGACTAAGACAAGCCTCTTAGCTTCGTCATAGCATTCATCGACTAAAAATCAGTAAGAATTAAAAACTTTTTATCTAGAACTACTCGGAGGTTTACATAGACCTCTACATACACATCATTATATATATCAAGTATACATAGACTTGTTCATATACGAAGATTACTTAGTCTTCTACTTTTATTTCATACACTTATATATTCAGAAAATAATAGTCATAAAACCGTCTCATCTCATAGACCATCTATCGATCACAATAAGTCTTGGGCATAGCCCTACATCAAATGAAAGAAGCCACATATAGGCTGTCTACTACATCGTCTCAAGAGAACAATAGAGTCAACATAGAATCATAGTAACTACACATCATAAAAGAGAGATATCGGCCACGTCCTCGAGAGAGTGAGGACCTACCACTTGGATGACAAATTATCCAAGTCTTCCTTCCTAGCAATTTGGATCAAGCTCAGCGACCCGAACCTAAAATGTTTGGGGAAAAGGGAAAGAAAAGGGATTAGTACTCCACATGTACTAAGTATGAAATCTCATATACAATTACCAATCAAATATATTTAGAAAGGGACATTTATGAAAACATAATAGACTACATATGAAATTATACCATAGCAAAGCAAAGCATACTAATGATAACCTTCAATAAGTCACAAGTGCAATGATCAAGTAAAATTACCATATCTCCTACTCAATCAAGTAACCTACCAAGACTACAATTAGCAATTTACTCACCAACATACTCGTCATGTCATGATACATCCTACTTCAAGCAAAGACAACAACATTATATTCATAAGCATGTTACTCAACATACCAACCTTTTTCATCATACTATCGCCTTACATACATAATATTGACCTCTCAAAGTTCCTATCAAGGCAAACTCGTGCAAGGCGTAGGTAGAGTCCCATACCCCTACCTAAGCTAAAGCAAACCTCTCAAGTTACTTTAATTAGCCTATACCTTATTCATTCATTCATTTTAGTTTAGGGAACATTTGCCTTAACCGACATAGACCACATAATCGAATGTGGAATCCGGTGTCATGAAACCTTACACCGATGGAAGGTGGTCTACCGGCCAAGGTAGAACCTAACGTGAACATAGCTATCTAGGTGGATCCACTAGCTAGTATCCTATGGTGGCAACATAGTTCAAGAACTAAGAGATAGGTATTCCCTCTATATACCATTCGGTAATGGGGCCTCATCTCATGAGAATTCATGAGTGAATATTTCTCAAGGAAAGTCAACACTTCACGTAGATCCATAGGTGAGTATTCCTCTAAGGGAAGTCAACACTCTATAAGGAACAAATGGTGAATATTCCTCTAGGGGAAGTCAACACCTCTCAATGTCAAGTTCACTCGGTGCTAAGCTAAGTCCCCATTTGTAGAGAAGCCTTTAATCTTTATTAATCTTCTCAATTTAATTACATAGAAGGGTCAATCCCTTGTATATCATCATTATAGCTCAAATAAGAATTGTATGAGAATTATGTCCTTTCATTAACAATTCATATAGGTGAAGTCAACCCTCGTACATCTCATCATAATAGGGCACATCGAACAACTTCCCTATATTACATTACACTTAGCAACCTCACAACCAACCTAAGCATATAAGTTCATGTATCATATCATCTTATCACATCAATCAAAGCATACTTCAACATAATATTATCACTTGATGACAATTAACCATAATTTGAAGTGAAGGCTAGGATCATCAAGACTTACCAATACTCCTCCCTAGTCCATCAATAAAGGGCCTTACCATCAACCCATAGATCAACCAATCTTAGATCATCACATCGATGTAATTCAATAATAAATCACAAGAACTAATCAAGGAGAAGCACTATACTATGAAGCAATACTACATCAAAGCCTAGTAACATGATCTCAAGTGTATCTTCTTAACTTAGATTCAATATTCAAGAACATAGGTGTGAAGAACTTCAATTCATCATAATAGATCCATAATCAATACAATGACAATCATTAAAGACCATTTAACTTATTATGAGGTCAATTCTATCAAACTCAACCTAATCCATATCAATTCAACATTTAGGGTTAAGGGTTAGGGGTCATCACCCACAACCTAGATCAAACTACATCAATTGACCATAATCAAGTTACAATTCATGATAATCTATTCATTCTAACCCAAAGAATACATAATTAACTCAATTCACATGATCAAATTCGGATTTGGATGAAACCCATAAGAAACTCAACTTTTTGGAAAAAGCTTTGAAGGAACCCTTTGAGGAAAGAATCTCAAAGGTGAATTAGATCCCATACCTTAAGGTTTGATGACGTTTTGATGGTGAATTTCTTGCTAAATCAACCCCCAATGATTTCCCCAAGTTGATCTCCAATGGAGTCTTCCAATAGAGAGAGAAAGTAGAGAGAAGGAAGAGAGTTTTGTTTTTGAGAGAATGATTAGGCTAATGAGGGTTGGGTATTTATAGTGGGGTCTTAAGTCACTTAATTAGTCTCTCTTAAACCCCTAATTACCCCTAAGTCAATTAATTAATTAACTAACTAAAACTAACTTTTCCAAAACTGCCACAGACCTTCCACGACGGATCCCCGACGACGGTCCGTCGTGGTCATGACGAACTGACATCCCTCCGTCCTGCACATCCGTCACGTTGGTCAGAGACTTGTGCAGGCGGAGGCTTTCTCCCCATACACCAAGGATGGCACGACGGTCCGTCGTGGGCGTGACGGACAGACATCCCTCCGTCCTGCACATCCGTCACGTTGGTCAGAGACTTGTACAGGCGGAGGTTTGTCCTACGGCACCAAGGCTGGCACGACGGAGACCTTGACGTCCCGTCGAGCCTGTGACGCCCCGTCATGGGGTCCGTCATGCCCTGCTATTTCTAGGGTCCTCCTCGAGGGTCCTTGTTTGATCCTCGGGGAGTCGTACCCTGACTTTTCCAGAATGAAACCATCCCACACTATATTTTACACCTATGGTAACAACCATTTACCATATTCCAACTCTTTAACTAGGTTAACTCAAAAGGACACTCTAGCCCTCTTATGACCCAATTTGCCGGACGTATAATAATTTCGGTTAAAACACCACTTCAAAGACTCTAAATATGCCTAATTGGGTAGGAACACTGGTTTAGATCCTAAGGAGACCATTTAAGTCTTATCACATGACCTCGGTATTTCAAAATGTTACATTACCCCCCTACCCCGAGGCGCCGTGCCTCGAGGCCCCTACCCCCCTACCCCGAGGCGCCGTGCCTCGAGGCCCCTACCCTACCCCCTACCCCCTCGAACCCCGAACCATACTTCAATATCAAGTGAAAATTGAAACTGCATTGAGATGTCTTAAAACACATAGCAACAGACTCTAGTGAAACAAGATGGCCACCAAACATATAGCTAATAGACGAATGAACCACAACATTTTTATGCACGTAACAAATCTCATATTCATGTTAAAAAAAACAGAAATTAAAAACAGACCAAACTACTTGAAAGTCTAACATTACTATTCAATATCGAGACTTTAGAAGGAGAAAATTATTATACATCAATCGAAACATTTGTAGCCTTAACAGCTTACCCCAAAAATTGAATAAATCATTGTAGAAAAGAGTGCATTCCATACAATGAATAAAGAGGCAGTAGTGACCAAGAATTGCTAAGATGTTATGAGTATATCTCCAGAAGCCAAACGATGAGAGAAAACAAAGAACTAATCCATATATTTTAGACTACTTAAACTAGTTAAAGATACAAGGATGGTTCTCTCCTTTGGTGATCATTGGCTTTGCCAGTATCTTCACAAAGTCTCTTTTTTAAGTCTTTCTTCTCACCTGCTTCCTCACTGGTAGTATGTTCTTTAGTTGCATCTGATTTTGGAGATCTCACTGATTTAGTTTTGCTTTTAGCGGGAGCAGATATTGGGAAGCCATCCTCATCTTCACTCTCCATCTGTCAGTATTAACCCCTTTACGACTATCTGGTGCTCAGAGTCATCAATCCCATTTGACTGATTTTCTTCTTCTTATGCTTTTTGTATGTACCATTTTCATCCGTAGACAGGGAATTAGTTTGTAGACTTACCCCTGACTATTTATCTTAAAAACAGCTTACATAAACCGAGAAGATGTCAAGATTAACAAGCAATATATGAGGTTGAGACTCGAGTGGACCAAGACATCAGAGATGGCATTGAGACATTCAAAGCTCCCAAGTAATATGCAGAATTGTCGAACGGAAGATTCATGACTAAAACTGATCAACTACTCCATTGTTCCATAGTAAGTGAACCATGTGATCTTAAATATAAATTAACTGAGAACCGAAAGTACTTGAATAAGCCAACACACTGAGAATATTATAGGCAAAGAGGCTTAGAAACGATCAGATCTGTTACCAAACCATACTTCAATATCAAGTGAAAATTGAAACTGCATTGAGATGTCTTAAAACACACAGAAACAGACTCTAGTGAAACAATATGGCCACCAAACAGATAGCTAACAGACGAGTGAACCACAACATTTTTATGCACGTAACAGATCTTATATTCATTCATGTAAAAAAAACATAAATTAAAAGCAGACCAAACTACTTGAAAGTCTAACATTACTATCCAATATCAAGACTTCAGAAGGAGAAAATTATTATACATTAATCGAATCATTTGTAGCTTTAACAGCTAACCCCAAAAATAGAATAAATCATGGTAGAAAAGAGTGCATTCCATACAATGAATAAAGAGGCAGTACTGACCAAGAATTGCCAAGAAATTACGAGTATATCTCCAGAAGCCAAACGATGAGACAAAACAAAGAACTAATCCATATATTTTAGAATACTTAAACTAGTTAAAGATACATGGTTCTCACCTTTGGTTATCATTGGCTTCGCCAGTATCATCACAAAGTCTCTCTCTTTTTACTCTTTCTTCTCACCTGCTTCCTCACTGGTAGTATGTTCTTTAGTTTTGCTTTCAGCGGGAGCAGATATTGGAAAGCCATCCTCATCTTCACTCTCCATTAGAGGACTGTCAGTATTAACCCCTTTACGATACGACTATCTGGTGCTTAGAGTCATCAATCCCATTTGACTGGTTTTCTTCTTCTTATGCTTTTTGGATGTACCATTTTCATCCGTAGGCTTTTCGTACTCCAGTATCTCTTCAATTCTCACTTGACAAAATGCAAACAATGTAAGGCATTTTAAACACAAGGAAATATGCATTTCACAGGAGAGAAAAAAATCCAAAGAAGCTAATGAACTGAAATTCCCTATACAACTGTTATGTCCTTAACACAAAAATAGTTTCGTAAATATATTAAGATCGAGTATTAGATAATCACTGGAAAAATAAGTGTTATGGACATTTTCTACCACCATTCTCAATTTATTCTCGTTAATGTCTCACTCTATTAAACTTTTTCCTAGTAGAAAGGTGAGCATAGTCCTTGGAGAAACAGAAAAATATTTATTTCTGATAACATGATACCACATGTAATCAGAATGGATCGTCATTCTTAATGACATCAGTTATATTAATCTTTTCAGAAGATATGTTATGGCTACACACCCAACATTTCAATGAGATTTGCAAAATGATGCATAAAGTCTCTCTAAACACCAAAAACAGAGAATTTAAGTTTATTTTTTCAGAGTGTAATTAGGAGAAGTTTTTTGCAAGTTACATCAATGGAGCTATGTCAACTATAAGCTTTGAAATGAAAATGAGAAAGAGATCTAATATAGGAACTTATAACTATCAATAGGAAGAATAAGTATGCAATTAGCAATGAGAACGAAAACATAAACTAAAGGCACTGTCAACTACAAACTCATACATCAGGCCAATTAGCACAGGATTTGAATTAAGAATGAGAAAGAGATCTAATATCTACACTGTTAACTACCAATAGGAAGAATAAGTACGCAATTCGCAATGAAAACGAAACAGAAACTAAAGGCAACATGAACATTCATAAATTCAATAAGAATTCGATCACATAGGAACAAAACCTTGCAAGCAATCGAGGTCCCCACACACACACACCTCGGGGCAGGTGCCCCGAGTCCCCCAAACCCACCCAAAGTAAAACATGTATACAGGGAAAATACATAACAACAAATAGAGTACTTTAGGGATTGAAATACCGAAATCAGATAACTTAGGATATTAAAGATGAAGATAATATGGATATACAGGGAATTAGTTTGTAGACTTACCCCTGACTATTTATCTTTAAAAAAAACTTAGATAAACCGAGAAGATGTCAAGATTAACAAGCAACATATGAGGTTGAGACTGGAAGGGACCAAGACATCAGAGATGGCATTGAGACATTCAAAGCACCCAAGTAATATGCAGAATTGTTGAAGGGAAGATTCATGACTAAAACTGAGCAACTACTCCACTGTTCCATTGTAAGTGAACCATGTGATGTTAAATATAAATTAACAGAGAACAACGGAAAGCACTTGAGTAAGCCAAAATGCTGAGAATATTATAGGCAAAGAGGCTAACAAACGATCAGATCTGTCACCAAACCATACTTCAATATGAAGTGAAAATAAAACTGCATTGAGATGTCTTAAAACACATATTAACACATGATTGAGCTCATCTAACTAGCAACAGACAAGAGTGAAACAAGAGGGCCACTAAATAGTTAACTAACAGACGAATGAACCACAACATTTTTATGCACGTAAGAGATCTCATATTGTAAAAAGAACATAAATCAAGAGCAGACCAAACTACTTGAAAGTCTAACATTATTATTCAATATCGATACAAAAGGAGAAAATTAACAGAGAACAACGGAAAAAACTTGAATCAGACAACACACTGAGATTATTATAGGCAAAGAGGCTAACAACCGATGAGATCTTTTACCAAAACATACTTCAAAATAAAAACTGCATTGAGTTGTCTTAAAACACATATTAAGACATGATTGAGTTCATCTAACTAGCAACAGACAAGAGTGAAACAAGATGGCCACCAAACGTTAACTAGCAGACAAATGAAAATGTCAATGGAGCTATGTCAACTATAAGCACGTACAGGACCAATTAGCATAGGATTTGAAATGAAAATGAGAAAGAAATCTAATATAGGCACTTCATAACTATCAATAGGAAGAATAAGTATGCAATTAGCAATGAGAACGAAAATAGAAACTAAAGGCACTGTCAACATAAACTCATACATCAGGCAAATTTGCACAGGATTTGAAATGAAAATGAGAAAGAGATCTAATGTCTGCACTGTTAACTACCAATAGGAAGAATAAGTATGCAATTCACAATGAAAACGAAAATAGAAACTAAAGTTGATCGGCATATACATAAATTCAATCAGAATTCGATTAGACAGGAACAAAACCTTGCAAGCAATCGCAATTCTCCATCTCTTTACGACCACATCGAGAACAACATCAATCAACTCAGCGCCTTCAGTATAATGACCTTTCGCTCAGTTATTCCCAGACCCAGACTGTTTAAACACAAAGTTATAAGGACGGAAGATTTGTCCATACAAACCAGATCTGATACTATCCATAGTACCAGCCTCTAGATCCATGAGAACAACCCTAGAAACATAACGTCCACCAGAAGCTTCATTGAAATAAACATTGATACGTTCAAGCTGAAGATCGGACTCACAGGTAGGATCAACGCCGTGTTCATCACAGATAACTTCCCAGAAGTTTTCTCTCACTCCTACAACGGCTATATGGAACGTTCTATTGTAACTTCCCACAAGTTTTCTCTCGCTTCCCCTAACGGCTATATGGAACGTTGTTATTTTATTGTTTAAAATTTAAATGTATCTGAATGAGGTTATTTCATATACATCCTTGAATCAGATAGATTTGAGTTTTGTGAAAGCATTTTCCTGTCTAGCTAACGTATTAGCATACATGCGCATTCACTATAATATTATTTTTTTACTTCAATGGTTTTTACATTCATGATTGATTTTATCTGGTGTTAATCACTGTTGACATTGAATTTTGGTCTTTTACAACGTAAATTAATCATTGAACTTCTTAAATCTCAAACGTTTTGAAATAATTTACTTTATAAATTTAAATATTTTTTTATAGTTATTTTCAAGTAATTTTAGTAATATTATAATTTTTAATTAATAAATATGATTTTTATATAATTATGTGTATAATTAGTCTAATTTATATATATTCGAAAATCGTCTGAAAAAGACTTTGTTTCAGTTAAATATTTGGATAATTAGTTTTAACTATTCGATAGGTTATATTTTTGTTTAATTGCTTTATGATTAAGTTATTTATTTTATTTCTTTTAAATTAACAAGCTTATTAATTAATCTATATTCATTTTGTCTTGTTTAAATTTTAATTAATTTCACCAATTAAATTCAATTCGGCTAAAATTTCAACTGGAATTGGTTACAATTGTGTTCCAATAGCCATCTCTTAATTGCGAATCTAGTGAATAGTGATATTCTATCCTAGCCTCCAATTTTTAAGACCCAAAATTGGGCCACTTATCCAGCCCAAAAACACTTTAAGCAACCCAAAACAGTTTGAGGAATTGATACAGACATACAACTATTATATACATTTGGTAATATATAGCCTAAAATTGAATAGCTATTAATAGTCTTAAAAAAATTAGCACGTATTAGACTAAAAGAAATAAAACCAACTTTTTATAGTTTTTTTTCTTTTAATCATGTGCAATCAACAAGCATTAACTAAGAAGATGTGAGATTATTTTTTCTACATTGTTTTTAACTCCTATGATTAAGGAAGTTAGCTTTTCAACTTTAAATTCTCAAACTCAACTTTATTTAACTGACTATTTAAAAAAAATATTAACGCAATTTACTCTCTATATTTGACTCTATATTTGACTGTAATTTTATGAATTATCTTTTTCTACCATTCAATAATAATTAGTTTATTACAAAATGATTGTCTACTTTTTAAGAAGTGAAAAATATATATAAGAGTCTAGGAAGCAGTTGTTCGTCAACGTGCTTGCTTCCTAGACAAGAATAATTTGGTAAGTTACTATTTAATTCTGCTTTATACTTTGTTGTCAATGCTTATACCATTTGCTTTTGAAATTGCGTGTTTCATGATTTTTTTTTCCCTCTAATTCCTATTGTGTCCTTTTGTTGATAATGCAGTACTTTTTCAAAGTTTTATTTGCCCCTTCTTTTGTACCTTTTACAATAAATCCACTGGTACATATTGGTAAATATATTGAAATGTGAGACTATTTTTAATGCCTTAAAGACATTAAAATATTGATGTTAGCACTTACTTAGACCCACACGTTCTTCAATAATATTTATAGTATTCTTTCTTTTTTAGACATATTTACTATTCCCTTCGTCCGGAATGGTTTGTCATGTTGCGCTTATCGAAAGTCAATTTCACTAATTTTCAAAAGTAAATTAGATTACATTAATTCGATATTTTAAACAAAAAAAATTAGATATTCTAAAACTATATGAAAAGTACTATAAATTATAATTTTTTGCATATTAATATAATGAAAAAATTCATCTTAAAATGTTAGTCAAAATTTTTATAGCTTGACTCTAAAAATAGAAACCATGATAAACAATACTGGACGGAGGAAGTACTTATTCATGTGTAGTTATTTTAGGCTTTCTTGTTATTATGTTTGAGATCACGTAGAATAAAATTAACTAATAAATTTAATATTTCATATTTCATTTTAAGGCTACATTTAAATGATAATATGATTGTTCATTACTGATATTTAAGAATTGTATCAAAAAATTATCTACACTGTAAATTTTATTAAAGATCCATAAATTAGGATAGAAGAAATAACATATAATATTTAAAGTTTATATAAAAAAGTACTAGGAGAAAAACTATATTTATAAGTACTATAAATTATTATAATTATTAAATTCAAATATTTAAAAATCATATAAAAAAATGATTAACTCTCTAAATTCTATTGTGCCGCATAAATTAGAACAAAAGAAGGAACACATGTTAACTATAAAAATAATGTCAAAAGCACAATAATATTATAAGTCACAATAATTAACAACTTAATTTAAAAAATAATAATATATACAACACATAGCTGCCTCTTCAAATTTCATTTGCATCACATTAATCTACCATTAATTCTTCACTTTTTCCTGTTAACTTTGTCTTACATTTCTTTTTATAGCCTGTCTTGAAAATTCATTACTTTAGATTACAATAATTAATAAGTTAAAATACTTAAAGTAATATAAAAAAAATTATTTGACTTTCAGTATTTTATGAGCGACGCACATAAAATGGATTTAGAAGAAATGACATATATTATTTAACAATGATGTAAAAAGTATTATAAATCATAATAATTAACAACTTAAAAATTTAAAAGATATAAACAAAATTGATTGACTCTCAAATTATATCTACACAACATAAATTGGGATATGAGTAACAAAAATTATTTTAAAATTACGTAAAAGACACTACAAATTATAATAATTAACAATGTAAAATATTTAAAAAATATAAAAATGATTAATTTTTAAAATTATATATATGCCCCAAAAAATAAGGAGAAAGAAATAATATATATTACTTCAAAATCACTTAAAAATTATAGCTCACAGTAGTTAATAATTTAAAATATTTTTAAAAATCATATAAATTTTGAGTAACTTCTCAAGTTTCAACATACCTGTTTGTAATCAGGTGTAGTTTAGCAATTTAAAGTTTTTAATTTTTTTTTTCTTTTATCACTTTATATATATATATATATATATATATATATATATATATATATATATATATATATATATATATATATATATATATATATATATATATAAAAATTATGTAAAAAATATAATAAATCATAATAATTAATAGCTTCAAAATATTTAAAAATATATAAAAAGATTTTGCTTCCTCTCACAATTTCATTTATCCCACATAAATTGGGAAGAGACAGAGATATGATATAAAATACATATATTGTAAGTCACAATAATTAATAACCTTAATATTAAAAAAATTTATATAAATAAAATGATTGAACTTCATTTGTATGACACGATCAACACAAAAGGAGTAATATATATTAGATGAAAATTATGTAAAAAAAATACTATAAATCACAATAACTAGGAACTTAAAAAATTGTATCTCGCTCTCTCAATATATATAAATAAATAAAAATTGGTTAACTCTAATATATAAAAACATGTTAAGAAATTGGTTACCTTCAAATTTTACGTATATCACATAAATAAATTAAAATTAAAAAAAATAATATATATTGGACTTCGTGCTGGCACGGGATATGTATCTAGTAGCTTTACAAAACAATTAAAGAAAAATAAAAAGAAATAGCCTTTTTATTTCTTCTATTTTTAATAATATGTCTTACCATAGAAGGAATAAAATTGATTCCATCAAATCAATGTTGTTGGGGGCAGTGCATACATATCTCGAAGACTTTTGGATTATTTGTTAGAGAATTGTATTGATAACGTGTTATGAAATTATATAAAATATTGAGAAGAAAGTAGGGAGAAGAGAAACGATTTTTTATTCTTCTTGAATGATATTCATGATTCACATATTTGATTTACAATGAAGGAAACTCTTTTATTTATAGGGGAAAAACTTAACTTGGTCCTCAAGTAAGATTTTTAATCGTATTCTAAAAGGACTCCACATAATTAGACATTCAGTATAATACAAGTATGTTTATAACAAGAAGAAAATAATGAATCTCTTTTGATTAACTAATTAAATGCACAAGTAAATAAAAAAATTATATTTTTTATATAAGAAATTGCTCCTTCCGTCTAATATTAATTGTCTATTTTTTACCCTCCTAAATAATTAAGAAAAGAGTATGTTTACGAATTTACCTTTTTAATACATGCTATTTGTGTTTCTTATCCATTAATACCAAATTTAAGAATGGAGAATGTTTTTGTTTTTTTTTTGAAATTTTACGATACTTACGCTTTCAAAAAAGAATTAATATAAAGGCAAAATGAGAAAAATCTGTTTAATTCTATTTTAGTTTTTGTAAATTGATAATTAATTTAAAATATATATATAATAGATGAATATCATAGATGCACGTCTTTGACTTTCAAAAAGAAAATCATAGTTATTAAAAGTGGACCGAGGGAGAATCATATAAAGAATGTATACAAGGGTCATAAATAAGTTCATCTCTATTACTCTTTAATTTATGTTTTTACCTTGTTCATATTTTAATATTTTATTAATTGATGTATCTAGTCTATTTCATGGTTAGAAACTAATTAGAACAAAAGAAAATCCTTCGGGCGATCAGTTTCATTGTTTTTGTTATTCTATAATTTATCAATTACAATATTTAATCCAATTTAACATCATTATCTCTACTTCATAGAGGATGCAACTTTTTTTAATTATAATTTTGGCACAAAACATAATTAGGGATATATCATTTGAACATATGTCCACAATATTTATGCCTTTTTTGTGGGGTGCATTCCACTGTTTAAATGTGCTAAAACCAAATAATGTTCTGTCAACTCACATTTTATTATGCTAAGATATTTTACTCTCTGTTTCACGACGAATGGTCTAATTTGATTTGACACGGAATTTAAGAACATAAAGAAGACTTTTGAGTCTTGTGGTCCTAAATTAAAATTAAGTCAAATGTACAAAATTATTCTTTGATCTTGTAGTCTTAACTCTTAAACATGTCATGTGGAAAGCAGAAATCAAAATGTTACCAAAAAAAGAAAGAGATCATTCTTTTTTAAACAAACTGAAAAGGAAAGGAGATCATTCTTTTTGAGACGGAGGGAGTATTATTATCCCTATGTTCCTAATTACTTGTCAACTTTTGAATTGACACACGTATTAAGAAAACAATTATTGGCATAGTGAGTTTATCATTTTACCACTATTAATTATTAAGTAAATGAATTAAAACCTTATCGTTTGGTTTGAATTCAAGTTATGATGAGATTAATTATGACGGGATAAATTATAATGGAACAAGTTATGATGAAATTAATTTTTATTGAGTGTTTGGTTTGTTGTATTCAAAATAATAAATTTTAAGAACAATTTATTTGTTTACAAAAATGCCCTTCATGAATGTAAAAAGTGATGTAACAAAAAGGTTGAAAATAACATTTTTGTCATTTCCTTATTTTATCCCGAGATAAGTTATCCCAGGATTACTATACCACCCAAGGGGAAGGATAATTCATCCCGGTACTAATTATTAATCTCGGGATAAGTTATCTCGGATTTGCCAACCAAACAACAAATTAAGTGGTATTATAATTTAATCCAAGGACTATTTGGTATTATCCTTCACACCAAACGATAGATTTTCAAAAAAGTTCTACCTTTTTCAAATAATTAATTGAGGTACAATAGGTTAGCAAAATTTGTCTTTTCTTGATTTGTCAAAATGGACAAGTAATTACGGACAACTAAAAATGAAAAGTGGACAAGTAATTAGGGTAGAGGGAGTATTAACTAGTAAGCAAATATTCCCTCTGTCCCTAATTACTTGTCCACTTTTGAATTGACACACCTATTAGTAAAACAAGGGAAAAAGGATAAATATACCCCCAAACTATCGTAAATGATATCTAAATATCCTTCGTTATACTTTTAGGACGTTGATGTCCTTACCGTCCAAATTTTATTGCATTTTCTACTAACGGCGGGACACGTGTCACAATCTAAAACACTTACCCTATTTTTATTAAATTTTTAGTCAAATTTAAAAGATCCACCCATATTAATTAAAGACCGACCCAAATAACAGAATACCCACCCCAAATTATAACCCAAAACACTTCTCCATCTTCTCCTTTCTCATCTTCTAAATTTTGGTCAAGTTTTGGTTGATTTCTGGCCAAGTTTTTCGATTTTCAAGCCATTGTTCACAGAAAATGTTCCTACAAATACGAAACAAACTCATCCCTCCTCATGGTAATTAATTAATTAAATTTGAACTAATGTATTTTGATGGCCCGACACAAATAGAAAAGCGACATCAAGATTACCTATTAAACGGAAACAACCATCTGTAAATGACACTATTACGGTATTACCTTACCACGGTAAATTCAGACCAATTCCATCAAGTTCTTGTTTCATAAATCGCTAGACCTATCATTTTTTCTAAAGAGGGTACTGAATAGCATAATCATCCAAAGTTTCAGGTTTGGGATGGTGAAAGCTCACATAATATCAAAGAATACAGTGACATGACCAACTGAGGACATCATTTTAATAGTTTCAAAATAGCCAGAGTTTACAATTGTATATGGTCAAAAGGATGATATAAACCTTTGAATCTTTGATTGTCCCCTGTCCTTCTCTTCTGGCTCTTCCAGATCCCCTATGTTGTCATGATATTTCTTAACCTATCATGAAATTTGAAATTGCTAACAAAAAATCAGTGGATTTATTTATAGAGGATCAAAATGGGTTGATCATTGATGAACGAGGATACAGCAAAAATTCGAATGACAGGTCGTTGACGAAGAGGAAAAAACAGAGGACGAAGTGTAGATACTATTAAGTGTTTTGAGGGTTTTGGGTTATAATTTGGGGTGGGTATTATGTTATTTGGGTCGGTTTTTTAATTAATATGAATAAAAATTGTAATAAAAATTGGATAAATATTTTAGATTGTGACATGTGTTCCGCTGTTGGTAGAAAGGGTATATATGCCCCAAAATTTAGATGGTAAGGACATCAGCGTTCTAAAAGTATAACGAAGGGTATTTAAATACCATTTATGATAGTTTGAGGGTATATTGTCCTTTTTCCCACAAAACAATAATTGATATAGTGACCTTACCATTTACCCATATTAATTGTGAAGTGGGTGAATTAAAAAAGTAAAGTTTTTGAAAAAGTTCTTACTTTTTTCAAAGTAATTAATTGGGGGTAAAATAGGCAATTTGTTTGTCATTTCTTGACTTATTCCAATTGATTTTTTCCCTGTCTCATTAGGATCAATTCCAAATATTAAAAAGCAAAAATACTCGAGTAATATGAAAATTTCATTATTTTCTAAAAGAACCTCCGATAATTTATTGGGCACTGTATGAAGTATTTGAAATACAGGAAAGAAATACCATTCAGGTGTCAAAAACTCAAAATGGACAAGTAATCAAAAACTCAAAATGAACAAGTAATTAGGGTCAACTATAAATGAAAAAATTGAACAAGTAATTAGGGTCAACTATAAATGAAAAAATTGAACAAGTAATTAGAAACATAAAAAATATTAAAATATAGACCCAAATCACTTGTTCCTCGCTTCTTCGAAAGAGTTTCAAATTAACCTCACTAGCTCTTTACTTGCTTGTACAAAGAGTATGCCCGAAGGGGCTCCTACCCTCGTTACGCACTTGAATTGTATACCAAAAAATCAAACTTAGAAATGAATAAATCAATAAATAAACAGTTTCATCATATTACAAATAATAATAATTTGTTTGATTTAATGAATTGTACAAAGAGATCACGTTTAATCAAAATAAATTACTGAATCATTTTCAAAAGAGGTAAGTGTCAAAAAACACATCTAAACTATTCACTTTTTTTTTTAGTTTCATACCTAAACTATTGAAAGTGTAAGTTTCATACCTAAACTATCATTTTTTAGTTTGAGAAACACACTTCAGTGGTGTGTGTAGTGCACTCTCTCTTTTATATGAAAAAACTTTGACACATGACATTCCACATAGATAAAATATTTTATCTAGATAAAATTTAAATAATAAAAAATTAATATTAATTAAAAACTAAAGATTACTATCCATATAAAAAATTAAATTATTTTTTATCTCACTTCACCACCTCCTCCACGTACCCCCTCTCCCCCGCGACAATCCCATCCTTTTTTTAAAAAAAAAAATCATTTATAAAATATATTTTTTAAAATTTAATATTTCATCAGCCTCCCCCTCCCCCCGATAGAAATTGATATTATTTTATTTAAAAAGATCTACCCCATCCTATTTAATTTTCCGCTCCTAATTTTTATTTTTTTACGTTTTTCTTATTTTGTGTTAGATATGCACGTACATATATTTTTAGAAAAAAAAACTCTACTAGTGTGCCGAATATAACATAAACAACTAAAAAGTATAAAAAGTCTTGTGGCGGCAAGTAAAAAATATTTTCGAAATGTATATCTAAACATTGGAAAAAAATTAAAAGCGGAGGGTTAAGTGAGATGGATAAAATTATATTTTTAAGAAAATAAAATAATATCTAAATTAGTATTTGATGAGGGGGAGGAGATGAAATAAAAAATGAAATACTTTTATAAAAGAAATTTAAACAAAATAAAAAACTTTAAAAAATGATGTGGGGTGATAAAAATATTTTACATTTTATTTTATAAAGAAAATATTATTTTTTATAATAGTTTTTTTAATTTTTAATTTTAACTAATACTAATAATTTATTTATTTTTTGTCAAGGTTGAATATTTTGTCCATATGGTGATGTGAAAATTCTTTAAAATAAAAGAGAGAGAGTGTATTACACATACCATGATGAGAGTGGTATAAAAGAGAGAGGTGTGTTTCTCACACTAAAAAGTGATAGTTTAGGTATGAAACTCAAACATTCAATAGTTTAGATATGAAACTCAAAAAGAAGATATAGTTTAGATATGTTTTTGACACTTATCTCATTCCAAAAAAAAAAGTTGAGTTAACATATCAAATGATAATTCAATTATTTTCCTTAAATCTTACCATTAATAAATAGATAACTTAATCAAAGTAATATTGACTTAACTAGGTACATATACAACAAAACATTTATTGAAGGGACATTCACCAAATACGTTAAATTTATAATAGGCGTTTTATATTTTTATTATAATCATTTCTCTCTCACTCTTTCATTAACGTTTTCATTAATCTTCTTTAAAACCTTTTGATATATTTAAATACTAGTGAAACTAATCGCGCTTCGCGCAATTATATAAAATATTTATAAGATGATAATATGAAATACGTAATATTTAGGTTAACATTGAATATATAGATAATATTAATATTTCTCCTCGTCTGCAATATCATAATTTTTTTAAAACATATAAAATATATTTAATTATTTTGTATATGTATATATTAGAATAAAATATTGACCGTGATGAAGTAAATGGAATAAGAGATAATATTGTTGAAATAACAATACACTGTATTAGGTTGAATATATTTTATATGTTTTAATTTTCTCTATCTTTTGTAGGAGTACTAATATTTTATTCAAACTCTGATTTCATCAAAACAAAATTGATTTTTTTATTATTTTCTTATTATTTTGCTTATTATATTTTTTAACATTAATTTAATATTTATAAGACTTACGAAAAATGAAACATATAATAGTTATGATTAATATTTAATATTAAACGTTACAAGTAAGATGAAGAGACATGAGTTATAAATAATTCAAATGTGTAAGTTTATTAGACATTAAATATATTACTAATTATGTATTGATTTTATTTGTAAAATAAATAAATAAAAATTAGGGCTGAAAATACAAAAATGAAGAGAAAATATAATAATTGATGACTACATAAATTATAAATACATTTCCAAAAAAAAACAGTGACAGATTGTTACATACGCAAAAAATAACAGCATGAAAAATATTTTATTTTTCAATTACTTTTTTATGATTATAATAAAAATGAAACTCCTAATCATCATAAATTTTTTTTTGTTGTTGTTAAAATGAAATAATTATATTAATTTTTTTTCATAACAAAGAGAAGTAGAATACTAAAGGATCAAATGATTAACATTGACAATATAATACGTTTAGCTAAATCATTTATATAAATCAAAATTTAAAAAATTCTAGCAAAAGTAACTAAGTTGCTAATACAATTCAAAGTGAAAAAATAATCTCTAATTATGCTTTATTTTTTTACATGTACCATCTTCCTTTGCAAAGAGATCTGCCATCATATTTTGATCCATATGCAAACTCTTCATTATATGCAACCAACTGAATGAAAAAAATTATATACCAATTAAAAATAATTATGTCAAAAGAAAAAATAAAATATAAACTATATGCAATATAGTTGTATATTATCTTTTCAATAGTACTAACAATACTAAATAATAATTATTTCTTGATATCTAACAAATATTATAATCAAACTATATTATATCTGGAAAACTAACTATTAGAAAGAGCAATTGCATACGGACAACACATTGTTAAGAATTACAGAATTTTTTTTAATCATACTTACTTGATAAATGATAATACAAACATAAAAAAAATATTATGAAAGCATGTCTAAGTACATAAAAATAAAAAGAAAGACTTTAGAATGAAATATATATTACATTCATATACTTTTTTTGTTACATGTGAGTTAATTCACAAATAAGTATGATGAAGAAGAGAAATTATAACTTTGTATGTAAATCTTCATGAAAATAAATATGAAGTTATATAGACAAAATAAAGGAAATGAAAAATAAGGACTTGAGAATGATACATTTATTAACTTCATATATTTTTTTTGTTACATGTTAGTTTCATTTACAAACCAAATACGAATTTATATAGACAACAATAGAGGAAATAAAAAGTAAAAATTTGCAATAAAATATTTTTTACCTTCATGTACTTCTTTTTTGTTACAAACCAAACGAATATGATGAAAAGAGAAAGGATAATTGTGAATGTGAATCTTCATAAAACTAATATGAATTTATAGGCAAAATAAAAGAATACAATAAGACATTAAACTTACAAATTTAATTTGGAGTTATGGACATAAAAATTATGAGAGTTATGGATATTATTAAAAGTAAAAATTAAAGAGGGGCAAGTCATGGGTAGTGACTCCTAGTGAATAAATTAAAAAATAAAAATAAAAATACGTAAAATGTAAGAATATATATATATATTATGATTTCATGAGTAGAAGTGAGATAAACAAATAAAAAAATAGAGAGTTTTTTTATAAATGTTCCTACATTAATAAAATATTTATCCTACAAATAAAGTAATATATTTTTACAATAGAATAATTAATTTAAGTTAAAAAAGTCAAAAATAAATAAATTATGTTTCTCCTTTTATTATAAGAGAGATAAATAAAAAAAAGAAAAAAAGTTAAATGCAAATGGAGGCCATAGAGAGGTGCCACATCACCTTGTCTATGGTCCTCCTTTTTATATATATATATATATATATATATATATATATATATATATATATATATATATATGTATTGATTTAAAAAAATCTACTTAAAAGGTTTATTTCCTTTAAACAAAATTGAACTAAATTGAACCATGAACACAACTAGCATTTAGTGTAAAATATTTGCATAATCAAATAATTTATAAGGTAATTACAAGTCAATCTCTATAATAAACATTACATAATTAATTATCTTAAAAAATGATAATTAACTTACTATTAATAGTAAAAATTTATTGATATGTAAAATAATTTTACACCATTGACATATATAGTCGAAATCTTTTACTATTGATACATTTTTAGAAGACATACATAAAAGGGATAGCATTATAAATATCAAAATGTCAATAAAACCCTATTTGCATATTTAAACATTACTACTATTCTATGTATAGAACATTCTTTACGTGCAATTATCAACCCAAACAAAAGTGGCAACTTTTATTATTAATTAATAACATGAAATTATTTCAAAATTCTTCCTTGTTCCTCTTGTAGGTAAAAAAAGAAAAGAAATCAATTCTTTCAATAAAATAAAGAAATGCACAAGTATTTCTAGACTATGATCAAAATCTTAGTGATATTTTTTAACTATTCTAAAATCCTATTAGCCCTGAACTTAACTTTATTGTAATTTTGTGTATCTTTTTATCTTATGTGGCATCCAAATATCTCTCACGCGTCTCAATTGCGTGGAGTCACTAAGTGTGCCACGTAAGACAAAAGGTGTATAAAATTAAAAAATAAGTTCAAGAAAAAATAGAATTTTAATTTAGTTAAAATATGTCTGTGAGATTTTGATTATAGTCTAGGGATACTTGTTATTTTTTCTAAAATAAAATATGTTTTTCCAAAAGTCAACATTCTTCTCCTTTCTTCCCTTTCGAAGTAGCAGACTAGCAGCCATAATTCTTCTCTAAGCCAATTATTTTATAAATTTTAACCAAAATAAACTTAGAACTTTTTCATATTCAGACTAGTATATATTTTCTTCAAAAAAAACTCAAAATTTTCATCTTTTTTTCTCTCTGCCTTTTAATTTATTTTTCAATCTTGAAAATGTTTGATTACTATAGAAAAAACAGAACAAGAAAAATTCATCTTTTCTCTGTTCTTTCTTTTGCATTGATTATTTTTATTATCACTTTTTCTGATAATCTCATATCTAATTTTTCTTCATCTCATTCAATCGCTTTTGTATCAAAATCAAGTTCTGAACAGCCATTGAAATCAACTTTTGTACAGAAACCCAATTTTTTGAAGAAAAACGAAGCACATATAATCAAAGAAGTACAAGACGTTGACGATCATGTAAATTTAGTTCCTCCTCTTAATCTCACAGCGGAACAGAGTATTCTAAAATTATCAAGATTGTCGAGGCAGTTCAACAGCAGAGTAAATAACTTCTTGAATTCAAGAAATTGCAGAGTGAAGTTCTTCATGACATGGATTTCCCCTGCAAATACTTTTGGGAGGAGGGAGTTTTTTCGCGTTAGAGACTCTGTTTAAATCTCATCCAAAAGGTTGTTTGATCATTCTTTCGCGTACTCTAGATACACATCGTGGGGTTACAATTTTGAATCCTTTAACTGAATTGGGATATAATGTTGTTAGCGTTACTCCTGAGTTATCTTTTCTATTCAACAAGACGCCAGTTGAGACATGGTATGCTGACCTTAAAAAAGGTAATAATAATGATAAGACTAGCAGTATTGTACAAGTATGGCGGCGTTTATCTAGACACGGATTTTATCATCCTGAAAGATTTTTCAAGTTTGAGGAATTCTATTGGAGCGCAGAGCGTATCTGCAAATGGGAATTGGACAAGATTGAATAATGCAGTGTTGATCTTTGATAGAAAGCATCCATTGTTGTACAAGTTTATGGAGGAATTTGCTTTATCTTTTGATGGAAATAAGTGGGGACAAAATGGTCCATATTTGGTTTCAAGAGTAGTAGAGAGATTGACGATGATGTCTACAGAAAAATATCAACTTAATTTCACTATATTGCCACCAATATCATTTTATCCGATTGATTGGGTTCGAATTCCCGGTTTATTCATGAAATTAAATACAAGAACTCATTCAAGATGGATAGATGCAAAATTGTTACAACTTACTGGGGAGACTTATGGAGTTCATCTTTGGAATAAGCAAAGTAGTAAAAAATAAATTGAAAAAGGAAGTATAATAGGTAGATTAATTTCTGATCATTGTTTGTTTTGTAAAGATATTTACCCTTCTTAACTTGTGAATTATTTTTTAATTGCAGATTTGTAAAAAGATAGAAAGACTTTATTTATACATTCAAAATAAGCTCTTGATCAAGTAAGAAGAGCTTCATTTCTTATTTTTTTGGTATGTTACCATTCTTGGTTTCAATAATATTACTGTTTATTTCTAGGAATAATATAGACCCTATACTTGACTTCAAATTTTAATTTTGAACTCCAAATTTTATATTGCACAAACATGCACTTAAACTATTCAACCTTTGAATAAATTAACATGCAAATCCTACCTGGCAAAACGTGTGATGTGCACGTATTTTGCACGAGTTAGGAGTAATTTTTGAGGCCCACAACGGTAAAAAAAATGCTAGAATGACAACTCTACATTTAATAAATCCCTTATATATACATATACTAAATATCATGTGCCTGCGCCACCGCAGACCAAATGTATGTTAGTTTTTTTCCTTCCAATTTATGTGACACAAATGAAATTTGAAAAGGTAAACTAATTTTTTATGTGTTTTCTAAAAAAATATTTTAAATTGTTAATTTATGGAGTACCTTTTATGTTATTTTCGAATAATATATGTTACTCCATCTGTTTTGTTTTATGTGATACAAGTGATTTTAGGAAAGTAAACAAAATTTCTTATATGATTATCACATATTTTTAGTTGTCATTTTACTGTGATTCATAGTATCTTTTAGTTCTTACGTTATTTTCAAACAATATATGCAACTTTTTTTGTTTCGATAAAAATAAGTAAGTCAACCAAATTTCATTATGTTTTTTAACTATGTTTCTAAAAATATCTTAAATTGTTACTTGCGTTTTTAAGCTTCTTTTTTATGTGATTTTCAAATATATATCAAATTAGAAATTAAAACGAAGAATTAAAGTTTTTAAATCATTATATTTCTATATTAAAATGTTCAAATCTTTAAAACTCCACATATATGCACAAATTAATAGAAGGAAGCCAAACAATTTTTATAAAATAATAATAATATATGAAAGCTCTTTTCAATAATAACACATATATATTTCATTTTTAATATATGACTCCCTCCTTTTTGATTTTATATGAACTTATTTTTCATTTCATTTCATTTCAGAAAGAAAATAACTTCTGAATTTTAATTTTTTTAGATAGCATATTAAAGATCACAAAATTGAAAAATATTTTAATACACAAAATTTAATATACATATAAATTTTAATTTTAATTTTGATTGGTTCCACCTAATATTATACTTGATATATAATTATTAAGAGCTAAGCGTAATCATTATTTATTAACTTTCATATAATAAATAGATATCACAATAACTCATAAAAAAATGAAGAAATAACAAAAATGAGGTATTACCAATAATAATACCTAAAGATGTTTCTAGAACTATTTAATTTTCTTGTTATCATTCTTGGTAGATTTTTGCTTGCATGAGTTACATTTTTACCTTTGATCATCATTCATTTCATATATAGAAAGACGTTTCTAAAATTATTTATTCTTGATAGATTTTTGTTAGAATGAAATTACATTTTTATTCTTGGTCATCTTTAATACAAATATATCATCCTATTCATTTTTATTTGTAAAGTTACTTTTAACATCTTTTTCTTTAATTTCAATCTAATATATATTATTAATTTTATCACGCTAATTTATTTTCAACTATATTAATTAGAGCCAAAATAAAGATTGAAATAATTAATTTATGATATTTTTATATAAAAAGTAGGCTTTTTTATAAGCATAATGAATAGAAAAAATATTAAAAATTAAATTAAAGTAATAGTAAAATAGAGTAATAATAAAATAAATATCACAGTAAATCACAAAAGAAATAAAAAGGAAATGAAGTAATAACAAAATAAGTTAATGGTAATAACAATAACTTAAGATGTTTCTAGAACTATTTAATTTTTTTGTTATCATTCTTGGTAGATTTTTATTAGCGTGAAATTACATTTTCTCTTAATCATTATTCACTTCATATATAAAAAGATAATTCTAGAATTATTTATTATCTTTCTTCATATATTTTTGTTAGAGTGAAATTATATTTTTGTCCTTGGTCGTCCTCCCACTTCACTCTTCTATATAATAAATATAATAGATTTTTATATTTCCAAATCAAAATATCATTTTAATTTTTTTTAATTCTAAAATGGACGTGTAAAATATTTAATTATTTGACAGTCATTGAGTGACTCACTAATACACGTGAGAGCGTTTGTAATTCACTTTCTTTAGCTCCAAAAGTCGTGTGTTTATTTTTTTATTTAAAGGTAGGTTAGCTAAAGTGTCTGTCTAAAGTATTTGTTTGTGCTCTATGAAAATTGAAGGTCAAAATTAAAATTTAAAGCTAAATTTAGAATCTAATATATGTATTATGTCTTATTTCTATACGACCATACGTGTTAAATGAATCATACATAATAGTGTATATGTGCGTACAAGTAATATACATATGATTTATTTATTTGCAATAAATATTAATTTTAGGACGGTTCCGTAAAATTACATTGTATTTATTGACAAAACCTTATCCTAAGTAGCTTTTGTTTGAAGCTATCCATCTTTGACTTAAAAGACTTGTGGAAGGATATTGGTGGCTTTATGAATTGTTAATTTTCTAATGGACATCCAAGAATCATCATGAGTTACATCATCATATATAAAAAAACATACCACGCATTTTTTTAAAAATGGAATTGATAATGATGGGTGATTATATTAACAAAATAATCTCAGAAGATTAATTGGTCACAAATTTAACCTCTTCAAATAATATACATTTAAAAAGTTAACTACACCCGCTAAAATTATTTCAGACAAGAAGAAGATATTCCTCACTCTTAACTAGCTAGAGATTTTCGGTTTGACTCTACAAAAAATGATAGAAAGTGTTTCATCCTTGAATAATTCTTATATATAGATTAGTTGAGTTGTAACATGAAGTTTGATACCATTTAAAAATAATAAGTGTAAGCTACAAAGTAAAAGGTTGATTGTCTCACTTAATAGTTTTTCACTATTGACTTCAATAAATTTTGCATTGCTGATAGTCCATTGTATGTATTGCTCCCATATAGTAGCATTATACATTGGCCTGTTCAACCCTCTTAAAATCCTATCCCACAAGCTTCTCACATAAGTACATTGCACAAAGAGGTTCTCCCTTAATTCCTTCTGCAGCTGGCATAGACAACATGTTTTCTCTACATCCAGACCCCATTTGCTCAGTCTATCAGTTGTCAGCATTTTTCCATGAAGTTGAATCCGTGTTGTAAACTTTGATTTTGGTCTGGAAGCATTCATATACATTAGATATTTCCATGGCATTACATATTGTTATAAAGTTGTCTTATCACACTTTTCTCTAGATTGATATTAGGAAATTGAGATATAACAGTCCTTGCCTCCAATATTTTCCTAATCATCCAGCATGCCTGCTTTGCTACTTGGATATTAACTGAGGTCGTCATAATATTTTTGAGAAAAAAAATTTGGGTGGTCCGAGAAGCTAGATCCATGGGTAATACACATGAAAAATTGAGGAATTTGGGTAATTCTTAAAAAAGGTCTGTAAATGCGAAAATAGGCGTTAAAATGGTATGAGTATATCTGGTGGTTCTCCAAATCATAACAGAGGTCCTCATAAAATTTTCAGTTTTTTTTTTGAGTTTCCGAGATACCAGATTTATGGGCTAAAACACACTAAAAATTGTTGAAATTGGGTAATTCGTAAAAAAAGATATGTAATGTGGAAATAGGTGTTAAAATAGTGTGAATATTCGTGGTGGTTTCCCAACTCATTACAGAGGTCCCCATAAAGTTTTTCTATAAGATTTTGGTGCTTTGAGGTGCCGAATCCATGAGTTAGTACACACGAAAAATAAAGAAAGTCACGTAATTCCTAAATTGGCTTGTAAATGCGAAAATATGCCTAGAAAAAATTGGTGGACTATATGTAACGCATCCCCAGCTCATTATAGAGTTCCTTATAAAATTTTCAGACAAATTTTGGGTTCTTTAGGCGCAAGATCCATGGGCTAGAACCCACGAAAAAACAAAAAAGTCGCATGATTCCTAAGAGTAGCCTGTAAATGCGAAAATATGTCTTAAAATGGTGGGATTGTACGTAACGCTATGAATTTATTTAAGAAAGAAACCACTTATTATTTTAATAGAGTTTGAATGATATTAAGACTCTGTTATAGATCTAATTCATTATCTGAATGGTTAATATCAGTGGGGAACCTCAGTACAACAACACTAAAAGAGTCTTAAGTACCACCCAGGAGCCATTGGGCCAACTAAATCATTTATTCATTGGGTGCTCTATGTTAATTTTATACAAATACCTATCAATTTTTACATAGATATATATATTCCGTAACGAAGTTAATGGGTGCTCGAGCATCTGGCGGACACCATGTGGGTCCGCTCCTGGTTAAGATTCAGACCTTCATTAAGCGTAAACAAATGAGGCCTAAATGTTTCTAAAGCCTATAGTGACACTAGATCCAATGACAATAATTAACTAATGTCCGTAAATACTTTATTATTCTATTTTAATATGTATATTTATTGCTGCTAAAATTGATTATCTTATATTGATCCACCAAAATAATAGCCAGCAAATATAGAATATTTGTACATTATCACATGACATAAATTAAATACATGTATTTGGTATCCAGACTCCACTTAACCATTCCAGCTGGCGACCTTTGCAATTGTTCTTTGTTTAATTAATCTTCATTAGTTTTCTTGTAACGTGTGTATTGTCATCTCTATGAATTATTAGTAAAAGTGAAGTTTTCAATCTCTCACGTAAAATACGAATTGATAATCCTTCATCAACTTGGATTACAGGAATCATGCATAATGTCTATTTGCATGGGAAAAATGGTCACGTTTTTCCCCAACAGGTTAATTTGATTACAAGTTTGGATTCAGAATTTGAATTCTTATATCCCCTAAAGTCAATAGACTACTAAAAATCACTATTTTTTCACCAAAAAATATCATTCGTTATTTCTATAGATATTTTGATTGAATCAATGAGAACAAAGAATAGTAACACTTTCATACGAAAATATTAGGAAGTTTCTCACGTGAGAATTTGTTTTCTACCATATATTTTCCCAATAAGCTGGTTTGGTTGGAAATAAATGAAAAAAATCAAATTCTATAGCATAAATTTTTTACTTATTCGAAATGGAAAAAATCTTTGTTTTTAGTAGTGTGATATACTGCAACAATAATTGAGTTGACAGTCAAATTAATATTTATAAATATTCAGTAGATTCCTAAATGTATATACTGATTTCATGTGAACCCGTGTATGCATGCTTATATAGCATAAATTCTCCCAACTCAATAACTATACTTTTAGATGTGATTCTCCCAGATCGAATCGTTACGTTGTATCACCTTATTATAAACATTTATCAAAATTCGAGTAAGATGAATATGGGAATATGTACTCCACCAGGTGTACCAGTCCTAGGATCATACTAATAATAACAACAACTTGTGATGCAATTCCATAGTAGAAACGCCATATAATCGTCACTTCTATTGTATAGCATCTTGTATACTTTCCATTTTGAAAGATAATATTCGAATATTCAAAAACTTGTGAATGTGATTTATTTCTTTTTGAGTTGTTAAGCATGAATGTGGGGGGATTCTCCATGTTAAAAGATAAAAATGTCATAACATTGTCAACATATTTTATTCACTAGAAAATAGAATTTACACGCAAAAAAAAAAAGAGGAGATAAAAAGAAAGAAGAAGAATTAAGAAGGTGAATAGAATTTTGTCTACTCGCAAGTTGCAATAGATTACATTTAGTGGTGGAGCTGGAAGTCCAGAGTTAGGGTGTGTTTGGTATGAAGGAAAACATTTTCTCATGTTTGGTTGGGACAAAAGTCTTGGAAAATGTTTTCCAAATCAACTCATTTTCCTCAAAATTAAGGAAAATGACTTCCCTTCAAAAATTAAGGAAAACATTTTTCAAAACTATTCTCCAACTTTAAGGGTGTGTTTGGTATGAAGGAAAATGTTTTCCTGGAAAATAAGTAGATTTTGGACTTATTTTCTCATGTTTGGTTAGTGAGTGGAAAATATTTTCCAAAAATGATTTTTAGTGTTTGATTTATGAATGAACAAATGTTTTTTGAGAAACATCTTTTGTTTTTACTAGAGTAGAAAATAATTTATGAAATTGAAAATATTTTTTAGAAATAAATTTTATTTAATTATTTTTTTTGGGGGTGGGGGGTGGGAAGTAGGGCTGTGCAAAAAACGGGTAAAACCATTAATCCGAACCGATTTTCGGTTTATTGGGTTAATGGGTCGGGCTATTGGGTAATTGGGTCGGGGACCGGTTCACTAACTTTTTTAATTGGATTAACGGTTCGGGTGACGGGTTTGGGAAGGAAATATCCCGGGTAACCCGATTACCCGACTATTTCCCCCTAAATTTTCTAATTTTCTAATTCACAATTAGGTTACAAAGTAGAAACTAGAAACCTTCGTCCTTCTGCTTCTTCTTAATTTTCCGCCGCTCTCTCAAGTTTCCAATTTCCAAACTCCGGTGAGGCGAGTCGGCGACGACTAACCAACGAGTAACTCAGGCGTCCGGCGAGGCGAAAACTACTCTCTAGTCACTCAGCCTCTCAGGCGAGGACGGAACTCACGTCTCACAAGGTAACGACTAACAATGACATCTTAGTCCTCAAGAGTCAAGCTTTAATATCTGTATTCGTTGATTTCGTTCCATTTATCATCATTCATGACCTTCTTTCTTGTACATCTAATATCCGTAGGACAGTGATTTCCCTTTTCCTTTTCTCATGGTGTTCATTTGGTGTTTCTTGGTGAAAGAATGAAATTAAAAAGATGGGCAGGCCGGATGGGTGTAGTTGGTGGTTGTCTGAGAAGTGAGCGTTATTTTGTTGCTTGGGTTTGCATATAGGACTATATCTCCACTGCAGGTCAAACGAATTAAGAGTCTTGAATTTCATTTTCATTTCCCCCGTCTAATACCTTCGCTCAGATCGAAGATAAAATACTTTTGCATTGTATTATACTTCACATCAAATGAGTTGTGGCATTTGTTCCCCTGCCCCTCCCACAACAAGAAAGGTTGCAAGGCTGCTTACTCTTTTTTTAGTTCCTTCAAGGCTTCATCTAGATCTTATAAAAAATAGTTCAATTAACGATTATGGCATATCTTTTCGCAGTTTTGGGTGAAAGTATCATGGCTGAAAATGTCATAACTGATAAGGTTGTTGGTGAAAGTGGAGCTTCTAATTCAAATGCAATAAATCAAAGTCAAATTGTTGAGTCTCAAGTAAAGAAAGAGAGGAAAAAAAGATCTCGTGCGTGGGATCATTTTTCTCGTAAAACTGATTCTGATGGAAATGAAAAGGGTGTTTGCAACTACTGTAAGAAAGAGTATTTTGCTGATACAAAAGATCATGGTACGACGTCAATGCTTACTCATATATCCAAATGCTCTAAGATGCCTTATAACATTGATATTAGACAATCAAGATTAGCATTTCAACCAATGATAGGTGGTAACAAGGGTGATGTAGTTGTTGTTCCATGGAAATTTGATCAGGAAGAGTGTAGAAAGGCCTTGTGTCGTATGGTAATTATTGATGAACTTCCTTTTAGATTTGTTGAAAAAGAAGGTTTTAAACAATTTATGAAAGTAGCACAACCTTGTCTCCACATGACTGCTGAGAGTTGGGTGAGCACTGAGCATAAATGCATACTGAATTACTGATAGTGATAGCCTTACTGTGAAGTGTGAACTCATTTTGTGTCTTTGTTATCTTTCAGTTTCAAGGACTTGTCTCATGTATAAAAAGGTTGTGATGAATATTGAATCATGTACTGTTTTGTTTGTGTTTTAGTGTGTGACTTTGTGCTTTAGCAAGTAAAAGAAAGGCAGTGTAAGTGTTTGCTAGTATTCTGTCACTTTAGTATGCTTTAGTAATTAGTATGCTGTCACTTTAGTTGCACCGTCGCAGGACCTTTTGCCTGTTCTTCATGTGATTTTTATTTTAAAAAAATGTGTGATATGTTAACGGTTAACCCGATAACCGAACCGATAAGGGTCGATAACCGATTAACCGATAACTTAATGGTTCTTTAACGGTTTAGCTAGTCTACAAACCGATAACCGATAAGCAAAACCGATAATGTTCAAAACCGAACCGACCCGACCGATATGCACCCCTAGTGGGAAGGGGGGCTGGGGCTGGTAGGGGGTGGGTAGGGGGGGCTGGCGGGGGGGGCAGGGGGTAGGTGATTTATTTTTTTTGAAGTTGAAAAAAAAAATTAATTAAAATTAATAATAAAATTAATTTTTTTGGAGTTGGGGGTGGGGGGAGGGCTGGTAGGGGGGCTAGGGGGAGGGAGGTAGAAGTTTTAAAATAAAAATATTTTTTAAAAATGAACTCAAATTTTTTTGGGAGGGGGGGTGGCCGGTGGTGGGTGGGTGGGGTGGGGTGGGGGTCAGGGATCGGGTGAAAAATAAAATTTTGAAAATGAAAATATTTTCTAATGTTGTTTTGGCAAAAAAAAAAAATGTAATTTGAAGTTGAAGGAGAGTTTTGGAAAATGTTTTCCTTAATTTTTGAAGGGAAGTCATTTTCCTTAATTTTTAGGAAAATGAGTTGATTTGGAAAACATTTTCCAAGACTTTTGTCCCAACCAAACATGAGAAAACTGGAAAACATTTTCCAGAAAATGTTTTCCTTCATACCAAACACACCCTAAATTATATATTTTTTTGGCAAAAAACATCAATTTTTAAAATATTTTCAATTTCAAATTTTTTTTCCCACCGAATCCCTGACCCCCTACAGACACACCCCACCCACCTAGCACCGGCCAGCCCCCTCCCCCCACCACCTCCCAAAAAAATTTGTGTTTGTTTTTAAAAATATTTTTATTTTAAACCTCCTACCTCCCTTCCCCCTCCCCCCCGCCAACCCCCTACCCCCCTACCAGGCCCCCACCCCACCCCACCAAAAAAAAATATTTTTAAAAAATATTTTAAACTTCAAAATTTTATTTTTTCACCTAACCCCTGCCCCCGTCCCCCTGCTACCAGCCCCCCCCCCCCCTCCAAAAAAAATTAATTTTATATTTAAAAATTTTTTAAAACTTCAAAATTTTATTTTTTCACCTAACCCCTGCCCACCCACCCGCCAGCACCCCCTACCAGCCCCCCCCCCCATCCCCCAAAAAATTAATTTTGTATTTAAAAAATATTTTCAACTTTAAATTTTTGTTTTTCACCTACCCCATACACACACACCCCTCCCCCCCCCCCCAAAAAAAAAAAAAAAATTGTTTCTGAAAAATATTTTCAGTTTCATAAATTATATTCTACTCTAGTAAAAATAAAAGATGTTTCTTAAAAAACATTTTTCATTCATAAATCAAACACTAAAAATCATTTCTGGAAATTATTTTCTACTCACCAACCAAACATGAAAAAACAAGTCCAAAATCTACTTGTTTTCCAGAAAAACATTTTCTAGAAAAACATTTTTCATGAAAAAAACATTTTCCTTCATACCAAACACACCCTTAATATCTCACGTGATCACTAACTAATGATTCTTTTCACAAAAAGTCACTTAATTTTTTTGTATAACCCTAAATCACTCAACTATGGTCTATGGCTTCTTTTCAAAGAATGTCACTCAACTAGAGTTCTTCTCAGCGAAAGTCACTCAATTTTTTTTGTAATTTCAAAGTCACTTAACTATGAATATTTTGTCTACAAAGTCACTCATATGTTGATATTTTACTTAGAAAATCACTCAATCAATTTAAATAATTTTTTTCATAAATTTTTATTGAAATACAATTTTTTTTTAAAAAAAAATAAGATGCTCATTTTAATTATTTTATTAAATATTGTTGAAACACTATTTTTGTTTTAAACTAATTTCTTAAAAAAGAATAAGACATTCATTTTAATTATTTTATTAGATTCTATTCAAACATAATTTTGTTCTAAGCTATTTTTAAGAAATAAAATAAAATGTTGTGTATCCCATACATAAATCGGTATAGAAAGGACTGAGATATATGAATAAACATTGTTATTTGTGAATTTTGGAATAGGGATAACACACGAATACCTAGATCACCTAAGCTATCTTGTAATCTCTAAATCTATGAAAAATAAAGCAACAAACAATTTTATTTTGAAATCCCCGTGAGAAGAAAGAGGTTGAGAAAGAACTTAGCTTGATTATTTTCACAAACTATTAGAGTTTAAATAGCTAAGGATATATGTCTTAAATGGAAAGAAAATTAATACGAATCAATGCAAATAAATATCAAATCAAGCTAGAGTAAATTTAGGAGTAAATCTACCTAATTCTCAGGATTCTAACACTCCCCTCAAGTTGGTGCATACAAATTATATGTACCAAGCTTGTTACATATATAACCTGTTTTGGGACTAGCTATACTAGGGACATGGTGAATATGTCAGCAAACTAATTACTTGAACGCATGAACCTTGTGATTATGTCTCCTGAAAGTTCCTTTTCTCTAATAAAATGACAATCAGTCTCTACGTGTTTGATTCTCTCGTGAAATAATGAATTTGATGCAATGTGAAGTGACTTGATTATCTCACACAAGCTTCATTGTTGTAGTATCTCAAAATTTCAACTCCTTCAGTAAATTATTGATTCAAATGAGTTCATATGTTGTCACTGCCATAACCCGGTATTCTACTTCTGCAATAGATCTAAAAACCACATTTTTTTCTTACTTTTCCAAGCCACCAAATTTCCCCCAACTAGAACACAATATCCAGAAGTAGATCATTTGTCAAAGGGTGACCCTACCCAATTTGGATCTCAATATCCAATAATCTTTTCATGTCCTCGATCTTACAATGAAGTCATTTCTCTGGAGTAGATTTTATGTATCGAAGAATGCGAATAATTGCATCTCAATGACTATCAGAGAATTCAAGAATTGACTTATGACATCAGTTGGGAAGATAATAATAGGTCGAGTCATCGAGAGATAATTCAACTTTCCTACCAGCCTTCTATGTCTTCTTGGATCGCTAGGAGGCTCCACCTAACCTGATAAGGGCTTAACATTTGAATCCATTGGAAAATCAATAGGTTTAACAACTCGAAATTCGGAAGAGGAAAGACGGCCGAAGAGGGCTACTAGTTCAATTTCACGAGACCAGTCTACGGTTCGTATGAAGTTCTATGGGTGATAGACCATTCTTGTAGGAAGTGGAAAAAATTATTTTGAAAATCAAGCTCTAGTAATACATTTTATGACCAGGAAGGTCCATCGAATGGACTACGGACCATAGGAAGGTCTCGTAGAAAGGTTCCAGATTTAGTGAAATTTTGAATGGAAATTGGTGGTCTACGGATAGGTTCCACAAATCGTAGGAATGAGTCGCAGGATTTGCTCAAGATTTAGGCCACAATCACTCGACCTACACTTGACCAGTAGTCGCAATCATAGGGCTGACCAATAATTATTTTTAAAGGGTGTTTTGGTTTTTTTCTAAGCAACAAACTTCTATACTACATCATTTTGCCTATAAGATATCAACTCTAAAAAACTATTAGTTGAGTGGCCATCTAAGATATCAACTCTAAAAGTCTGAATATGGGTTCAGTCGAACTGAACAATTTTTGTTCAAACAATATATTTGTATTGGGAAGTTTATTTAAATTTGTTCAATATATATATATATATATATATATATATATATATATATATATATATATATATATATATATTGTGTATTTTTCATCAATGCATTAACCAAATCAAAGAAAATATTTACTTGCCTAAGGCAATAGGCTGGGGCAGAACTAAAGCTCTAACTACAATTTTTGCAAAATTCAATAGCTTAAAGGGTGTTTTTTTTTCTTTCTAAGCAACAAACTTCTCTACTACGTCATTTTGTCTATAATTAATCCCTTATAACTGATTTTATCCCTAAGTCTACCCATTCTTCTTCATTCCCCTAAAATTTCCAAAGTTCCTCTCAAAGATTTTCTCTCCAAGGCTCTCAAGAATTCTAGGGTTTCATTGAGTTCAAGTCTCATTTTCCTCACCAATTGCTTAGTGCTTCAATTTAAAGGTATGTAGGGAATTGATCAATGGGTTACATTCACCCATTGAGTCCTAAAGTTTCTCCACATTCTCCAATTTAATTTTCCAAAATTGATTAGGTTTTTTCAATTCCTCATGGATTCTATTTATATGGATTAAATTGTTTGATTTTGATCATATTATGATTATCTAAACTTAATTGCATGCTTTCCAATCAATTCCATATGAACTCATGCATTGATCATGATTATGAATGAACCCTAATTTACATGAATGTATAAAGAAGTTATGAGGTTATGAATGATATTTTCATGAAAGACATGCATGATTTATGAAAATGAATGTCTTATGATTTAGGTTGCTTTAAGATTGACATCAATTCAATTGTGAAAAGTTTTCTAACATCAGGATCATGATTTGGTGAAAGATTTTCTTACTCATGCATTATTCAAGATTTAAGGAGTTATTCTATGATGTTTTTAGCTTGGACTAGTACTTTAATTGTGTTTTTCCATGGATGATGCTATGTTTATGATTATGATTAATTTTGTTAGAATTTTACTTAGCACCAAAAGGATATAGAGATGGAGGATCTCCTACTAGTAGAGGCAGACTCTCTAGGAGCAATCTCGTTATCTCTAACTATGTGTCCCCGTAGGTTGTCTTAAGTGACATAGCTAGTAGATCCATCTAAACTAAAAATTAAGACCCTTACCCTTGCAAGTAAGGATATCTCTTTTCGACGTGAAAGAAAGACACTAATTCCACGTTATATCTCACTTGGTCTATGTAGGTTAATAGTAAATATCTCACAAATGAACTAATAGTAAATATCTCACAAATGAACTAAGATACCTTCAAATATTTGATGAAACTTTCCTTATGTTTTAAGAATCATTGACCATGTTCATGATTCATGATTCTTCTTTAAAGTTTTTTACTATGTTTAGCTTGAGCATGCATTTCATGTTTTTTATTATGTCTCCTTATTATCACGATTTATGTTTTATGCATATCTCTCATACTTAGTAGGGGAAATTACGTAAAATAGCAAATATTTAGCCTATATTAGGTACTATAGCTACAGTTCAAAAAAAATTGTAATTTGTGGCTACAATTTTGCAATTCTTGTTATTCCTCTGATTTGTATAATCTGATTTGTATAAATTTAGAATTTGTAAAATTCGATTCATGATTTAATAAATTCAGAATTTTGTATATGGTTACCCTAGCTATTTGTATACGATTTATGAAAATTTCATAATAAATTGCCATGTTAGTATATTGACAAGTGAATAATACAAAAGGAGTTCTATAAAATCCTAAATGTATAAATATATACTTTCTATATACTTACCCTATTTGTATATTCACAACTGAAATATACAAACAGACAGAAATATACAACCGCAACCTTTATAGCAAACAAAACTATAACTATGGAGCACAATTATCAAAACTATAGTTGTAAAGACTTATCATGTTTATTGTGTTTGCTATTTGTGAAATTTTCTCTTTAAAATATTTAATGTTTGAACGTACTTGGGCTAATATTTTAACGGAAAAAGTATGGGATTAATAGGGGTGTGCAAAAAGAGAACCAACCGGTAAAGCGAATAGAAAAAAATGTTATTGGGTTATTGAGTTTTTAATGGGTTTATAAAAAAATTATTGGGTTATTGGTTCGGTATCAATTTTTACTATTGGGTTATTGGGTAAACCGATAACCCAATAAGACAGTAATAATTTATTATTTTACCCTTCCTAATTATTAAATATAAATAATTTAATATATAATTAGACACTATAACTATATCAAATTATTAGTACTCTACCAACTTCACACTAGACCATTTTACTAGTTTTACTAGATTTACTGGTTACTCAAAACCTAAAGATTAAAGTAAGGGGGTCACAATTGTAGCTATTCTAGAAAATGTTTTCCAATTTCCCATGTTTGGTTGGGACAAAAGTTTTGGAAAATGTTTTCCAAATCAACCCATTTTCCTCAAAATTAAGGAAAATGACTTCCCTTCAAAAATTAAGGAAAACATTTTCCAAAACTCTCATCCAATTTCAAATTACATTTTTTTTTGGAAAACATCAATTTTAAAAAAATATTTTCAATTTCAAAATTTTATTTTTTCACCCAATCCCTGACCCCACCGGCCAGCCCCACCCCCCAAACCCCACCCCCTCCCCAAAAATTAATTTTGCTTTTTAAAAATATTTTTAACTTCAAATTTTTATTTTTAAACTCCCACCCCCCCACCACCCGCCCACCACCCCAACCTCCAAAAAAATTAATTTTGTTTTTTAAAAATACTATCAACTTCAAATTTTTATTTCACTCCTACCTCCTCCCCCAACCACTACCCCACCACCACCACCACCACCACCCAAAAAAATTATAATTTTGTTTTTAAAAAATATTTTCAATTTCATAAATTATTTTACTCTAGTAAAAACAAAAGATGTCTCTCAAAAACATTTTTCATTCATAAATCAAACACTAAAAATCATTTCCGGAAAATATTTTCTACTAACCAACCAAACATGAGAAAATAAGTCCAAAATCTACTTGTTTTCCATGAAAACATTTTCTAGGAAAATATTTTTCATGGAAAACATTTTCCTCCATACCAAACACACCCTTAGTCTTGTTGAACTATTTTATTGTAGTTTTAGTTTGTAATTCTAGGTTGTAACATTTACAAGTTTGTAAAGGTCTGTATATGATTAACATAAAATATTTCATACTATGTTTTGGTGCTAAAATGTAATTACAACCTTTGTACTATATTTTCTCTTATTGATACAATTTCTCATAATCTTTCTTGTTTCACTATATCAAAGCATTTAGAGAAGTTAGAAGGCATATAATATTTTACGGACATTTTCTTATTGGGTAAACCGAAAACCGAACCGATAATGATCAAAAATCGATAAATCAAAAATCGATAAAGAATATCTTATTGGTTTGTTATTGGGAGCATTTATAAAAATTAAAAATCAATAAACGAAACCGATAATACATAAAATCAAATCGATCGATGCACACTCCTAGCGGTTAAGCAAACATATACTAGTTAATTAGCTAACATAGTTACAGTTTGCATTAATTACATTTCGGAACTTACTTCTGGCTATAATTACATTCTCTCTCTCCTCTCTTTCTCTCTCTTGCCTCTCTCCCCTCTCTTTGGAATGTTGCTCGCGGCTCTACCCTTTTTCAGTCATCTCTCCCTCGCATCTCTCCTCTCCTGCCCAATCTCTCTCGCTTCTCTTCTACCAATCTCTCTCACACACAAAATTTATACAAAATACAAATGTATAATTTGTGTTTGTATAAAGCGAGAGAGACAAGATATACAAATACATATCTCTCCGCCCTATACTCTTATAATTATACAAATACAAATCTTTCTCTGCCCAGTTCTCTTTTGAATTTCTCTCTCACTTTATACAAACACAAATTATACAAATACAATGTATAATTTGTGTTTGTATAGAGCGAGAGAGATTGGATATACAAATATAAATTTTTAACTCGATTCAATTGTATGCAGATATACAAATACAATAATTGATACATATACATAGTAGTTACATACATACAATTCACCTCTCTCCATTCTCTATCCTCTCTCTTGCTCACCTCTCTCGCTCACCTCTCTCCTCCGTCTTCCAATCTCGCTCGTCACTCTCCACCCTATAACTTGTAGCTATGAATTGTAATTGGCAAACTACAGCTATGGAACATAATTGCGTTATTTTTGAGTAGCTATGTGCGAAAACTCCCTTATTTTTATTAGGGGTGTCAAAATGAGCCCAAATATAGATAACCGTCCAACACACCCATAATTTTATGGGTTAGGCTCAAGATAATTTGAATTGATTTCAATCTCAACTCATTCAAAGCATTAAGTCATTTTAAAAGAATCTTCAATTGAGCCCAATTTCAAATTTTACGACTCTTTTTTTATATTAGTTTAATGTATTTTCTCATATTGAAGGGATGAATTACAATCTATTTTATATCTTCTAGGATTTACCTTTCATTTGTAATTTCTTCATTTTTTATTTGCTTGAGTTGAAATTCAAATTGTGGTTATAAAAGGTAAATAATAATATGTTAAGATTATTCAAATTAAGTGGATCAAATTGAGTGGATCACGACCAACACAATATTTAAGATCATTTGAGCCCAACCCATTTGAACCCAAATTTTTTTGAGTGGGTCATAATCCAACCCGATTTTTATTTAGAAAAATTACATGAATTGGTATATTTTAATAAATAATTACTGATTTTAGCAATACTTTTTATTTATTACCATTTATAGTAATACTATGTTAAATCTGCAATATGTATTAAAAGTGAATTATGATGCAATATATATGAATTATAATTGTTTTTAAAGTATATTATGTTTGTTTGGTAAAAATTTGACACATTGAATTATAAGTGTATTAAAATGTGTGATAAATGAATTAATTATCATTAAAATTTGTATTATATGTGAATAAAAAATTATTCTTTGTAATATGAATTAAACTTGTATTATAAATGAATTAAAAGTGATCAAGTGAAAAAAAAATATTATTGCTATAAATGATAAATATTTTTTATTATAGTATATTTATGTAAGTTTCCCTTTTTATTTCCATCCAATTTAATATTCCTAAATTTAATCAAATCTGTCCATTTGACACCCTTAATTTCATCATGTTATAAACCCATACATTGAATTAAAATCCCCGCTCTTGTTTTACTGAAAAACTCATAATGTAAACCTCCGTACAAGATTAATTGAGCGAATATCGCTTAGAATATGTGACTCTAAACTTGTATACATTGTTAATATAAAGATCTTTTATATTATCTCATTTTTTATATGTCTTTAGCAAATAATTTCTCTTATTTTAAGATTATAAATTTTATCTTTATTAAAAAAGAGGGGGTGGGAGGGGGGCGTAAGTAGGGGTGTGCATTCGGCTTTTCGATTTGATTTTATACTATTCGATTTGAGTTTTCGGTTTTTTATTTTGAAGAAGTGTAATCCAATCGAAACCAAATTGGAAAAATTACTTAAATACACTCCTTTACTTACCTTAATACCCATTTATCCCTACTTATTATAAAAAATTTAAAAATCCCTTATTTCCCCCAATTAATAAAATATGTAAGATACATATAGATTTTCCATCTTTTTTTCAGCCAATTACCACGTTTTACTTTACAAAAGTAAAATCTTATTGTCAGGCAACACACTTCCCCATTAACAATTACCCTCTTTAATTTTCTTCCTAAAATATCTCGCCACGTTTAGCAACAAATTTTTCCTATCAATTTGAATTTCAGTAGGAGTTTAGCAGCAAAGTTTTTCTATCAATTTGATTTTCTCTAGGAGTCTCCCTCAAGTATTTAAATTTCTAAGTTTTTAAAAGGTAAGAATTTTAGTCTCCATTATTGTCTTCTTTGTGTGCTTTTTACCGATAATAGGAACATGCTCCATCGCGTCAATCACATAGTGTTGGTGCTTCTAATACTAATGCTAATCGTGTGTATGATTCTGATGATGAAATGTGGGCTGAAAACAGATCCAAGAAATTGCATGACCCATTAGCGATGAAGAACAAGAATGTGATCGAGCCAAAGAAAAAGCTTGAAGAAATCCCCCCAAAAAGGCGAAGAAAAGTTACACATGTTGTTTCCCGACCCACACTTTCTAAGGTATGTGTTTAAAATTGGTAATTTTGTGTTTTGTTGATAAAACCCTAATTTTAAATTGTTGCATGTGTTTGTGAAATAGAATTAAAAGTCATTTAACAATGATGAGAGATTCACTAATTTCAAATTCAGTATAACCATCATGTATTGTACAGTTTTAAGGTGTATCAGATGCATAAGGTGTATCACTAATTTTGTGTTTTGTATTAGTAAAAGCATCATGTGTTGTACAGTTTTAAGGTGTATCAGATGCATAAGGTGTATCACTAATTTTGTGTATTGTATTAGTAAAAGCATCATGTGTTGTACAGTTTTAAGGTGTATCAGATGCATAAGGTGTATCACTAATTTTGTGTTTTGTATTAGTGAAGCATCATGTGTTGTACAGTTTTTACTGTTTTTTTTGTCAGTGCATATGACGTATCATATACATCATATATGTCTAGTGTCTTATATTTATATGTAATTGGTATAGATATGTGAATAAAATTCACGTACAATATATTTGTTAGTTACTCATGTATCTTAACTAATTTTGTGTTTTGTATCAGTAAAAACATCTTGTATTGTACAATTTTTACAATTTTTATTTGTCAGTGCATAAGATGTATCATATACATCAGATAACTCTAGTGTCTTACCCATATATGTGATTGGTTTTTGTGAATGAATCTGAATATGATGTATCATATACATTCATATAATTCAAGTGTCTTATACATATATGTAATTGGTATATGTGAATGAAATTCATTTGTTACTTACTCATGTATCATATGCATTTTCACGACGTGTTTAATATGATATCATTACAAAATCATCATGTATTTACTGAATTTACACATTATCTTAAATATATCCCTCTCCATTACAGCATATGTTTGATATTAGACAAGTACAATTTTATATTTTGTTTTTTGTATAGACAGGGCATGAATTATGTTATCAAAAAAATACCAGCACATCCATTGAGGTTTGAAGCGACGTTCAATTTTGATTTTGTGAATAAAATCAAAAAGTCCATAAAGGATGAAGGCGTTGAAATATTCAAGAATACAATTTTTGGACCATATTTGAACATTCCAAAATGTAATTTCCAGGGTCAGATAACTAAGTGTTTGTTGTTGTTGGAGGTGCAACATGAAAACAAAGATGTATTGCATGTTCGTCATGCTAATGAGAATGTATTGCAGTTTAGTATGAAGGAATTTGCCATTGTAACTGGCCTTAAATGCAAAGGAAATGTTAAGAATTTTTCATATCCGAATTCCACTCCGAGCCTGTTATTACAAAAATATTTCCCTGATTGTCCTACAGGTATAACTAAGAATCGCTTGATACAGCATTTTGCAATGGGTAGTTGGAAGACCACACAGGAATCCGTGGAAATGGCAATATTATACTTCATCAATACTTTCATGTTATGCCATCTTGGTGAGACCTTCATACGTATAGAAGAATTTCTAATGGTCGAAGATGGTAGGTATGAACTGTATCCTTGGGGTCAGATTGCATTCAATAAGCTAATTACATCACTCAGGCAAGACTTCAACCAAAGCAAACAGATGTATCGCTTATTTGGTATGCCTTATGCACTCAACGTATGAATTTACGAATGTGCCTCTAGTCTAAGTCCAGACTTTGCTGTTAAAGTAGCGAATGGTATTCCTAGGATATGTAATTGGACGGTGATGGCTGAAAAGCCAAAATATGAAAAGTTCATGGCCAGCATTTTCTCCGAGGTAACATTAATTTTAAATTCGCAAATAACAGTTTATCAATAAGCTTTATATTTTGTTGTAAATAATATTTTTTTATGATACATAATATTGTTATATCATTCAACCATTTTAATTGCAGAAAGCTTGTTCAAACATTGTACGAACGCCAGATGAGGTGGAAGCCCTTGATTTACCTGATATACAAGAGGCCAACAGAAATGAACTATCCACAACACCAGTTGTTGCAAAAAAAGTGCAAACTAAAGATAAGTCAGATTTTGAGGATTTCTCAACAAGCCCTCCTGGTCATTTATTGAGAAGATCCTCACGTGTATCTGATACATCATCTCCACCACCACCCAAGAGGAGAAAGAATCTTGATACACATAAAACAAAGAGGTCGAAACCTTTGTCAAAGCAGTTAAGGCCGCCATTAAATCAATCATTCTCAATGCCAGCTGAAGAACCTACCTTGCCTGCTAATGTATCTTCTGTCCATGTCTCTTCACAAGTCTCAAAAGATAAGTCTGTGTATCCCGATATTGAAGAACTGAAACAACATATGAAGGAATACGTAAGTAACGATATCAATTTTTTTAATGTTTATTCATAAATATAAAACTGAATGTTAATTTTTTTAATAGGTTGACAGTAAATTTGAGTATCTTGTGAATTTGATAAAGGCAAATCACATTGAGGTGATGAATTCTAGGAATAGGGAGGACGGTCAACAACCAAAGGTAATGTATTGTGTATGTGTATTTTCGTTGTGTGTTATAATTTTCATAGGTCATTATGTTACAAACTTATTTAATGAAGGAGATGGGCGGCAAGTCTACACCGCACATGGTTGAAGCTTCCGATGAAGAAGGCAATGATGGACACCAAGCAACCTCTCCGATACAAATGGAATTTGCCAATAATTATCAAAACATTGGTGTTGTTGATTTTGATGTTGACGATCAGGTTTACTTTACTTTATTAATTGTGTATATAAAATTATATAATTTATCATTAACTTATTTTTCTTTAAAAAAACATGTTTAAAAAATACAGACTGAAGATACATTGAAGAATCATCAAGTAATGAAGGACGTTTCAGAACTTCAATCCCCAGATGCAAATAGTCATCATACTGCTGAAACATGTGAACACAGAAAGGTAATTTTAGCATCGTAACTTGATTATTAGTATTCATCAACTTTGCAGTGATACATGAAAATGTGCCAGTATGATACGTTTCAGTTTAATTAGATTATTAGGATACATTACAGTTTAATTTGATTATTATGATACATTACAGTTTACTTGGATTATTATGATACATATTTTTACTGTTCACATCTGTAGTTTTTTTTCAAGTTCCTGTGTATGATACTATACTTTTTTATTTAGTGTGTACGTTATACAGTCCATTGCAAGATACATAGCTATGTGACTACTTAAATTTATTTGTCTCCTATATACAATTCGTAGTTTGTTGTTATCTGTCCTTGATACATTAACAATCCTTTGTGTATAATTATTTGTTGTTTAAGGTATCATAAATTGATCAGTATATTTTTTATTCAGGATGCTCCATCAGCACAAACGCCTCATCATTTCTTTGAAGGAACAATGAACGAAGATGTTTCATATAATGTTCAACACAATACCAATCAGTCTGTGCCAGATACTGTTATATTTGATACATCGGTAATTTTATGCTTCATTTATCGTTTCAATATCATATGTCTATCAAACCGTATTTAATTATCAGTTTAAACCATATAGGATTCTACACCATCTGGTTCAATATCTTCCGATACACGAGAAGCCATGAATACACTTATTGCTGATCTAGGAAGTTTGCCTATTCATGCAAATCAACAGGAGTTAACCGACAATCAAAGTTTACTTTCGGACAGTCAATTACCAATTGATATTCCAATCACAGATATTGTTGTCCGAAGCGATATAAATACTCCTCATGCACGTATCCGGATGCCTTCAAGAAACTGCAAATCCCCTTATTTAACTTCATTTGGGTCAAGTGAAAAAGAAAAAGCGGTCATGATTGATGTAATTCGTCCAAATTTTCCATTTGAAGGCTGTGAGATCACAAACCAAGCCCCTTCATATCTGATTGATGAGTTTATTGAGTGGGTTACTACAGGTCTTCTTAAAGCTCATTCAAAAAAGTAAGTTTTATATTATTTTACTGGATCTTTTCAATTTTCAAATTGCAACTATTGTTACACTTTTGAATAACATCTTTTTATTACGCTTAATACTACAGGAAATCATCAGAGGATAAATACAAAGCAAGAGCATCTTCATTGGGTTTTGAAATGATGGATTATGTCATTGCATATCCGTCAAATAAGAATTGGTTTTATGCCATGTCTCAGCCTAAAAACTGCTGGACTGATCATGTAATTTGACATGTATATATGATTTTCATGTGTATCTAAAAGCAAAATATATAGTTATACTAATGTATATGATACATTGAGTTAATATGTTATATATACATATCAATACCATATATCACTTTCAGTGTCTAGTATTTTATTTTCATTAAATTTTTTTCAAATGTATAATTATGTTTATATTTTTTTTGTAGCACATCGATGTTATTTTATACTACCTTTGTAAAAAATCAAAACTTCGAAGCATGGATCAATATAGATATACAACAGTCAATTGTTTGTTCAGTGCACATATCAACAATACCCATGATAGGTATTATAACAATGAGGCTGATGATGATATTAGTACCCAAGAACACCTTGATTGTGCAAGAGCTGTATCAGTACATGAGAGGTCAATAATCAACGTCATGAAAGGTTTTTCAATACCAGTTGGATTACCATGGCATCTAGTGGACGATGTTTATATTCCGATTAATTATGATGGAAATTTTCATTGGGTGTTAGCTGTTGTTGAACTGAATCAGAGGTTGATACGCGTGTATGACTCTTCTATGGGCACAAGAAAACGTGTATATTCTGAGGAGATAAAAAAGTTGTCAAGGATGCTACCTTCTTACCTCATTGACAGTGGTTTCTTTGAAAACAATGAGCGGACAAACTGGCCAGTACTTGATGCATACAAGGACAAATAAATGGGTACACTTTTAGAGTCACATATTCCTTTCAACATTGAATACGCTGAAGGTATCATGCAACAAGAAGACGACAGCCTGTAAGTATTTAAATTCTGGTCTACAATATATGTGTAAGTTATTTTACAAATTTATATTATGTATTTTGTTGTAGGGACTGCGGGTTATACGTAGCTACATTTGCAGAGTTTTTGAGTGACCAACTTGTTATACTACCTGATACTGATGGCCATCTTGCAAATTATCTACGCAATAGATATGCAGCATTGTTATGGAGATACGACAGCGACAAGGTCAAGGGTGGATACATAAGTGAGAATGACGATCCACCAAAGCCTAAGGGTCAATTCACAACACCAACTGAACATGATCTCGTTAACATAGATTAGTAATTAGTAGGGACAACATGAACAAGTTTTTATGTTGTTTTGTGTTGAAGACAATTATCTTTTGTGTTTATCTAAAACCTTATTTGTATTACAATAGTTTGTTAGTTATTAACATTATGTGTTTTCAAGGTATTGTTTTAGACACAGTTGTTGCTTTATAACGTTAAGGTACACAATCATTATTGTTTGAGTTTAAGTATTTTTGAAAGTTAATTTACAAAATGACGTATATGATACTTAAGGTCTAATGTGTATGATACATATTGTTTGAGTTTAAGTATTTTTGAACGCTCACTTACAAAATGATGTTTATGATACATAAGTTCTAATGTATACATATACAAATTGCAGTTATATGTTAGTCACTTGAATTATATGAATGTATATGATACATCATATACGTAAACAAACTAATCACAACATACTATTAAATTGAAAGGCACCACTGCTGAGTATAATATATCAAAATTATAACTCATAATGCAGTATACACGAAACATATAGTAAACACTTGAAAAAGTCAAGTTTGGGACACTTGAATTTACTTAAATCGTCATTACGGTGTTGAATCAATGTTTTATTCATTTACACAATAAATATTTTCACAGTATATACAAAAATTTATTTATTAAATTTGGAGTTTAAGTTTGGCACAAAATTATCAGCAAATGCATATATTTGAACATCAAATTAAGTTGTGTAACCAATACACTTTATTTAGTCCAAATTCTAAAGAAACAAATACATATAAGTACCATGAACACGAATGTCCTACTTTAAAACATTATTTCAATTCTCTTTCGGGAAGAAAGTACAAGTTCTCCTGTTATGTCCTTCTTGTCCACATTGCCCACAAGAATTATTGTTCACTGTTATTTTCTCATTCGCATTTTTCTTTCTTCGCTTTCTTGGTCGTCCAGCCAACCTTCTATACCTAGGTGGCCGGACAATTTCATCTAAAACATAGTCTGGAACAGTCCAATCCTCCTTATCTGGCATTGGAATCATTGCAACCTCGTACATTTTTTCTAATGCATCAGGCTTGTACTTGTAGTAATCAGAGCAATATGGGTGCAAATTTACATTCTTGTGCTTCAAAACTGCAATTGCGTGTGCGCAAGGTATCTCATCATGTTGAAACCTTCCACATGTGCAAGTTTTCCTCTCAAGGCATACAATGTATCTTCTTCCGGCTTCATGAACTGAGAAAATATATTCAGATGATGGAACAACCTAAAAATATAAGAAGTTAGTGATACATTACGTAATATGCAATTTATATATCATTTCCCAAACAATGTTTATCATTGAAAATTAGTTTGTTTCTGGTACATAAAACAGAAATTTAGGGAAATTGATAAATACCTTCATCTTTGAACTTTTAGATGCGTTTACAATTAATATCTCCTCAAATCTTCGGCCCAATGTGTCCTTTGTATATGACGCTATTTCTCTATTTTTATAGTTCCAACTACCAAATAGAAGTCTAGCTTCCTCCAAGAAGTCTATTATAGTTAACCTACGTGCATCGACAAGGCATCCATTGATACACTCAGCGATGTTCGAAGTCATCATTCTACCTCTGTTTACGATTGAATGAACTCTTGACCACTTCTCATAACCAGCATCTTCAAGGTAATCCTTCACCCTATGATCAACTTTCACTACCTTAGCCATTAATTTATCAAAATCTTCCTTTCTGTATGCTTTTGCCATTGAGTAAAATATATCACTTAGTGTGTTTTTACTCCTTTTGAAGCTTGAACATACATTCTTCCAAAGATGCCATATGCATGCACAATGAGGTACATTTGGGTACACAATGCTTACACTCTTCATGATACTTTCATTTCTATCTGATACAATACACATGTTTTCACGATCGCCAAATGCATTTTTGAACTATTCGAAGAACCATGTCCACGAACAGTCATTTTGAGTGTCTACAACACCATATGCCAATGGCAATATGCAATCTAATTGCAAAGAAGCACACATTTAACTTCATGATACACAATGTTTACACTAAGATACATTAATATAAATATAAAATAAGTTTTACATTACATCAGTATTACAACAGTCATACCTGCACCATCGAGTGTGCTCGCTGATACAAAAGTACCCTTGTAAGCCCCGCCAAGATGTGCAGCGTCCACTACAACTACAGGCCTGCAGTAGTCGAACCCTCTTATCAACGGTCTTAGGGCTATGAAAAGATACATGAATTTATTATCTTCCGTTTATTGCATTCTTATATATGAATTTGGATACACTTTATTTAGCATCCATATGTATCTCGGCATCTGCTTATATCCTTCTGATGGCTTACCCTTGAGCATTTTTAGTGCACGTTCCCTAGCACGCCATGCTTGCTGGTATGATATCTCAACCCCATATAATTCTCTAATATCTTCAATTACATCTCGAGGGGTGTGGATTCGTTTATGATTTACCAATTTAGGGGCAATCACACCACTAATAAATCCAATTGTTGCTTGTACTTTTGTTAGTATCCTATCCCGCATCGGACATGTATGTTCACTATTGAAATATCTCACTTTGAATACATCAGATTTTTTTCTGCAAGAAGATTTTAAAGTCCATCCACATTGATCGCTGAAGCAAACCAACACATAGCTGTCCAAATTTTTTAATTGGATTAATTCATATAAGAAAAGCAATGTTATAATTATCACAACGAAATATATACTACTTATACTTATGTATCACACACAATATAAATAGAACTGTACTAGAGAAAAACAATCAAATTAGAGAGAAAGCATTCCAATACTTTTTTTTATCCGATCTTTTCACTCGAAAATTGAAGTTGTTCTTTATTTTATATTTAGCCATTACAGCAATGAGTGTTGCTTTATCCTTATACAACTGCCTCGTCTTCACATCAGTACTATTGGAATCAGTTATGTAATTCGTAGCATTTAATTCTGGAATATAATCAATGTCACAAATTCTCAACTCGACCAGACCAAGAGCTTCAGTATCTCTTTCGGTACCTTCCACTCATACGACTTTCCCGGATGAACAATCAAAATTACGTATCTCCCCAATAATTTTATCAGTTGTATCAATACAAAGCGGATACATGCCGATTCCAGGCGCATTCTTTTTTACTTTCAAATAAAGTTTCACACCCATGTCGTTCTTGATTTTCAATGGACATGAGCTTCCCTCAATGTATCGGATTTTAATATCTTTTGTAACAGTGTCGATCTCAAGCTCTGATAAAATCAACGCTTTCAGATTCACAAATGAAATGGAATGTCCAACAACAATTCCATCAACTTTGTAACCTTCATAATTAACATCGCTTACACAAATTCCAGAATGCCGTAGCAAAATTGAGATATTCATCTTCTAACCTATTTTTTTCGATTTCTTAGAATGCAGATCAACTTTATCAGAAATAATTTCGTTTTATGAAGCTACTCTAATTTCAAATTTGAATTTATCAATCAGTTACGCAAGCTGTCGAGCGTAAATTTGATTATAGTTATTAATAACAAAAATTACGTTATCTGTACCTAATTAATCGCAACAGCTCCAATTCAGATGTATCAAAAGTAATGTATCCCGTGCTTCTCAAGATGTATCCCACAAACTTAATTTTTAAGGGATTTTTGATAAATACAATACTAAAAGGGATAAAACGTTATTTTGTATTTATAATATGTGGTTCCTATAATTTATACAAATAAATTTGGTGTGGTTTGGTTTTTCTCTTTTTTATTTGGGTTTTTTTTTGTTTGGTTAATCGGTTATGTCAATAATTAGAAACATAACAAAATTATTTGTAATTTTAAATATATATATATATATATATATATATTATTTCTTCTTTCTCATTTTTATCATATACTTCAATATTTTCATTTCCTTCGTCAGTTACGGCTGAAGAATAAGATATCTAATCCACTTTAAAACTTTATTTAACAATTTATAATTTATGACAAGTCTAGGTACTCCTCTCTCTTGTTCTACTTGTTTATTAATATAAAAAGCAGTACAAGACCATGGAGATTTTGAGGGTCTTATTATATATATATATATATAATATTGAATTTTTTAAATATACTTTTAAATATAAATCACAAGTAAAACGTAAAACACAATACTTAAAAGTATATCAATTATAGATGTCCAAACATAAGAAAATAAACTAAATTATAATGAAAATAACTAAAAAGGGACAAAAGTGGTTAACTCCAGCTTAATTATATATATATATAATATATATATATATAAAATTCAATTTTCGATTTTTATTTTTCTAAATCCGAGACCAAATAAAAAAATCAACAAAGTAATTATAAATCCAAAATCAAATCAAGAATAAAAAAACTAATTCAAATTAAAATTTAATTTAATTTTATTTAATTTTTCGATTTAATTCAAATAATACACACCACTAGGCATAATTATCAATTGAGTTAGAATAATATCATTATTTCCTTACAATTATGATATTGTACAAAAGTAAGTTCATAAAGTAAAATACGTGTAACGTATTAATCCAATTATTCGTCAATTCTAGTACGCCTTTTGCATTTTTTTCTATGAGTTGATCCATTTAGAAGGAAAAAGAAAGAGTAATGCCTATCCTTTTTCTTTTATTTTTTACTTTTGTTTTGTTACTGCAATATTAAAATATTAATTAAAGGCCTTCTCTTTCAATACATAAACCAAATTAACATGTCAACAAATATTTTTTTTTATGGAATATAATATGTTCTCTGAGTTAATATTAGTACTAAAAATAAAAGGAGAAATTTATTTTTATGAAATATAAAGGATAACATGTTCTTGTGTTCTGTATTTGTATTAGTGTTCGATTAATATAGAGTCTCGTTTGGAAGGAAACATTTTCTATCAAAGATTTTTTTCATACCTAAGACTCAAACTCAAGATCAAAGACAACATATGTTGAGTATTTCATCAAATAAACCTTCTTGTGATTCGTCTTTTTTGTTAATATACTTGATGACTCATGATTTGTTTTATCATGCTTAGCGTGAAGAGATAGTTTGTTTCTTGTGAAAAGAATATATTAATAACTAATTACAATTTCATGTAGTTCATATTAAGTGAATTATTTGGGTATAACACACCCCTAAGAAAAATATTTAATTTTTTTTTTAAAGATTATTTCTACTATTACCTTTTGATTATTCTCAAACTAATTGATTAGAAAATGTAAAGTAATTAAGAATTCCCATTTTAAAAAAAGTGTAAATATGGAGAAAAGATAGTAGACAATTTTTTGAACTTAAAAAAATCACTTTGAATTGCGAAAAATTCAACAATAAACTTAATACTCCCTCCCGCTATTCCTAATTATTTGTTTATATTTTTTTTAGTTATCACCAATTATTTATTTATTTCGATAAATTAAGAAAGGATAAAAAAATTTAATTGTTATATCCTTAATTAATTATTTTGAAAAATGTAAATTTTTTTGAAAGTCTTAAATTTTTAATTCATTCACTTCATAATTAATAGAATAAAATGATAAACTTACTAAGTCAATTATCGTTTTCTTAATATGTGTATCAATTCAAAAATGAACTAGTAATTAAACAGAATAGGGACTAAACGGAGTATGTGTATTTGAAAGTTTATAATTACAAATATATAAGATATATGATTTATTTTTGTCGTATCTTATATATTTCTATATCTTATTTATAAATTATAATTTGCTTATTTGATATAATTATATAAAAGTCGGAGAATTTCATGGATTTGTTATTGTTGTTTCTAGGAAACAAAAATGTAAAACAGTAAAAGAAGGCAAAGCCAAAAAGTGAATGACCAGACACCTACTCACCTAGACAAACAGTGTCAATAAAAAGGCTGTAAACTTTTGTTGTTATTCAATTCTTAAACCCCCAAGTGCAGGTCGGTACTAAATATGCTTAAACCCCTCTCTTTTTTCTTACCCGTGAACCCCAAATTGCTATATTATTGTTTTTTTATGTTGTTGTTATTCAACTCTTAAACCCCAAGATTCAACAACTTATGGAAATTTGCTTAAATGGGTAAAATGAAGTGTTTTATACTTTGTTAGTGCTTATATTCAATCTTGATTTTAGACAAATAGGAATATCTTTAGTTGATGTGCTTTTCTTGTTTTGTCAAAATGGGTAGAGGCATTGATTCTTTTTTTCAATGTTGCATTGCAACAAAATCATGTCATGTGTTCATATGTGTTCATTGATTTCTGGTAGATTCTTTGCTCATAAAGTTAATTGCTTTTTTCCCTCCTTTTTGACATTGGGGGTACCTTTCTCTTTATGCTAAGTATGTAGGTAAACTTAGACAAAGTGTAACTGGTGTAAGCTATCTAGGAAGACACTATTGGTTGTATTCCATTTTCACCCTTTTGTGAGGTTATAAGTAGATGTGCTTAAATGTTGATTATTGGCATTGCAGGGGCATTTTTCAATAGGGTGCAAGTGTTTTAATATTTTCGGGTATAGCAATGAGCTTCAGTGGCTCTACAGCAGGTTCTGGTGGGTTTTGTGTTCATTTTTACAATGCAATTGTTTTAAGTATTTTGCCCTAGCAAACCAGGACAAGTAAGCTAAATGTTTGAACAAAAGGTTGATCTTGCAATTGTTTAGGTAGCGGAACAACTCGAACATCATTGGAATTTGGGAGGACTCATGTTGTTAGGCCTAAAGGAAAGCATGAGGCAACTATTGTTTGGCTACATGGTCTAGGTGATAAGGGCTCAAGGTATTGTTTCTATCATAAGCGTTAATCGTGCTTTTAAGGTGTTGACGCCTTTGAGGACAATAAAGCCGCGATAAAGACTGTCACAAAAATTGTTAATTGATATATGATTTACTGATTAAATTATGATCAATATATGATGATGTTACATAGTTTTGTCTAAATACCTGCACTATCAGGCTCTAGTGACCTGTATTACACTCTTTTTTGCTCTTGAGAATGGAGGTATTGCTTTTAGTCCATATGCTTCTCAAGCCTAGTTTGGTCAATTTTGGCTCTTCACCTTTTCTTTTGTTTACCTCTATCCTGTCCCAATATAATAAAGCCCGAGTACGAAACGAATGCGTCGTTGTCTTTTTGATCATTTACTTGATTCTTAGGGATCAGGCAGCCAGATGTCGAATCAGGGACCACTTGTTCACTTGCTGATTTTCCTATAGACCAATTAAACAAAACAAGATAAAGTTAATTATTCACAATGTCAGTGACTAATTTGGTGTCACTAAGACTAAGATTAGGCCCATAAATTTTCATATTAAAAATTTAGTCTAATTTGTCCATTTCAACAAACCTTTTCATAAATTAGTTCTCCAGATTATTTTGTGGTCCCTAAGCTAAATGGATCACTAGTCTCCAAGTTGTTTCTTTAACTGTACAGTATTTTAACATTTCATGCATAAAGCTGACAGCTCTTTCCTTGAAACTTTATGTTGCATATTTAATCCAACTTGTATTATCTTGCTTAATTAGCTACCAGAACTTGTTGCTAACTCTTCTTTCTTATCTACTTTGCAGCTGGTCCCAGCTTCTTGAAAGCTTTCCACTTCCTAATGTAAGGAAATAGTCAGTCTATGCAGGGTGGTTTCTCTAATAAGCGCGATATTTATTTCGTTGTGACTTGTCGGTATCTTTCCTTCTTAAATGGTGTGCAGGTCAAATGGATTTGCCCAACTGCTCCTACTCGTCCTGTTGCTGCCTTTGGTGGATTTCCCTGCACTGCTTGTAAGCCTTATTTTCAGAAACAATGTTGTTTTCTGTTTGTTGATAATCATATCTTCTATTTTGTTGTATGCTTGCTTAGCAATGTCTTTCTCTCACTGTTCAATATCTTTTGCTTATCTACTGATTAAGGATAAACAACAGAGGTCCTATTAACTTGAATTATTTTAGGGTTTGATGTAGGAGATATTTCAGAAGATGCTCCTGATGATTTGGAGGGCTTAGATTTTTCTGCAGCACATGTTGCAAATCTCTTATCAACAGAGCCAGCTGATGGTATGTTTCTTTTTCAACTTTTTAGAACAATATGTGCCAGAAAATCTTATGCAAGATGAAACTGGTGCTTCAAATATTATATATGTTGAAAATCATTTCATCACTATATCTAGATTGTTTTAATGCACTGTAAGTTGGTATTTGATGTGTGGCAGTTCATCATTGCATATATATCTGTAATTCTTTTTCATCTTCAGTGAAACTATGTGTTGGAGGATTCAGCATGGGAGCTGCAACTGCTCTTTATTCAGCTACATGTCATGCATTCAGTCAGTATGGTAATGGAAGCCCTTATCGAGTTAACCTGTGTGCAGTTGTGGGCCTTAGTGGCTGGCTTCCTTGTTCAAGGTAGAATGTTATTTCTTAGAGATACCTGCAGCTTTTGTTCCCATGGAATTTTAATGTTTTTTCTTAAAACCTGTTCCCATGGAATATGTTCCCCTTATTAGCTGGTTTTTTCAGGACATTAAGGCGACGAATGCAAGGAGTGAATGATGCTGTAAGGCGTGCAGCATCTTTGCCAATTTTGCTCTGTCATGGCGCTGGTACTTCCATTGCATGCTTCCAACTTTTGGAATCTTAAAGTCCATCTAACCTTCAGTTTTTTAGTATATATTAGCTTTTTTACATTGCAAATATATGAAGGACCTGCAAGGTTGTTACTTAAGTGAGTTCCTGCCATATGTTGGTTGTCTGCCTGAGATTTCAATTCTCTTTGATGTCCTAATGCATTTATTTCTGGGGCTCCTAAGTTTTTTTTTGGTAAAACAATTGCCTCATAATGTCAGGGATCAGTATATGACATGTTTAAATTAATATTTATTAGATTATGAGGGTTGATGGAGTGTCTTGCGAAGCTTTATGCAAGGAAAAACTAGTAAAGGACCTCTTGTGGATGATTATACTGTGATTAACATCTTGGTATTTTTTGGTTCTCTTTTGATAGATCTCAGCTGGTGGAAAGGTTGGTTGAGAGGATATAGAAATGACCTAAATTTGCTTAGCATATCACACCGTTTTTTCCTCATTTCACTAGGTTGTAAGCTTAAGGGACAACAGTGACTATTTGTAAAGGTTCACAGTCGAAAAGAATTCTTTTGTTAACTCTTAAGACATGAATTAATTGAAGCAACTGAGAACTGGTTTGAACCCAACATACTGCAAGTATCTCTAGATAGTTGCAGTACAATCATAATTTGTTTTCTCAGTTTTTTTCTTTCCCTTCCCCATGAATATTTTCAACAAATAACTTTTAGATTGATCATGATGCAAGGATTTCATTTCTGTCCATGCTTTTTCCTGCAAAGATTGAGGAAGCCTTTAGTTCCTCGCTTCCTCGCTAGTTAACATGTCTGACTTGTCCAAAAAAGTGAAGCACCGTTTAAAAGGCTGGGAGATCATTAATTTACATTCTAAATAATTTCCAGTGTCTCTGATATAGCATCAGTCGTTTGAGAAGTTCTATGCATATCTCCTTCTAGTTGTAAAGTCTCTAAATGTGGAGCCTTCGTTCTATTACTTGTTACCTTAAAAACCCTGAAAGGAGGATGTCTCAAAGATGAGTGGTCATTCATCAAACTCTATGACTTGATGATATTGTACTTACTCTGCCCTAACAAAAAAAAAAGCAAAATCTGCTACTTTTCTCGTGTATCGGACTGTTGTTTGCTGTTGATTTGGAATTTCAGAAGATATCAAGGTCCCTGATATTCCACATGGCTGTGATTTTTCTAATTGGTTGGCCATAGTTGTCAACCGGAAGACTTTCACTCTTGCTGTTGTTTTACTCTTCATGCCATTGAATATGAAGTTAGATTTGAACCTTAACGGAATACACAATGGTTCTTGTTTCAGGTGATGACGTTGTGGCATATCAACATGGAGAAAAATCTGCAAGAATTTTAAGCTCATCTGGTTTCCAGAATCTAACCTTGAGGACTTATGAAGGGTATATATATACATTTCCACCTTCTTTCTTGGTATATACGTTAAACATCAGATGTTCCTTAAGATATCATGTTCAACTCTTCTTTTTTTCCTTATATAGGCTTGGTCACTACACAATTCCTGAAGAGACTGATGAAATTTGTCGCTGGCTGTCTGCAAATTTGTGTCTCGGGGGGACATGATAAGAATTGTTGAAGCTCTGGTATACGTGATATACACGAAGAAGAAAAATAACAGCCATAGTGTATGAACAGCTAGCCTAGGGAGAGTGGTTCATGGTATACTTGCATTATGCATCCTATTATATTGTCTTCTCTATTAGTATCTGTTGTATCAGTAAACAATAACTCACATGTGGCTATGCAAGTTTTTACAATTTTGAATTTTTTTTCTCTTGAGAGGCAAAGAAATCAGTTTGTCCTTGTTTAGTTCTCTCTTAATTATTAAAACAACCACCCAACTGTTATAAGTTAGTTATCACTTTATCAAAAGAGATTTTTTTTCTTTCTTTCCAAGTACTTAAAGTTGGTTGGTGAACCTAGTGTGAACATGTCGTGTATAGGTTCATTATTCCTTAAGGAGAACAACTCATAATTTCTCACAAGTAACTTAATGCTTGATTTATTTTTTTTCACTTGAATTATTCCTGCATGGGTTCTTTGCTTGAGGAAAAGCAAAATTTCAAGTGTAGGGTATTGATGTGCTTACGAGTCATTTGGTGTGACGCATAAGGAATAATAATTGTGGGATAAAATATAAGATTATTTTACTCTCCCTTGAATTATTTATAGCTATCCTATCATTTATATCATAGTGATAAGTTAAGTTGTCCTATATATAATGGTGGATAATTTATTCCAAAATAATTTATTCTCAACCAAATGACTCCAATATTTATGTTCCAAACTTGCGATATCAATTCTTTTGGTGGACCGTTGAATTAAGAATTCGTTTGTAATATCAATAATATTCCTTTGAGATATTTTTTAAAAGGATGTTGAGGTCAAAGCGGGTTGTATACCTAATATAAAAAGAGGAACTTTCACATATAGCCACTTAAAAATGGCCTAATTACTTTCCGTAGTTATAGTTTGATAACTACAATTCGTAGCTACATGTTATAGGGAGAGAAGAGGCGAGCGAGATTGGGAGAGTGAGGAGAGAGGCGAGCGAGAGAGGGTAGAGAATGGAAGAGAGGTGAATTGTATATGTATATTAGTTAGATAATTGTATATTATACATATGCATTTGTATATATGGCAAGCGAGATTGGAGATGAAGGAGAGAGGATAGAGCGTGGGAGAGAGGTGAATTGTATGTGTATATCGGTTAGATAATTGTATATTATACATATATATTTGTATATTTTGGCAAATTATACATATACAAATGTAGCTGATTATACAAACTCAAAGGCAACTCACGTAATTAATGTATAATGTTAGTCGGGAGTGGTAATTATAGCAAACTATATCTATGATGAGTAATTAAGTAGTATAAATTTGCTTAACCGCGTAATTTATCCATATAAAAACTCCTAACCCATAAAACTATTAATATGGGCTGGCTCACCCCATCCAAGTTAACCCACATAAGCTTTGAAAATTTTGACGAGATGAGTTGGGCTGACTCATTTTTGTGGGCCAGAAAACGATCAACCCAACCCACAAGTACACGGGCTACGGTTGTTCCGGGCTAGAGTGTTTTTTTTAAGAGTACATATTTTATTATTTTATAAATCAAATTATAATTTAAAAATATTATCTTAAATATCAACAAGAAAATATTACATTGTGTTAGTGTTACTACTTATAAATTAAATCCACAAATAAAATTATCTTTATAATATTTATTAAGTTTGATTTAAAGTAAATTATAAATAGCTAAATAGAAATATTAACCTAATTATTTTATAATGATCATAATAAAACACAAAAAATATGACAATATTCCATAGGCTATGACCTACGTAGTGATTCCTAAAAAATTTAGGGAGCTTTATTTTATGTAATACATATTTAATAAATATAATTTGTATTTACATTTTAATATTTAAAACTTTAACACTTTGTTTGGATCATTGTTACCTATTATTTCATAATGAATTGTATTGTATTGTACTTTATTGTACTGTATTGTATGGTAGATACAATGTTTGGCTAGACTGTATTGTTTGTTGTTGATTAATAACATTTTAATGGTTTGGTTTGATGGTATCGTATTGTAATTTATAAATTTACTAAAATATCCTAATTATTTTAGGGTAGGAGGTTTGACTAGATTTAAATAATTAAGATAAAGGGTAAAATAGTATTTAGAAATAATATGTAAATACATAATTGGAAAAAGAAATTAAGTAACAATGGGAACACACTAAATTGGTTGTTCCATAAAATAGGAGTTTTCATTGTTACGTAACAACGAAATTTAAAAATACAATACAATACATTTTAAGTAACAATCAAAACAAACATGGTAGATATAGTAACGATACAATACAATACAATGATCCAAACATAGCGTAAATAGATTTTGAGTTTGGATTCTTGTTATTTTTTATAATCTATTTTATTTTTATTTTTAATTAAGTTTTATTTGGTCCACGAGCTGACTCTATTCATATTTCTCAAAGTCCTACAAATTCGTGATCATTTTCTTAAATAAGCTCCAAAAATTTTCGCTTAATTCTATCGGATCACGAATTAGGCCAGACTAGTTTAAAATATTCTCTCCCACACCCCTTCCCTTTTTTGTTCTTTTTTTGTTCTATTGTATTTTAAGTGTTTTTAGCTAATTTAATTTTGAATGATTTTTTATGTTACACTTCGTAAGTAACTGAGTTTTTTTTTTTTTAATTTCAAAATATAGAATACTATGCATAAATTTATGCTACTGACATTTTTATTATTTGATGTGCAGTTATTTATCAAGATTTTAATCATTTGGTATACACAATTTAAGATTTTTCGTTTTATAATTAAAAAAAAAATACTTTCTCATCTAAAGGAAGTTGTTTCCTTCAATGTATACATTATATTTATAACTTGTTTCCTAGTTTGTCCTGACTAAATAGTTATTGCATTATTCATTAATTGGTATCTTAACATTATTATTGTAATAATACGGAAAATCATTTTTGAAATTTTTTGTAAGTGACTATTTACCCCTCTCGATAGTTGCTTCCAGTTATTTTTATCAGCTTGTGAAGTTGATTTGAAAATTTTGAACTGTTCGTTTAACTATAGTTAATTAATTGATGAGTATTTTTAAATAATTAATTTAGATTTTTGTGTGTTTTGTCTTGACGGCGTCCAAAAAAACTTTCGGCATTTTTGACGTCGAAATTCGGATCACAATCAACCATCTAACATTAAGATTATCAACTGAAAGAAATAGTTCAATACTGCATTAAATGTATAATTGCCAAAATGGCACCAATACAATGTCTGAAATAAAAACGGAACGAAACACTAGTGGAACATACTCCACTAGCTAAAGCCTACATCTAAGCTAGATAGTAACGGTAGACATCCTCGAAAGCATGAGGGCCTACCATGTCCGGATGAAAGCTCCACGTTCGAATAGCTACAACGTCAACCTGTAAGCTCTAGCGTCCATCTATGCCTGCACCTAAAAATATAGAGTTGTATGGGATTAGTACACACTTGTACTAAGTATGGGTATATGCAAGCACACACCAAGGACATGCATGAGTAAGAATAGCTCTTTCCTAACAACATGATTATGGAAAGTCAAGTCAGTGGACTTGCCAAATTGGGATTAGGAAAGTTAGTGAGCTTTCCAAATTTGGATTAGGAAAGTTAGTGAGCTTTCCAAATTTGAATTAGGAAAGTCAGTGAGCTTTCCAAATTTGGATTAGGAAAGTCATGCCATGAGAGTAACATGCATCATCATACTTATCATATTGCACACAGCACATAACATCTTACACATAGCACATATCATATTGCATATAGCACATAAAATCTTTCATATCATTCATTCATATGCCATGAGACCTTGGAATCATGGACTTGACATTAAGACTTCCCAAAATGAGGGCTCAACATATGGGACCTCAACTAGGGAGCCTTCTTTAGCAAACACAGAGTCTGCTTCATTCATTCATACGTACTTCATTTCATTCATTCATAAGCTAGTGTAAACACCAGCTATACCTAGGATGTAGTTTAAGACTCTCATCGGGTTTGCTGTGCAATGATCAAGAATAACCTAGTGTCATTACTTGAGTCTAGCTCACCTCTTGATTTATCCTATCCTAACACCTTTGGTATTGTTCATTTCATTATGTGCATCATTTGAGGCTGGCCTCATTCATTCATTGGGAACTTTAACTTTAACCGACATAGATCATGTGAGCATCATGAAATCCAGTGTCTCCCCCACACCAAAAAGAGGTGGAATCACCGGCCAAAGTGACCCAAAACATGCTAGCGTACATGGGAGTTGAACCCCGCCAGATTCCTATATTGACAGTATAGGTTCGAAGACTAGGAGAATTAAGGAGACCCATACCCGACATGCCGGACAGTCTCATCTCATGAGAGTTATGTGAACCTCCGCCCTTCCCGAAAGAAGGCATCACCGCTCATAGCTGGTCTATCGGTGCTCAGTATAAAGTTCCATTTCATTCAACTCATACGTCATGGAAGCTGGCTTCTAGTATGAGGACATCATAGCTCAATAGATGATTTCTCATCTCATCATTAGTATTAAGTATAAATTATTCTCAATACTTTCATTAGAGTGTTCATAGAGACTGGTCTCTTCATTAACTTTACACTCTCATAGGTGAGTACGTTTTGATAACATTTACTTAGGATCAATTGAGATTGCTCTCATCTTGCACATTAGCCTCTTATCATGTTGTCACCACATTCATTAACATTAGCACATTTGCTCTTCATAATTACTCACCCCATTTTATGTGAATGTTCATTTCATCATATGCCAATGCACTTGGCCATTTGTGTGTTTCATACTCTTACTTAACCCTTCTAGGGTTTCATCATTTCATTACATAATATTCATTTCGTCGTATGCTAATGCACTTGGCCATTTAGTGTGTTTTACACTCTTACCTAACCCTTCTAGGGTTACATCATTCCATTACATATATCTTAGGTTCACTTATTTTTAAACGTATGCTAGACTTATGGGTCTATACATACAAGCCATGAGGCTTCCTTCATAGTTCGTTTAAGTGATTCATATCTTCCTAACTCCTAAGATTATGTGGTACAAGACTTATGCATCTTGTAAGTATGCCAAGATTTCGATTTCGATCTATGTAGGCAACATTATTTTTGAACATTTATTCACGTATGACTTATGTATCAATACGGAATTTGAGCAAGGGAAACCGGTTTCGAATCCTTTGGACAACACTTACATTTTTCATTTAGTTTATATTGGTCCACACGGCTTGGGGACCCAAGATCGAGTCCCCACACCTTCATTTTATTTTTCCCTTAGTTTTTCTCTTCATTTTTCGCTCAATGGGATTTAGAGGATGTGGGATCGAACCCCCACAACCTCATTTTCTTTTAATTTCTTTTCTTTAAACTCTATCTTCCTTGGCCGAGGAGTTGTGGGATCGAACCCCCACAGCCCCTTATATTATTTTATTTCTTATTCCTTGACTTTTTTGAGTTGGCCATGAGGTTGTGGGATCGAACCCCCACAACCTCACTTTATTTTTATTTTATTTTTCCTTTACTGCCTAGAGGTCGTGGGTTCGATTCCCACGCCTCACATTTCTTTTCTTCTCATTTTCTTTTAATTCTCCTTTACTGCCTAGAGGTCGTGGGTTCGTTCCCACGCCTCACATTTCTTTTCTTTTCATTTTTTCTTAAGATTGGCCAAGAGGTTGTGGGTTCGAATCCCACTCCTCCCATTTCTTATTTTCATACTTTATTTTCCAGTCAAGACCATGGTTCGAATCCCCTTCACCACATTTCTTTTTACTTCTTTATTTTTATGGTTTTTAACATAGTGAGGTCACGGGTTCAATCCTCCATGACCTCACTTGTTTTAATTCATTTTTTCACAACATTTTGAAACCTCTTAACTTGACCGAAATTCATCACTTCAATCTGGAATTTTTTTTGAAATTTTTCAGCATACTTTCATCAACATTTATACGCAAATTCATAGGGTAATTCGTAGATCATTTAATACGTTCTTAGGTGCATTTTTCATGAATTTGTTTAGCCAAGAGATTATCACTCAAATCAGCCACATTTCAACTTCATATGAACATCACGATTTACATAAACATTTGTACATGAAATATAACCACAACATCACATTTTAAAGCCTTAACCCGAGGCACATAGATACGGTTCACATTGCACACACGTACACATAGTTTTGGAAAAACATCAACATAAGTCACATAATTCCGAACATACATATAAAAACATAATGATCACAAAAACACATTTCATCCCTAGTTTTCTACCAGCAAACATAACCAACCTATGATTCAATGGGAGCTAGTGACAGGGACATGCAACGGGGAACAACCCTAGTTTTCGGAATAGATTCGTCTGAACCTTAGGGGTCTCTTGGAAAAGGGACCAAGAGAGAAGAGAAGCCATACCTTTTTGATATTCAAACCTCGACTTGCTGCCCAAAGAACTCCTACAAACACACGTCCAACACCAAAAGTTCAACACCAAACTCGACGGAAAACCTTCTCTTTGCCTACGTGATTGATTAGTTGTTTGTTTATAATTTTCGTCGTGAGTTCTTCAAGTGTGAAGAACTTTGGTTTACCTACTGTTCTTGAAGTTATTTGGCAGAGAGAATCGTGAAAAAGAAGAGAGAATGATCGTGTGTTTTGAGCGATAGACGTGAGAGAGTGATAGTTTTATTAGGCTTAGGAGTCTAGTTTAGGACATAGTCAAATAAGGTTTTTATTAAATATTAAAAATGTGATTTCCTTTTATTTTAAATCATCTAATAAATAATAAACATAAATTAATTACATTAATTTACCAACTTAAATTAAAAACAAATTTAATTCATTGCTTTCACCTAGGTTCGAACCCGGGTGGAGCAAGACTTCACTTCAAGAGCCAATTTTCGGCCCTCTCTCCCCAAATTGCCCCTCCACCTTATTAATTAAATAATTAATTATATATTTAGGGTAATTACGATACTACCCTTAGCCTGGAAAAATAGACCATTTTACCCCTAGACCCTCCAAAACTATGATTTTCCCTATTTAAGTCCGGTAAAGACTCATTCGAGTAAATCTTCGTATTCGAGAGCCCTACATGGTTGGACCCAACCTTTCCAAGCTCATCTAACTCCCCAAGTTAGTTGGCTTGGCTGTAGCAAGGGTTTAGAGGTCTGGTTCTACGTACATCAATCCGTGTGAACCCAGTCTAATCATAGGCATTCTAGACACATTAAGCATTACTTAGCATATCCATTTTTAGGGTTGTTACAATGCGCGCTTCGGGGCTCGTTTGACCTTGAAAATGGATCGGACTTGCCGTGAGGGAAAATCGGCTGCATAACCAAGGTCTTGACGGACGTCCACAAAAAATTTAGGCATTTTTGACATCGGAATTCGGATCACCCAAAAAATGGTGTACTATAGCACACAAAATTCATCGAAATGGGGGTTATGCGTGCTTCAGAGCTCGTTTGACCTTGAAAATGGGTCGGACGAGCTGTGAGCGCCAACCGAATGCATAGCCAAGGTATTGACGGACGTCCACAAAGAAATTCGGCATTTTTGACATCGGAAACCGGATCTCCAAAAAAATGGTGTGCTAAAGCACACGAAAATCGTCGAAATGGGGGGTATGTGCGCTTCGAGTCTTACTTGACCTTTAAAATGGGTCGGAATGGCCGTGACGGCCAATCGTCTACATAGCCAATGTCTTGACGGACGTCCACAAAACATTTCGGCATTTTTGACGTCGGAATCTGGATCACCCAAAAAATGGTGTGCTATAGCACACTAAAATCATCGAAATGGGGGGTATGCGCGCTTCGGGGCTCGTTTGACCTTGAAAATAGGTCGGACTAGATGTGAGGGCCAACCGGCTGCATAGCCAAGGTCTTGACGAACGTTCACAAAAAATTTCGGCAATTTTGACGTTGGAATCCGGATCACCCAAAAAATGGTGTGCGCACACAAAAATCATCGAAATGGGGGGTATGCGCGCTTCGGGACTCGTTTGACCTTTAAAATGGGTCGGACTGGCCGTGAGGGCCAACAGGCTGCAAAGCCAAGGTCTTGACGGACGTCCACAAATTGTTTTGGCATTTTTAACTTCAGAAACCTGATCTCTAAAAAAATGGTGCTATATCACAAGAAAATCGTCGAAATGGGGGGTATGCGCGCTTCGGGGATTGTTTGACCTTTAAAATATGTCAGACTGGCCGTGACGGCCAGCCGGATGCATAGCCAATGTCTTGACGAATGTCCAAAAAAAAATTTGGCATTTTTGACGTCGGAATCCGGATCACCCAAAAAATGGTATGCTATAAGCACACGAAAATCGTTGAAATGGGGGGTATACGCACTTCGGGGCTCGTTTGACCTTTAAAATGGGACGGAGTAGCCGTGACGTCCAACGGGCTGCATATCCAAGGTCTTGACATACATGCACAAAAATTTTTGGCATTTTTTACGTCGAAATCCAAATTATCCAAAAAATTGTGTGCTATAGCACACGAAAATCATCGAAATGGGGGTTATGCGCGCTTCGGGGCTCGTTTTACCTAGAAAATGGGTTGGACTAGACGTGAGGGCCAACCGGCTGCATATCCAAGGTCTTGATGGACGTACACAAAATTTTTTGGCATTTTTGACATCGGAATCCGGATTACCCAAAAAATGGTGTGCTATAGCACACGAAAATCGACGAAATGGGGGGTATGCGCGCTTCGGGGTGCGTTTGACCTTTAAAATGGGTCAGACTGGCCGTGAGGGCCAACCGGATGCATATACAAGGTATTGACGGACGTCCACAAAAATATTTGGCATTTTTGACGTCGGATTCCGGATCACCTAAAAAATGGTTAGCTATATATTGCACACGAAAATCATCAAAATGGGGGGTATGCGCACTTCGGGGCTCATTTGACCATTAAAATGGGTCGGACTGGCCGTGAGGACCAACCGGCTGCATAGCCAAGGTCTTGACGGACGTCCACAAAAAATTCGGCATTTTTGACATCGGAATCTAGATCACCCAAAAATGGTGTGCTATAGCACACGAAAATCGTCGAAATGGGGGGTATGCGCGCTTCGAGGCTTGTTTGACCTTTAAAATAGCTTGGAATGGCCATGAGGTCCAACCGGCGGCAAAGCCAAGATCTTGACGGACGTCCACAAAAAATTTCGGCATTTTTTACGTCGGAATCCGGATCTCCAAAAAAATTGTAACATTTCAAAATCCCAAGGCATGTGTAAAACTTAACCTAGGCTCCATGAGGTGTAAATCATTGTTCTAAGTCAAATTATGTGTATATAGAGTGGTTAAGGTGTTTAAGAACCAAAATATTTAAGAACGTCCATAACGTCCGGGAAGTTGGTTCATAAGGGGGCTAGTGTGTCTTAAGCCGTTTGATTAGTTTTAAGAGTCGAAATCGAACGAAAGTGAATAGAAATAGGTGTAACACATGTGAGGGATGTTTCATGATTGAAATGTCCGGGTACGACTCCCCAAGGACCAACCAAGGGCCCTTGAGGAGGACCTTGTAGCATGGAATGCAACACTGCCTGGCAGTGTGCCTCGACGAAAGGCAGTCCATGGGGTAATAGGGGATTAAAGGAAGACTAATTAAGTTGATTTAGTCCCACTATAAATACCCTCAACCCTCATTAGCCTAAAGACAACTCTCAAAATAAACTCTCTTCCTTCTCTCTACTTTCTCTCTCTATTGGAAGACACCATTGAAGGTTAGCTTGGGAGGTGAATTGGGGGTTGATTAAGGACGAATTCACCATCAGAAGGTCATCCAATCATAAGGTATGGGATCTAATTCACCTTTGAGACTTTTTTCCTCAAAGAGCTCCTTCAAAGGTTTTCCAAAAGTTGAGTTTCATATGGGTTTCATTCAATTACGAATTTTATGTTATGAATTGAGTTGTTCATGTTTTCTTTGGGGTTATAATGAGTAGATTATCATGTATTGTAACTTGGTTAGGATGAATTGATATGGTTTGGTCTAGATTGTAGATCATGACCCTGAACCCCTAACCCTAGGCATGATCTTGATATGAATTAGGTTTGGTTTGATGCAATTGATTATATTATTGATTAAATCATCCTTAATGGTTGTTATTACATTGATCATGAATCTATAGTGATGAATTGAAGTCCTTCATGCTAATCCTTGGGTATTGATCTAGGTTAAGAAGATAGACTTAGATAACATATTTCCAAGTTTTGATTTAGTATTGAATTATGGTGTAGTGACTCTTCTAAATTCATTATCATGTTGGTTGTTGAGTTACATTGGGGTGATGACTCAAATTGGGTTAATCTATGGGTTGATGGTAAGGCCCTTTATGATGAACTATGGAGGAGTGTTGGTAAGTCTTGACTATCCTAATTCTCACTTTAATTATGGTAAATTATCCTCAAGTTATGATGTTGTATTGAGGTATACCTTGTTTAGAGTGATAGGATAGCATGATGATTGAGTTGAAATGTCTTATGTTTTGGTTGTGAGGTTGCTTAGGGTGTACATGTCATAAGAATGATAACATGTGATTATGTACCCTATTATGATGTGATATACAAAAGGTTGACCTCACTTATATGAATTGTGAATGAAAGGACTAATTCTCATACAATTCTTATTGAGCTATGGGGATGAATATACAAGGGCTAGACCCTATGACCTAACTAAGTTATGATTATAATAAGATTAAAGGCATTTCTATAAAAAGGGAATTTTATTTAGCACCGAGTGAACTTGACAATGGGAGGTGATGACTTGTTCATAAAAGGAAAGATTCATCCTAAAGTTGCCCGTGTGATGTTAACTCCCTTGCTTATACGGTATGTCATCTAAGGGATTCCCATGAGGAGCAGCCCAATTACCACATGGTATGAATAGGGATATCTACCTCTTAGTTCTTGAACTATGTTGCCACCATAGGATACTAGCTAGTGGATCCACCTAGATAGCTACGTTTATGTTAGTTTCTACCTTGGCCGGTAGACCACCTTCTATCGTTGTAAGGTTTTATGACACCGGATTCCACATTAGCTCATGTTGTCTATGTCGGTTAAGGAATGATTTCTCTAAACTAAAATGAATGAATGAAGTATAGACTAATTGAAGTGACTTGAGGGGTTTGACTTTAGCTTGGGTAGGGGTATGGGACTCTACCTATGCCTTGCACTAGTTTGCCTTGATAGAAGCTTTGAGAAGTTAATATTATGTATATAAATGGTAATATAATGTAAATGACTTTATATGTTGAATGAGGTGCTTATGAATATGATATTGGTTATCATTGTTAAAGAAAGAATGTTATATGAGATGGAAGACTATGTTACGTGAAGTGAATTGCTAATTATGATCTTTGGTGGGTTACTTGATTAAGTAGGGTTATGGGGCTTTGCTTGGTCATTACACTTGTGGATTCTTAAGGATTGTAGTTGGTTGATTTGCTTTGCTATTTATGTGCTTTACCCTTATTCATGTTTGTGATGTTATTAGTTGATGATAGAGATATATGAGATTATGGGTTTAAGTATGATGACATGCATATGATATAATTAACTTGTTAGTATATTTAAGGGAATGGCTTAAATAACATGATTTTCTTAAATGTCCCTTTTTAGCATACTTTGTTGGTATTTGTGCATATGGTCTAATACTTAGTACATGTGGCGTACTAACCCCATTTTCTTCCCTCTTTCCCAAATATTTTAGGTTCCGGTCGTTGAAGTTGACTTGAGGTGATTTGAAGGAAGACTTGGATATTCTATCATCCAAGTGGTAGGTCCTCATTTCCCCGAGTACGATGCCAATACTCTTTTATGAAGTTACTTAGTTACTACAACTTTTGTATTGACTTTATTTCCTATTTGAGACAAAGTTGTATAAAGCCTATATGTGGCTTACTATTATTGATGTAGGGCTATGCCCAATGTTATTGTTCTTGTTTAGATGGTTTATGAGATAAGACGGATTTATGACTCTATTTCTTTATTATATAAGTGTGTGAAATAAAAGTAGAAGACTATGTAATCTTCTTATACGAACGAGTCTATGTATACTCGATATTATTATGATTATGTGTATATAGAGGTCTATGCAAACCTCCGATTGGATGTAGTTGAAAAGTTTCAAATTCTTCCGTATTTTTAATCGATGAATGCAATGATGTAAGACTAAGAGGCTTGTCTTAGTCCTCAAAGAGGACGACGATGCCGGTTACGTCTGGAGGGTAATCCCGGATGTGACAAACTTGGTATCAGAGCATGAGGTTGAATATCCTTGATGTTGACGTCTCTCTCAACCACGTCTATGTAGGTTTGTATTCATAATTGTGAAGCGCGCTACACTTATTAATAGGAACTTATTTGATGCTTAGGAATCACTCTCATTTTTGGAAATTCATATCGTGCCTCTAGAGTTTACTTCATATATGATTTCACCTAAACCTTGTGTTTTGGTTATAGGAGGTGAATACTAGGAGGAATGCAGCCAGGAGACTTGAGAAGGAGATTACTAATGCGGGATTTCCTCCCCATGATGATCCAGTTCCTCCTCTTGAAGAGGTCGTTGTTGATGACCAGGCTCCGGCCAATCCTCCACCTATGACGGAGGCTCACATGAGGGCTATTCTTGCTCAAATGGCCCAAGCCAGGACTACTCAAGCTCAAGCCGCAATGGTGCAAGCCCAAGCTATGACGGCCCAAGCCAATCGGGATATTGCACCTAGGGTTCATGAGCAAACTATGGCTTCTCGACTTAGGGATTTAACACGGATGAATCCCCCTATCTTCTATGGGTCTAAGGTTGAGGAAGACCCTCAAGAATTTATTGATGAGGTTTATAAGATACTATGTGCTATGGGGTTGTCTTCCAATGAAAATGCCGAGTTGGCTTCATACCAACTCAAGGATGTGGCTCAGACTTGGCATGTGCAATGGAGAGATAATAGGCCACTTCAAGGTGGGCCAGTGACTTGGGAGATCTTCAAGAGGGCTTTCCTTGATCGGTTCTTCCCTAGAGAGATGAGAGAAGCTAAGGTGGTGGAATTTATCAACCTCCGCCAAAGAGGTATGAGTGTTTATGATTACTCCTTGAAGTTCATTCAACTGGCAAAATATGCTCCTTCCTTGGTCTCCGATCCTAGAGACGAGATGAGTCGATTTGTGACGGGTGTATCGGATGACTTGCAAGAAAAATGTCATTCGGCTATGCTTCATGATAATATGAATATTGGTCGTATTATGGTGCATGCTAAAAGGGTTGAGGAGGCTAGAGCAAAAAGGAAGGATAAGGATTCAAAAAGGACAAGGTCTTTTGAGGGTGGAGCTATGATAGATAGGCTTGGGATTCAAGACAAGCCTAGATTCAAGAAGAGGTTCTCAAATCAAGTTCCATCCAAATTTCCCAGGACTAGGGATTCTGAAGCCCCTAGGCCGAGAGTTGCAAAGGGAAAGAGTGGAAATTCATTTAATGAGAAGCCTACGTGTGCAAAATGTGGAAAGGAACATTATGGTGAATGTTTGATTGGAACGGGAAATTGCTTTAGTTGTGGGAAGAGTGGTCACAAAGCTATGGACTGCCCTAACATAAGGAACCAAGAAAAGAATGCTCAAAACCAAGCAAGTGAGGCTCCTAAGAAGAATCGCTTCTATGCCCTTCGTACTAGAGATGACCAAGAGGCCTCTCCCGAGGTGGTGACCAGTATGTTACAAATCTTTGCTATTGATGTGTATGCTTTGCTTGATCCGGGTGCTACTTTGTCTTTTGTTACCCCTTTAGTAGCTAAAAAGTTTGATACTTTACCCGATGTTTTGTATGAACCTTTTGAGGTGTCTACCCCGGTGGGAGAGTCCATTATAGCAAAAAGAGTCTATCAAAATTGTCCTATTACTTTTCCCAATAGAATTTCTCATGTAGATCTAGTTGAACTAGATATGCTTGATTTTGATGTCATTTTGGGTATGGATTGGTTGTATGCTAGTTTCGCTTCTATTGATTGTAGGACTAGAGTTGTGAGGTTTAGTTTCCCAAATGAACCCGTTATTGAGTGAAAGGGTGAGAATTCTATTCCTAGAGGTCGCTTCATATCTTGTCTAAAAGCATGTAAAATAATCTCAAAGGGTTGTCTTTATCACAATGTAAGAGTCCAAGAATTGGAATTCGAAATTCCTCTTATTGAGTCGGTCCCCGTGGTGAGTGAATTTCCGGAGGTCTTTCCTAATGACCTTCCCGGTATTCCTCCCGAACGGGAAATTGATTTTGGTATCGATTTGCTACCGGAAACAAACCCTATTTCGATTCCTCCTTATCGAATGGCTCCGGCCGAATTGAAGGAATTGAAGGCACAACTTAAAGGTTTGCTAGACAAGGGCTTTATAAGGCCTAGCATTTCTCCATGGGGTGCTACGGTCTTGTTCGTGAAGAAGAAAGACGGGTCCTTGAGAATGTGTATTGGTTACCGCCAACTCAACAAGGTTACTATTAAGAACAAGTATCCTCTCTCGTGGATTGATGATTTATTTGATCAACTCCAAGGGGTGAGATACTTCTCCAAAATTGCCTTGAGGTCAGGGTATCACCAACTTAGGGTGAGAAATAAAGATATTCCAAAGACGGCCTTTCGGACTCGGTATGGGCATTATGAGTTCGTGGTTATGTCATTTGGTCTCAGAAATGCTCCGGCGGCGTTCATGGACCTAATGAATAGGGTGTTTCGAAGCTACCTTGATTCATTCTTTATTGTGTTTATTGATGATATCTTGGTGTATTCGAAGAATGAGGTTGATCACATGGGTCATTTGAGGGTGGTATTGCAAACCCTTAAAGAGCATCAATTGTTCGCCAAATATAGCAAGTGTGAGTTTGGTTGAGGTCGGTGGCGTTTCTTGGGCACATGATCTCTAGTGAGGGAGTTGAGGTAGACCCAAAGAAGATAGATGCGGTGAGAAATTGGCCTAGACCTTTGACTCCGTCAGACATTAAGAGTTTCTTGGGTCTAGCGGGCTATTATCGAAGGTTTGTGGAGGGTTTTTCATCGATTGAATCTCCTTTGAATACATTGACTCAAAAAGGTAAGAAGTTTGAATGGTCGGAGGCTTGTGAAAAGAGTTTCCAATTATTGAAGGATAGACTTACTTTGGCTCCGGTGTTGACACTATCGGAAGGTACAAAGGGCTTTGTTGTGTATGTGATGCATCTCATTTAGGTTTTGGGTGTGTGCTTATGCAAAATGGAAAGGTGATTGCCTATGCTTCGCAGCTGAAGGTGCATAAAAGAAACTATCCCACTCATGACCTTGAGTTAGCGGCCGTGGTGTTTGCTTTGAAAATATGGAGGCATTACTTGTATGGTGTCCATGTTGATGTTTTCACCGATCATAAGAGTCTCCAATATGTGTTTACTCAGAAAGAGTTGAATCTCCGACAAAGAAGGTGGTTAGAATTGTTGAAAGATTATGATATGAGTGTCTTATATCATCCCGAAAAGGCCAATGTGGTTGAGGATGCCTTAAGTCGTATGACTATGGGTAGTGTGTCGCATATGGATGAAGCCAAGAAAGACCTAGTGAAAGATGTTCATAGGTTGGCTAGATTGGGGGTGCGATTGGAAAGTTCTCTAAATGGTGGTGCTACAGTTCATCATAGCTCCGAGTCATCATTGGTGGTTGAGGTGAAGTCCAACCAACACCTTGATCAACTATTGATGGAGTTGAAGGAATCGGTTCTTGGCAAGTTGAATGAGTCTTTCTCCTTAGGGGGGGATGGTATGTTGAGGTACCAAGGGAGATTATGTGTTCCCGATGTTGATGGGTTGAGGGATCGAATCCTTGAGGAAGCCCATGGATCCCACTACTCCATTCATCCGGGTTCAACTAAGATGTACCATGACCTTCGGGAGGTATATTGGTGGGAAGGCTTAAAGAAGGACATAGCGGAATTCGTTACTAAGTGTCCAAATTGCCAACAAATGAAGGCGGAACATAAAAAGCCGGGTGGCTTACTACAAGAGATCCAAATTCCTACTTGGAAGTGGGAAGACATTAATATGGACTTTGTGGTAGGGTTGCCTCGGACTCAAAAGTCATATGATTCCATATGGGTGATTGTTGATAGATTGACTAAGTCCGCCCATTTTATTCCTGTCAGGTCCACGTATTAGGCGGAGGATTATGCAAAGATCTTCATACATGAGATTGTGTGTCTCCATGGTATTCCATTATCCATCATTACGGATAGGGGTGCACAATTCACATCTAGATTTTAGAGGTCATTTCAAGAAGGTTTGGGCACTAAGGTGAAATTGAGTACCGCTTTTCATCCTCAAACGGATGGTCAAGCGGAACGCACTATTCAAACCCTCGAGGATATGCTTAGAGCTTGCATTATTGATTTTAAAGGAAGTTGGGATAAGCACTTGCCGTTGGTGGAGTTTGCTTATAATAATATCTTTCATTCATCCATCTCCATTGCTCCCTATGAAGCCTTGTATGGTAGGAGGTGTAGGTCTCCTATTGGGTGGTTTGAAATTGGTGAGCCATCGATTCTTGGTCCCGATTTAATTTATAGGACCTTGGAGAATGTGCATATCATAAGGAATCGGTTGCAAACAGCCTATAGTCGACAAAATTCCTATGCGGACAATAGGAGAAGGGATTTGGAGTTTGAAGAAGGTGATAAGGTGTATTTAAAATTTCAACTATGAAGGGAGTGGTTATATTTGGCAAGAAAGGAAAGTTGAGTCCTCGTTACGTGGGCCCTTATGAGATTTTGGAAAGGGTTGGTAAGGTTTCCTATCGCTTGAAACTCCCTAATTATTTAGCTTTCGGTTCATCCGATTTTCCATGTTTCTATGTTGAAGAAGTGTGTCGGGAATCCCGAGTCTATTCTTCCTATAGAAGGCCTTGGAGTCAAGGATAACCTCTCTTATGAGGAGGTTCCGGTTCAAATCCTTGATAGGCAAGTTAAGAGGTTGAGGAACAAAGAGGTGGTTTTCTTAAAAGTGTTATGGAAGAACCACCTAGTTGAGAGTGCAACATGGGAGGCCGAGGCCGACATGAAGACCTGTTATCCTCATCTTTTCGATGATTAAGGTTAGTCACTCTTTTTAATAATATAATTATGGCTAGGAATTGTGATTTCTTGATTTTTTAGGTGAAGTTTTGCAAAAATTCAAATTTTAGAAAGTTCACAGTGATAATACAGTGAAGTCACTGTAAGTTGACCTTGAAAGCTTGAAATTTGGTTTGCTTCTTGCATATTTGAGTTAAGTCATGTATTGTGATATAGTGAGTCCTTGTGGATATTATATGAAGCATATTGATAAGATGAACTTTGTGCTAATTGAATTATGCGATGAATGATGAGCTTATGTGTGTTGTGAGAAGGAGGTACCTCATGATGAAATTTAAAGCCTATGTGTGATAATTGAGTTTTGAAGTTTGCCTTATTGAAATGATGTGATTCATGCTAATTGGATATTGTGAATTGGTTGAGCTGCTAGTCTTGAGTCTATTCCTCCCTTTAAAAGAGTGTTTAGTGTCATTCGGGGACGAATGTTCATAAGGGGGGGGGGGGGATAACGTAACATTTCGAAATCCCAAGGCATGTTGTAAAACTTAACCTAGGCTCCATGAGGTCTAAATCACTGTTCTAAGTCAAATTAGGTATATATAGAGTGGTTAAGGTGTTTAAGAACCAAAATATTCAAGAACGTCCATGACGTCTGAGAAGTTGGTTCATAAGGGGGCTAGTGTGTCTTAAGCCGTTTGATTAGTTTTAAGAGTCGGAATCGAACGAAAGTGAGTAGAAATAGGTGTAACACATGTGAGGGATGTTTCATGATTGAAACGTCCGGGTACGACTCCCCAAGGACCAACCAATTGCCCTTGAGGAGGACCCTTGTAGCATGGAATGCAACACTGCCTGGCAGTGTGCCTCGATAAAGGCAGTCAATGGGGCGTCAGGGGCTCGGCGGGGCATCGAGGCCACCATCATCTCACACTTAGTCGATTTATAAGGAGCCCTCGTATGCACAGTCTCTGACCAAGACGACGGAGTGCAGGACGGAGGGAGGGGCTGTCCGTCGACTCACCGACGGCCCGTCGACGGGGTTCTGTCGGTGAGAGTCTGCAAATCCCTGCACGTTTTAAGCTAAATGCATTTAATTAATTAATTGGTTTAGGGGTAATAGGGGACTAAAGGAAGACTAATTAAGTTGATTTAATCCCACTATAAATACCCTCAACCCTCATTAGCCTAAAGGCAACTCTCAAAATAAACTCTCTTCCTTCTCTCTACTTTCTCTCTCTATTGGAAGACACCATTGAAGGTTAGCTTGGGAGGTGAATTGGGGGCTGATTAAGGACGAATTCACCATCAAAGGTCATCCAATCATAAGGTATGGGATCTAATTCACCTTTGAGACTTTTTTCCTCAAAGGGCTCCTTCAAAGGTTTTCCAAAAGTTGAGTTTCATATGGATTTCATTAAATTACGAATTTTATGTTATGAATTGACTTGTTCATGTTTTCTTTGGGGTTATAATGAGTAGATTATCATGTATTGTAACTTGGTTAGGATGATTTGATATGGTTTGGTCTAGAATGTAGATCATGACCCTTAACCCCTAACCCTAGGCATGATCTTGATATGAATTAGGTTTGGTTTGATGCAATTGATTATATTATTGATTAAATCATCCTTAATGGTTGTTATTACATTGATCATGAATCTATAGTGATGAATTGAAGTCCTTCATGCTAATCCTTGGGTATTGATCTAGGTTAAGAAGATAGACTTAGATAATATTTTTCCAAGTTTTGATTTAGTATTGAATTATGGTGTAGTGACTCTTCTAAATTCATTATCATGTTGGTTGTTGAGTTACATTGGGGTGATGACTCAAATTGGGTTAATCTATGGGTTGATGGTAAGGCCCTTTATGATGAACTATGGAGGAGGGTTGGTAAGTCTTGACTATCCTAATTCTCACTTTAATTATGGTAAATTGTCCTCAAGTTATGATGTTGTATTGAGGTATACCTTGTTTAGAGTGATAGGATGGCATGATGATTGAGTTGAAATGTCTTATGTTTTGGTTGTGAGGTTGCTTAGGGTGTACATGTCATAAGAATGATAACATGTGATTATGTACCCTATTATGATGTGATATACAAAAGGTTGACCTCACTTATATGAATTGTGAATGAAAGGACTAATTCTCATACAATTCTTATTGAGCTATGGGGATGAATATACAAGGTCTAAACCCTATGACCTAACTAAGTTATGATTATAATAAGATTAAAGGCATTTCAATAAAAAGGGAATTTTGTTTAGTACCGAGTGAACTTGACAATGGGAGGTGATGACTTGTTCATAAAAGGAAAGATTCATCCTAAAGTTGCCCGTGTGATGTTAACTCCCTTGTTTATAGGGTATGTCATCTAAGGGATTCCCATGAGGAGCGGCCCAATTACCACATGGTATGAATAGGGATATCTACCTCTTAGTTCTTGAACTATGTTGCCACCATAGGATACTAGCTAGTGGATCCACCTAGATAGCTACGTTTATGTTAGTTTCTACCTTGGCCGGTAGACCACCTTCCATCGGTGTAAGGTTTTATGACACCGGATTCCACATTAGCTCATGTTGTCTATGTCGGTTAAGGCAAGATTTCCCTAAACTAAAATGAATGAATGAAGTATAGAATAATTGAAGTGACTTGAGGGGTTTGACTTTAGCTTGGGTAGGGGTATGGGACTCTACCTATGCCTTGCACTAGTTTGCCTTGATAGAAGCTTTGAGAAGTTAATATTATGTATATAAATGGTAATATAATGTAAATGACTTTATATGTTGAATGAGGTGCTTATGAATATGATATTGGTTATCATTATTAAAGAAAGAATGTTATATGAGATGGACGACTATGTTACGTGAAGTGAATTGCTAATTATGATCTTTGGTGGGTTACTTGATTAAGTAGGGTTATGGGGCTTTGCTTGGTCATTGCACTTGTGGCTTCTTAAGGATTGTAGTTGGTTGATTTGCTTTGCTATTTATGTGCTTTACCCTTATTCATGTTTGTGATGTTATTAGTTGATGATAGAGATATATGAGATTATGGGTTTAAGTATGATGACATGCATATGATATAATTAACTTGTTAGTATATTTAAGGAAATGGCTTAAATAACATGATTTTCTTAAATGTCCCTTTTAGCATACTTTGTTGGTATTTGTGCATATGGTCTCATACTTAGTACATGTGGCGTACTAACCCCATCTTCTTCCCTCTTTCCCAAACATTTTAGGTTCCGATCGTTGAAGTTGACTTGAGGTGATTTGAAGGAAGACTTGGATATTCTATCATCCAAGTGGTAGCTCCTCATTACCCCGAGTACGATGCCAATACTCTTTTATGAAGTTACTTAGTTACTACAACTTTTGTATTGACTTTATTTCCTATTTGAGACAAAGTTGTATAAAGCCTATATGTGGCTTACTTTTATTGATGTAGGGCTATGCCCAATGTTATTGTTCTTGTTTAGATGGTTTATGAGATAAGACGGATTTTTGACTCTTTTTCTTTATTATATAAGTGTGTGAAATAAAAGTAGAAGACTATGTAATCTTCTTATACGAACGAGTCTATGTATACTCGATATTATTATGATTATGTGTATATAGAGGTCTATGTAAACCTCCGATAGGATGTAGTTGAAAAGTTTCAAATTCTTCCATATTTTTAATCGATGAATGCAATGATGTAAGACTAAGAGGCTTGTCTTAGTCCTCAAAGAGGACGACGAAGCCGGTTACGTCTGGGGGGGTAAACTCGGATGTGACAAAAATGGTGTGCTATAGCACACGAAAATCGTCGAAATAGGGGGTAAGCGCGCTTCGGGGCTCGTTTGACATTGAGAATGGTTCGGACTAGACGTGAGGGACAACCAGATGCATAGCCAAGGTCTTGACGGACGTCCACAAAAAATTTCGGTATTTTTTACGTCGGAATCTGGATCACCCAAAAAATGGTGTGCTATAGCACCCAAAAATCATCGAAATAGAGGGTATGCGCGCTTCGAGGCTCCTTTGACCTTTAAAATGGGTCGAACTGGCCGTTAGGGCCATCCGGATGCATAGCTAAGGTCTTGACGGACGTCCACAAAAATTTTGGCATTTTTTGACGTCAGAAACCGGATCTCCAAACAAATGGTGTGCTATAACACACAAAAATCATAGAAATGGGGGTATGCGCGCTTCGAGGCTCGTTTGACCTTTAAAACAGGTTGGAATGGCCATGAGGGACAAACGGCGGCATAGACAAGTTCTTGACGGACGTCCACAAAATATTTCAGCATTTTTGATATCGGAATCCGGATCTCCAAAAAAATGGTGTGCTATAGCACACGAAAATCGTCGAAATGGGGGATATGCGCACTTCGGGGATCGATTGACCTTTAAAATGGGTCGGACTGACCGTGAGGGAAAACCGGCTGCATAGCCAAGGTCTTGACGGACGTCAACAAAAAATTTAGGCATTTTTGACGTCGGAATCTGGATCACCCAAAAAATTGTGTGCTATAGCACACGAAAATTGTCGAAATGGGAGGTATGCGCGCTTCGAGGCTCGTTTGACCTTGGCAATGGGTCGGACTAGCCGTGAGGGACAACAGTATGCATAGCCAAGGTATTGATGGACGTCCAATAAAAATTTTGGCATTTTTGACGTCAGAATCTGGATCACCCAAAAAATGGTGTGCTATAGCACACGAAAATCATCAAAATGGAGAGTTTGCGCGCTTCGGGGCTCGTTTGACCTTTAAAATGGGTCGTACTGGCCATGAGGGCCAACCAGGTTCATAGCCAAGGTCTTGATGGATGTCCACAATTTTTTTTTGGCATTTTTGACGTTAGAAACCGGATCTCCAAAAAATTAGTGTGCTATAGCACACAAAAATCATCGAAATGGGGGGTATGCGCGCTTCGAGGCTCGTTTGACCGTTAAAACAGGTTGGAATGGCCGTGAGGCCCAACCGGCAGCATAGCCAAGTTCTTGACGGACGTCACAAAATATTCCGGCATTTTTGACATCAGAATCCGGATCTCCAAAAAAATGGTGTGCTATAGCACACGAAAATCGTCGAAATGGGGGGTATGCACGCCTCGGGGATCGATTGATCTTTAAAATGGGTCGGACTGACCGTGAGGGAAAACCGGCTGCATAGCCAAGGTCTTTACGGACGTCCATAAAAAATTTAGACATTTTTGACGTCGAAATCTGGATCACCCAAAAAATGGTGTGCTATAGCACACGAAAATCGTCGAAATGGGAGGTATGCGCACTTCGGGGCTCGTTTGACCTTGGCAATGGGTCGGACTAGCCGTGAGGGACAACCGGATGCATAGCCAAGGTATTGACGGACGTCCACTAAAACTTTCGGCATTTTTGATGTTGGAATCTGGATCACCCAAAAAATGGTGTGCTATAGCACACGAAAATCATCGAAATGGAGAGTTTGCGCGCTTCGGGGCTTGTTTGACCTTTAAAATGGGTCGAACTGGCCGTGAGGGCCAACCGGCTGCATAGCCAAGGTCTTGACGGACGTCCAAAATTTTGTTTTGGCATTTTTGACGTCAGAAACCGGATCTCCAAAAAATGGTGTGCTATAGCACACAAAAATCGTAGAAATGGGGGGTATGCGCTTTTCGAGGCTCGTTTGACCCTTACAACAGGTTGGAATGGCCATGAGGGCCAACCGGCGGCATAGTCAAGGTCTTGACGGACGTCCACAAAAAATTTCGGCATTTTTAACATTGGAATCCGGATCTCCAAAAAAATGGTGTGCTATAGCACACGAAAATCACCGAAATGGGGGGTATGCGCGCTTCGGGTCTCGATTGACCTTTAAAATTGATCGGACTGGCCGTGGGGGAAAACCGGTTGCATAGCCAAGGTCTTGACAGACGTCCACAAAAAAGTTAGGCATTTTTGACATCGGAATCCGGATCTCCAAAAAAATGGTGTGCTATAGCACACGAAAATCGCCGAAATGGGGGGTATGCGGGTTTCGGGTCTCGATTGACCTTTAAAATTGATCGAACTGCCCGTGAGTGAAAACCGGCTGCATAGCCGTGGTCTTGACAGACGTCCAAAAAACATTTAGGCGTTTTTGACGCCGGAATCCGGATCACCCAAAAACTGGTGTGCTATAGCACACAAAAATCATCGAAATGGGGGGTATGCGCGCTTCGAGGCTCGTTGACCTTGACAATGGGTCGGACTAGCCGTGAGGGACAACCAGATGCATATCCAAGGTCTTGACAGAAGTCCACAAAATATTTCGGCATTTTTGACGTCGAAATCTGGATCACCCAAAAAATGGTGTGCTATAGCATACTAAAATCATCGAAATGGAGGGTATACGCGCTTCAAGGCTTGTTTGACCTTTAAAATGGGCCGAACTGGCCGTGAGGGCCAACCGGATGCATAGCCAAGTCTTGACGGACGTCCACAAAAAATTTCAGCATTTTTTACGTCAGAAACCGGATCTTTAAAAAAATGATGTGCTATAGCACACAAAAATCATCGAAATTGGGGGTATGCGCGCTTCGAGGCTTTTTTGACCTTTAAAACTGGTTGGAATGGCCATGAGGGCAAACCAGAGGCATAGACAAAGTCTTGATTGACGTCCACAAAAATTTTTGGCATTTTTGACATCGGAATCCGGATCTCCAAAAAATGATGTGCTATAGCACACGAAAATTGTCAAAATGGGGGGTATGCGCGCTTCGGGGATCGATTGACCTTTAAATTGGGTCGGACTGGCCGTGAGGGAAAACCGGCTGAATAGCCAAGGTCTTGACGGACGTCCACAAAAAATATAGGCATATTTTACGTTGAAATCCGGATCACCCAAATAATGGTGTGCTAAAGCACACGAAAATCGTCGAAATAGGGGGTATGCACGCTTCGGGCTTGTTTGACCTTTAAAATGGGTCGGACCAGGCGTGTGGGACAACCGGAGGCATTGAGGAGGTCTTGACAGACGTCCACAAAAATTTTTGGTATTTTTGAAGTTGGAATCCGGATCTCCTAAAAAATGGTGTGATATAACACACGAAAATCATCGAAATGAAGGGTATGCGCGCTTTAGGGATCAATTGACCTTTAAAATGGGTCGAACTGGCCGTGACGGAAAACAGGATGCATAGCCAAGGTCTTGACGGACGTCCACAAAAAATTTAGGCATTTTTGACGTCGGAATCCGGATCACCCCAAAAATGGTGTGCTATAGCACAAGAAAATCGTCGAAATGGGGGGTATGCGTGCTTTGGGGCTCGTTTGACCATGAAAATGGGTCGTACTAGCCATGAGGGACAACCGGATGCATAGCCAAGGTCTTGACTGACGTCCACAAAAAAATTCGGCATTCTTGACGTCGGTATCCGGATCACCCAAAAAATGGTGTGCTATAGCACACGGAAATCGTCGTAATGGAGGGTATAAGCATTTCGGGGATCGTTTGACCTTTAAAATGGGTCGGACTGGCCGTGAGAGACAACCGACAGCATAGCCAAGGTCTTGACGGACGTCCACAAAAATTTTGGCATTTTTGACGTTAGAAACCGGATCTCCAACAAAATATTGTGCTATAGCACACAAAAATCATCGAAATGGGGGATATGCGTGCTTCGAGGCTCGTTTGACCTTTAAAACAGTATGGAATGGCCATAAGGGCAAACCGGCGGCATAGACAAGGTCTTGACAGACGTCCACAAAAAATTTTGATATTTTTTACGTCAAAATTTGGATCTTCAAAAAATGGTGTGCTACAGCACACGAAAATTATCAAAATGGGTGGTATGCGCGCTTCGGGGATCGATTGACCTTTAAAATGGGTCGGACTGGCCGTGAGGGAAAAACGACTGCATAGCCAAGGTCTTGACGAATCTCCACAAAAAATATATGCATTTTTGATGTCGGAAGCCGAATCAGCCAAAAAATGGTGTGCTATAGGACACGAAAATCGTCGAAATGGGAGGTATGCGCGCTTCGGGGCTCGTTTGACCTTGACAATGGGTCGGACTAGCCGTGAGGGACAACCGGATGCATATCCAAGGTCTTGACGGAAGTCCACAAAAAATTTCGGCATTTTTGATGTCGGAATCTGGATCACCCAAAAAATGGTGTGCTATAGCACACGAAAGTCATCGAAATGGAGGGTATGCGCACTTCGAGGATCGTTTGACATTTAAAATGGGTCGGACTGGCCGTGAGGGCCATCCGGATGCATAGCTAAGGTCTTGACGGACGTCCACAAAAAATTTCAGCATTTTTGACGTCAGAAACGGATCTCCAAAAAAATAGTGTGCTATAACACACAAAAATCATCGAAATGGGGGTATGCACGCTTCGAGGCTCGTTTGACCTTTAAAACAGGTTGGAATGGCCATGAGGGCAAACCGGCGGCATAGACAAGGTCTTGATGGATGTCCACAAAAATTTTCAGCATTTTTGACGTCGGAATCCGAATCTCCAAAAAATGATGTGCTATAGCACACGAAAATTGTCGAAATGGGGGGTATGAGCGCTTTGGGGATCGATTGAACTTTAAAATGGGTCGGACTGGCCGTGAGGGAAAACCGACTGCATAGCCAAGGTCTTGACGGCCGTCCACAAAAAATTTAGGCATTTTTGACGTCGGAATTCGGATCACCCCAAAAGTGGTGTGCTATAGCACACGAAAATCATCGAAATGGGGGTTATGTGCGCTTCGGGGCTTGTTTGACCTTGAAAATGAGTTGGACTAGCCGTGAGGGACAACTGGATGCATAGCCAAGATCTTGACGGACGTCCACAAAAAATTTTGGCATTTTTGACGTCGGAATCTGGATCACCCAAAAAATGGTTTGCTATAGCACACGAAAATCATCGAAATGGAGGGTTTGCGCGCTTCGGGGCTCGTTTGACCTTTTAAATGGGTCGAACTAGCCGTGAGGGCCAACCGGCTGCATAGCAAAGGTTTTGACGGACGTCCACAAAAATTTTTGGCATTTTTGACGTCAGAAACCGGATCTCCAAAAAATTGGTGTGCTATAGCACACAAAAATCATCGAAATGGGGGTATGCGCCGCTTCGAGGTTCGTTTGACCTTTCAAACAGGTTGGAATGGCCATGAGGGCCAACCGGCGGCATATACAAGGTCTTGACGGACGTCCACAAAAAAATTCGGAATTTTTGACGTCGGAATTCGGATCTCCAAAAAAATGGTGTGCTATAGCACACGAAAATCATCGAAATATAGGATATGCGCGCTTCGGGGATTGATTGACCTTTAAAATGGGTCGGACTGGCCGTGAGGGAAAACCAGCTGCATAGCCAAGGTCTTGATGGACGTCCACAAAAAATTTAGACATTTTTAACGTCGGAATTCGGATCTCCAAAAAAATGGTGTGCTATAGCACACGAAAACCATCGAAATATAGGGTATGCGCGCTTCGAGAATTGATTGACCTTTTAAATGGGTCGGACTGGCCATGAGGGAAAACCGGCTGCATAGCCAAGGTCTTGACGGACGTCCACAAAAAATGTTCGGCATTTTTGACATCGGAATCTGGAACACCCAAAAATTAGTGTGCTATAGCACATGAAAATCGTCGAAATGGGGGGTATGCGCGCTTCGGGGCTCATTTGACCTTGAAAATGGGTCGAACCACCCGTGAGAGACAACTGGATGCATAGCCAAGATCTTGACGGACGTCCACAAAAAAATTTGGCATTTTTGACGTCGGAATCTGGATCACCCAAAAATGGTGTGCTATAGCACACGAAAATCATCGAAATAGAGGGTTTGCGCGCTTCGGGGCTCGTTTGATCTTTAAAATAGGTCGAACTAGACGTGAGGGCCAACCGGCTGCATAGCAAAGGTCTTGACGGACGTCCACAAAAATTTTTGGCATTTTCGACGTCAGAAATCGGATCTTCAAAAAATGGTGTGCTATAGCACATAAAAATCATCGAAATGGGGGGTATGCGCGCTTTGAGGCTTGTTTGACCTTTAAAACAACTTGGAATGGCCATGAGGTCCAACCGGCGGCATAGACAAGGTCTTGACGAACGTCCACAAAAAATTTTGGTATTTTTAACATCGTAATCCGAATCTCCAAAAAAATAGTGTGCTATAGCACACGAAAATCGACGATATGGGGGGTATGCGCGCTTCGGGGCTTGATTGACCTTTAAAATTGGTCGGACTGGCCGTGAGGGAAAACCAGCTGCATAGCCAAGGTCTTAACTGAGTCCACAAAAAATTTAGGCATTTTTGACGCCGGAATCCGAATCACCCAAAAAATGGTTTGCTATAGCACACGAAAATAGTTGAAATGGGGGGTATGCGCGCTTCGGGGCTCGTTTGACCTTGAAAATGGGTCGAACTAGTCGTGAGGGACAACCTGATACATATCCAAGGTCTAGACGGACGTCCACAAAAACTTTCAGCATTTTTGACGTCGGAATCTGGATCACCCAAAAAATGGTGTGCTATATAGCACATGAAAATCATTGAAATGGAGGGTATGCGCGCTTCGGGGCTCGTTTGACCTTTAAAATAGGTCGAACTGGCCGTGAGGGCCAACCGGATGCATAGCCAAGGTCTTGACGGACATCCACAAAAAAATTCGGCATTTTTGACGTCAGAATCCGGATCTCCAAAAAAATGGTGTGCTATAGCACACAAAAATCATCGAAATAGGGGGTATGCGAGCTTCGGGGCTCGTTTGTCCTTTAAAACAGGTTGGCTTGGCCATGAGGACCAACCGGCTGCATAGCCAAGGTCTTGACGGACGTCCACAAAATATTTTGGTATTTTTGACGTCAGAATCCGGATCTCCAAAAAAATGGTGTGCTATATAGCACACGAAAATCGTCGAAATGGGGGGTATGCGCGCATCGGGGCTTGTTTGACCATTTAAATGGGTCGGACTGGCCGTATGGGAAAACCAACTGCATAGCCAAGGTCTTGACGAACATCCACAGAAACATTTGGCATTTTTGACGTCGGAATCCGGATCACCCAAAAAATATTGTGCTATAGCACACGAAAATCGTCGAAAAGAGGGGTATGCGCGCATCGGGGCTTGTTTGACCTTTAAAATGGGTCGGACTGGCCGTGATGGCCAACCTGCTGCATCGCCAAGATCTTGACGGACGCCACAAAAAATTTCAGCATTTTTGACGTCAGAATCCGGATCACCCAAAAAATGGTATGCTATAACACACGAAAATCGTCAAAATGGGGGGTATGCTCGCTTCGGGGCTCGTTTGACCTTTAAAATGGGTTGGACTGGCCGTGAAGGCCAAGCGTCTGCATAGCCAAGGTCTTGACGGACGACCAAAAAATGTTCGGCATTTTTGACATCGGAATTCGGATCACCCAAAAAATGGTGTGCTATAGCACACGAAAATCATCGAAGTGGGGGATATGCGCGCTTCGGGGCTCGTTTGACCTTTAAAACGGGTCGGACTGGCCGTGAGGGACAACCGAATGCATAGCAAAGGTCTTGACGGACGTCCACAAAAACTTTTGACATTTTTGACGTCAGAAACCGGATCTCCAAAAAAATGGTGTGCTATAACACATAAAAATCGTCGAAAGGGGGGGGGGGGGTTATGCGCGTTTCGAAGCTTGTTTGACCTTTCAAACAGCTTGGAATGGCCATAAGGTCCAACCGGCGGCATAGACAAGGTCTTGACAGACGTTCACAAAAAATTTCGGCATTTTTAACATCGGAATCCGGTTCTCCAAAAAAATGGTGTGCTATAGCACACGAAAATCGACGATATGGGGGGTATGCGCGCTTCGGGGCTCGATTGACCTTTAAAATTGGTCGGACTGGCCATGATGGAAAACCGGCTGCATAGCCAAGGTCTTGACGGAGTCCACAAAAAATTTAGGCATTTTTGACGCCGGAATCCGAATCACCCAAAAAATGGTTTGCTATAGCACACGAAAATAGTTGAAATGGGGGGTATGCGCGCTTCGGGGCTCGTTTGACCTTGAAAATGGGTCGAACTAGCCGTGAGGGACAACTGGATGCATATCCAAGGTCTTGACGGACGTCCACAAAATTTTCCGCATTTTTGACGTCGGAATCTGGATCACCCAAAAAATGGTGTGCTATATAGCACATGAAAATCATCGAAATGGAGGGTATGCTCGCTTCGGGGCTCGTTTGACCTTTAAAATGGTCGTACTGGCCGTGAGGGCCAACCGGCTGCATAGCCAAGGTCTTGACGGATGTCCACAAAAAGTTTCGGCATTTTTGACGTCAGAAACTGGATCTCCAAACAAATGGTGTGCTATAGCACACAAAAATCGTCGAAATGGGGGGTATGCGCGCTTCGAGGCTCGTTTGACCTTTAAAACAGGTTGGAATGGCCATGAGGGCCAACCGGCGGCATAGACAAGTTCTTGACGGACGTCCACAAAATATTTCGGCATTTTTGACATCGGAATCCGGATCTCCAAAAAAATGGTGTGCTATAGCACACAAAAATCGTCGAAAAGGGGGGTATGCGCGCTTTGGGGATCGATTGACCTTTAAAATGGGTTGGACTGGCCGTGAGGGAAACCCGGCTGCATAGCCAAGATCTTGACGGACGTCCACAAAAAATTTAGGCATTTTTGACGTCGGAATCCGTATCACCCAAAAAATTGTGTGCTATAGCACACGAAAATCGTCGAAATGGGGGGTATGCGCGCTTCGGGGCTCGTTTGACCTTGAAAATGAGTCGGACTAGCCGTGAGGGACAACTGGATGCATAGCCAAGATCTTGACGTACGTCCACAAAAAATTTCGGCATTTTTGACGTCTGAAACCGGATCTCCAAAAAATGGTGTTCTATAGCACACAAAAATCATCGAAATGGGGGTATGCGCGCTTCGAGGTTCGTTTGACCTTTTAAACAGGTTGGAATGGCCATGTGGGCCAACCGGCGGCATAGACAAGGTCTTGACGGACGTCCACAAAAAAATTCGGTATTTTTGATGTCGGAATCCGGATCTCCAAAAAAATAGTGTGCTATAGCAAATGAAAATTGTCGAAATATGGGGTATGCGTGCTTCAGGGATCGATTGACCTTTAAATGGGTCAGACTGGCCGTGAGGGAAAACCGGCTGCATAGCAAGGTCTTGACGGACGTCCACAAAAAAGTTAGGCATTTTTTACGTCGGAATCTGGATCAACCGAAAATTAGTGTGCTATAGCACACGAAAATCGTCGAAATGGGGGGTATGCGCGCTTCGGGGCTTGGTTGACCTTGAAAATGGGTCGGACTAGCCGTGAGGGACAACTGGATGCATAGCCAAGATCTTGACGGACGTCCACAAAAAAGTTCGGCATTTTTGACGTCGGAATCTGGATCACCCTAAAAAGGATGTGCTATAGCACACGAAAATCATCGAAATGGGGGGTATACGCGCTTTGGGGATCGTTTGACCTTTAAAATGGCTCGGATTGGCCGTGAGGGCCAACCGGCTGCATAGCCAATGTCTTGACGGACGTCCACAAAATATTTCGGCATTTTTGACGTTAGAAATCGGATCTCCAAAAAAATGGTGTGCTATAGCACACAAAAATCATCGAAATGGGGGTATGCGCGTTTCGAGGTTCGTTTGACCTTTCAAACAGGTTGGAATGGCCATGAGGGCCAACCGGTGGCATAGACAAGGTCTTGACGGACGTCCACAAAAATATTCGGTATTTTTGACATCGGAATTCGGATCTCCAAAAAAATAGTGTGCTATAGCACACGAAAATTGTCGAAATATGGGGTATGCGCGCTTCGGAGATCGATTGACCTTTAAAATGGGTCGGACTGGCCGTGAGGAAAAACCGGCTGCATAGCAAGGGCTTGACGGACGTCCACAAAAAATTTAGGCATTTTTAACGTCGGAATCTGGATCATCCAAAAATTAGTGTGCTATAGCACACAAAAATCGTCAAAATAGGGGGTATGCGCGCTTCGGAGCTCGTTTGACCTTGAAAATAGCCGTGAGGGACAACTGGATGCATAGCCAAGATCTTAACGGGAGTCTACAAAAAATTTTGGCATTTTTGACGTCGGAATCTTGATCACCCAAAAAATGATGTGCTGCACAGGAAAATCATCGAAATGGAGGATTTGCGCGCTTCGAGGCTCGTGTGACCTTTAAAATGGGTCGAACTGGCCGTGAGGGCCAACCGGCTGTATAGCCAAGGTCTTGACGGACGTTCACAAAAAAGTTCAGCATTTTTGACGTCAGAAACCGGATCTCCAAAAAAATGGTGTGCTAGCACACAAAAATCATCGAAATGGGGGGTATGCGCGCTTCGGGGCTCGTTTGACCTTTAAAATGGGTCGTACTGGCCGTGCCAACTGGCTGCATAGCCAATGTCTTGACGGACGTCCACAAAAAAATTTGGCATTTTTGACGTCAGTAATCGGATCTCCAAAGAAATGGTGTGCTATAGCACAAAAAAATCGTCGAAATAGGGGTATGCGCGCTTTGAGGCTCGTTTGACCTTTAAAACAGGTTGGAATGGCCATGAGGTACAACTGGCGACATAGACAAGGTCTTGATGGACGTCCACAAAAATTTTTGGCATTTTTGACGTTGGAATCCGGATCTCTAAAAAATTTGTGTGTTATATCACACGAAAATCGTCGAAATGGGGGGTATGCGCGCTTCGGGGCTCGATTGACCTTTAAAATGGGTCGGACTGGCCGTGAGGGAAAACCGGCTGCATAGCCAAGGTCTTGACGGATGTCTACAAACAATTTCGACATTTTTGACGTCGAAATCCGGATCACCCAAAAAATGGTGTGTTATTTCACACGAAAATCGTCGAAATGTGGGGTGAGCTCGCTTCGGGGCTCGTTTGACCTTTAAAATGGGTCGTACTGGCCGTGAGGGTGAACCGGCTGCATAGCCAAGGTCTTCACGGACGTCCACAAAAAGTTTCGGCATTTTTGACGTCAGAAATGGAATCTCCAAAATAATGGTGTGCTATAGCACACGAAAATCATCGAAATGGGGGGTATGCGCGCTTCGAGGCTCGTTTGACCTTTAAAACAGGTTGGAATGGCCATGAGGGCCAACCGGCGGCATTGATAAGGTCTTGACGGAAGTCCACAAAAAAATTTGGTATTTTTGACGTCGAAATCCGGATCTCAAAAAAAAAGGGTGTGCTGTAGTACACGAAAATCGTCGAAATGGGGGGTATGCGTGCTTCGGGGCTCGATTGACCTTTAAAACGGGTCGGACTGGCCGTGAGGGAAAACCGGTTGCATAGCCAAGGTCTTGACAGACGTCCACAAAAAAAATTGGCATTTTTGACGTCGAAATCCGAATCACCCAAAAAATGATGTGTTATAGCACATGAAAATCGTCGAAATGGGGGGGGGTGCACGCTTCGGGGCTTGTTTGACCTTTAAAATGGGTCGTACTGGCCGTGAGGGCGAACCGGCTGCATAGCCAAGGTCTTGACGGACGTCCACAAAACATTTCGGCATTTTTGACGTCAGAAATTAAATCTCCAAAAAATTGGTGTGCTATAGCATAAAAATCGTGGAAATGGGGGGTATGCGCGCTTCGAGGCTCATTTGACCTTTAAAACAGGTTGGAATGGCCATGAGGGACAATCGGCGGCATAGACAAGGTCTTGATAGACGTCGACAAAAAAATTTGGCATTTTTGACGTCAGAATACGGATCTCCAAAAAATTGGTGTACTATAGCACACAAAAATCGTCAAAATGGGGGGTATGTACGCTTTGGGGCTCGTTTGACCATGAAAATGGTTCGGACTAGCCGTGAGGGCCAACCGGATGCATAGCCAAGGTATTGACGGACGTCCACAAAAATTTTTGGCATTTTTGACATTGGAAACCGGATCTCCAAAAAATGGTGTGCTATAACACTCGAAAATCATTGAAATGGGGGAAATGTGCGCTTCCGGGCTTACTTGAACTTTAAAATGGGTTGGACTGGACGTGACGGACAATCGTCTGTATAGCCAAGGTCTTGACGGACGTCCACAAAAAGTTTTGGCATTTTGACGTCGGAATCCGGAGGGACAACCGGATGAATATCCAAGGTCTTGACGGACGTCCACAAAAAATTTCGGCATTTTTGACGTCGGAATCTAGATCACCCAAAAAATGGTGTGCTATAGCACATGAAAATCATCAAAATGGAGGGTATGCGCGCTTCGGGACTCGTTTGACCTTTAAAATGGGTCAAACTGGCCGTGAGGGCCAACCGTCTGCATATCCAAGGTCTTGACGGACGTCCACAAAAATTTTTGGCATTTTTGACGTCAGAAACCGGATCTCCAAAAAAATAGTGTGCTATTGCACACAAAAATCGTCGAAATGGGGGGTATGCACGCTTCGAGGCTCGTTTGACCTTTAAAACAGGTTGGAATGGCCATGAGGGCCAACCGGCGGCATAGACAAAGTCTTGACGGACGTCCACAAAAATTTTTGGCATTTTTGACGTCGGAATCCGGATCTCCAAAAAAATAGTGTGTTATAGCACACGAAAATCATCGAAATAGGGGTATGCGCGCTTCGAGGATCGTTTGACCTTTAAAACTAGTTGGAATGGCCATGAGGGCCAACCGGAGGCATAGACAAGGTCTTGACGGACGTCCACAAAAAAATTCGTCATTTTTGACGTAGGAAACCGGATCTCCAAAAAAATGGTGTGCTATAGCACACGAAAATTGTTGAAATATGGGGTATGCGCGCTTCGGGGATCGATTGACCTTTAAAATGGGTTGGACTGGCCGTGAGGGAAAACCGGCTGCACAGCAAAGGTCTTGTAGGACGTCCACAAAACATTTAGGCATTTTGGACGTCGAAATCTTGATCACCCAAAAAATAGTGTGCTATAGCACACGAAAATCATCAAAATGAGGGGTATGCGCGTTTCGGGGCTCGTTTGATCTTGAAAATGGGTCGGACTAGCCGTGAGGCACAACTGGATGCATAGCCAAGATCTTGACGGACGTCCACAAAAAGTTTTGGCATTTTTGACGTCGGAATCTGGATCACCCAAAAAATGGTGTGCTATAGCACACGAAAATCATCGAAATGGAGGGTTTGCGCTCTTCGGGGCTCGTTTGACCTTTAAAATGGGTCGGACTAGCCGTGAGGGCCAACCGGCTGCATAGCCAATGTCTTGATGGACGTCCACAAAAAATTTCGGCATTTTTGACGTCAAAAACTAGATCTCCAAAAAAATGGTGTGCTATAGCACACAAAAATCATCAAAATGGGGATATGCGCGCTTCGAGGATCGTTTGACCTTTAAAACAGGTTTGACTGGCCATAAGGGCCAACCGTCTGCATAGCCAAGGTCTTGACGGACGTCCACAAAACATTTCGGCATTTTTGACGTCAGAAACCGGATCTCCAAAAAAATGGGGTGCTATAGCACACAAAAATCGTCGAAATGGGGGGTATGCACGCTTCGGGGCTCGTTTGACCTTTAAAATGGGTCGGACTGGCCGTGAGGGCCAACTGGATGCATAGCCAATGTCTTGACGGACGTCCATAAAATAATTCGGTATTTTTGACGTCAAAAATCGGATCTCCAAAGAAATGGTGTGCTATAGCACACAAAAATCGTCGAAATGGGGGTATGCGCGCTTCGAGGCTCGTTTGACTTTTAAAACAGGTTTGAATGGCCATGAGGTACAACCGGCGACATTGACAAGGTCTTGACGGACGTCCACAAAACATTTCGGCATTTTTGACGTCGGAAACCGGATCTCCAAAAAAATAGTGTGTTATAGCACACGAAAATCATCAAAATGGGAGGTATGCAAGCTTCGTGGCACGATTGACCTTTCAAATGGGTCGGACTGGCCGTAAGAGAAAACCGGCTGCATATCCAAGGTCTTGACGGACGTCCACAAAAAATATAGGCATTTTTGACGTTGGAATTCGGGTCACCCAAAAAAAGGTGTGCTATAGCACACGAAAATCGTCGAAATGGGGGGTATGCAAACTTCGGGGCTCGTTTGGCCTTTAAAACAGGTTGGAATGTCCATGAGGGCCAACCGGAGGCATATACAAGGTCTTGACGGACGTCCATATAATATTTCAGCATTTTTGACGTCAGAAACCGAATCTCCAAAAAAATGGTGTGCTATAGCACACAAAAATCATCGAAATGGGGGTATGCGTGATTCGAGGCTCGTTTAACCTTTAAAACAGGTTGGAATGGCCATGAGGGACAACCGGCAGCATAGACAAGGTCTTGACGGACGTCCACAAAAAAATTTAGTATTTTTGACGTCGGAGTCCGGATCTCCAAAAAAATGGTGTGTTATAGCACACAAAAATCGTTGAAATGGGGGGTATGCGCGCTTCGGGGCTCGATTGACCTTTAAAACAGGTTGGAATGGCCATGAGGGCCAACAGGCGGCGTAGACAAGGTCTTGACGGACGTCGACAAAAAAATTCGATATTTTTGACGTCGGAATCTGAATCTCCAAAAAAAGGGTGTGCTATAGTACACAAAAATCATCGAAATGGAGGGTATGCGCGCTTCGGGGCTCAATTGACCTTTAAAATGGGTCGGACTGGCCGTGAGGGAAAACCGGTTGCATATCCAAGGTCTTGATGGACGTCTACAAAACAATTCAGCATTTTTGACGTCGAAATCCGGATCACCCAAAAAATGATGTGTTATAGCACACGAAGATCGTCGAAATGGGGGGTGAGCGCGCTTCGGGGCTGGTTTGACCTTTAAAATGGGTCGTACTAGCCGTGAGAGAAAACCGGCTGCATAGCCAAGGTCTTGACGGACGTCCACAAAAAATTTTGGCATTTTTGACGTCAAAAATGGAATCTCCAAAAAAATGGTGTGCTGTAGCACACGAAAATCATTGAAATGGGGGGTATGCGCGCTTCGAGGCTCGTTTGACCTTTAAAACAGGTTGGAATGTCCATGAGGACCAACCGGAGGCATTGATAAGGTCTTGACGGACGTTCACAAAATAATTCGGTATTTTTAACGTGGGAATCCGTCATCAAATAAAGGGTGTGCTATAGTTAACGAAAATCATCGAAATGGGGGGTATGCGTGCTTCGGGGCTCGATTAACCTTTTAAATGGGTCGGAATGGCGGTGAGGGCCAACCGGCTACATAGCTAATGTCTTAACGGACGTCCACAAAAAAGTTCGGCATTTTTGACGTCAGAAACCGGATCTCCAAAAAAATGGTGTGCTATAGCACACAAAAATCATCGAAATAGGGGTATGCGCGCTTCGAGGATCGTTTGACCTTTAAAACAGGTTGGAATGGCCATGAGGGCCAGCCGGCGGCATAGACAAGGTCTTGACGGACGTGCACAAAAAAATTCGGCATTTTTGACATCGGAATCCGGATCTCCAAAAAAATGGTGTGCTATAGCACACGAAAATTGTCGAAATATGGGGTATGCGCGCTTCGGGGATCGATTGACCTTTAAAATGGGTTGGACTGGCCGTGAGGGAAAACTGGCTGCACAGCAAAGGTCTTGACAGACGTCCACAAAAAATTTAGACATTTTTGACGTCGGAATCTGGATCACCCAAAAAATAGTGTGCTATAGCACACGAAAATCATCAAAATGAGGGGTATGCGCGCTTCGGGGCTCGTTTGACCTTGAAAATGGGTCGGACTAGCCGTGAGGGACAACTGGATGCATAGCCAAGATCTTGACGGACATCCACAAAACTTTTTGGCATTTTTGACGTCGTAATCCGGATCACCCAAAAAATGGTGTGCTATAGCACACGAAAATCATCGAAATAGGGATATGCGCGCTTCGAGGATCGTTTGACCTTTAAAACAGGTTGGAATGGCCATGAGGGCCAACCGGCGGCATAGACAAGGTCTTGACGGACGTGCACAAAAAAATTCGGCATTTTTGACATCGGAATCCGGATCTCCAAAAAAATGCTGTGCTATAGCACACGAAAATTGTCGAAATATGGGGTATGCGCGCTTCGGGGATCGACTGACCTTTAAAATGGGTTGGACTGGCCGTGAGGGAAAACTGGCTGCACAGCAAAGGTCTTGACGGACGTCCACAAAAAAATTCGACATTTTTGACGTCGGAATCTGGATCACCCAAAAAATGGTGTGTTATTGCACACGAAAATCATCAAAATGGGGGGTGAGCGCGCTTCGGGGCTCGTTTGACCTTTAAAATGGGTCGTATTGGCCGTGAGGGCAAACCGGCTGCATAGCCAAGGTCTTGACGGACGTCCACAAAAAAGTTTCGGCATTTTTGACGTCAGAAACTAGATCTCCAAAAAAATAGTGTGCTATAGCACACGAAAATCGTCGAAATGGGGGGTATGCGCGCTTCGAGGCTCGTTTGACCTTTAAAACAGGTTGGAATGGCCATGAGGGACAACTGGCGACATTGATAAGGTTTTGACGGACGTCCACAAGAAAATTTGGTATTTTTAACGTCAGAATCTAGATCTCAAAAAAAAGGGTGTGCTATAGTACAAGAAAATAGTCGAAATAGGGGGGTATGCGTGCTTCGGGGCTCAATTGACCTTTAAAATGGGTCGGACTGGCCGTGATGGAAAACCGGCAACATAGACAAGGTCTTGACGGACGTCCACAAAAAACTTCTGCATTTTTGACGTCGGAATCCAGATCACCCAAAAAATGATGTGTTATAGCACACGAAAATTGTCGAAATGGGAGAGGTGCGCTTCGGGGCTCGTTTGACCTTTAAAATGGGTTGTACTGGCCGTGAGGGCCAACCGGCGGCGTAGACAAGGTCTTGACGGACGTCGACAAAAAAATTTGATATTTTTGACGTCGGAATCCGAATCTCCAAAAAAAGGGTGTGCTATAGCACACAAAAATCATCGAAATGGAGGGTATGCGCGCTTCGGGGCTCGATTGACCTTTAAAATGGGTCAGACTGGCCGTGAGAGAAAACCGGTTGCATAGCAAAGGTCTTGATGGACGTCCAAAAAAAATTCAGCATTTTTGACGTCGGAATCTGGATCACCCAAAAAATGGTGTGTTATAGCACACGAAGATCGTCGAAATGGGGGGTGAGCGCGCTTCGGGGCTCGTTTGACCTTTAAAATGGATCGTACTGGCCGTGAGGGAAAACCGGCTGCATAGCCAAGGTCTTGACGGACGTCCACAAAAATTTTTGGCATTTTTGACGTCAGAAATGGAATCTCCAAAAAAATGGTGTGTCATAGCACACGAAAATCGTCGAAATGGGGGGTATGCGCGCTTCGAGGCTCGTTTGACCTTTAAAATGGGTCGGACTGGCCGTGAGGGCCAACCGGCTGCATAGCCAATGTCTTGACGGACGTCCACAAAAAATTTTGTCATTTTTAACGTCAGAAAACGGATCTCCAAAGAAATGGTGTGCTATAGCACACAAAAATCGTCGAAATAGGGGTATGCGCGTTGAGGCTCGTTTGACATTTAAAACATGTTGGAATGGCCATGAGGTACAACCGGCGGCATAAACAAGGTCTTGACGGACGTCCACAAAAAATTTTGGCATTTTTGACGTCGGAATCCATTTCTCCAAAAAAATGGTGTGCTATAGCACACGAAAATCGTCGAAATGGGGGTATGCGCGCTTCGGGGCTCGATTGACCTTTAAAATGGGTCGGACTAGCCGTGAGGGAAAACCTGATGCATAGCCAAGGTCTTGACGGACGTCCACAAAAAATTTAGGCACTTTTGACGTCGAAATCCGGATCACCCAAAAAATGGGAAAATCGTCGAAATGGGGGGTACGCAAACTTCGGGGCGCGTTTGACCTTTAAATCAGGTTGGAATGGCCATGAGGGCCAATCGGCGGCATAGACAAGGTCTTGACGGACGTTGACATAAAAAATCGGTATTTTTGACATCGGAATTCGGATCTCAAAAAAAAGGGTGTGCTATAGCACACGAAAATTGTCGAAATGGAGGGTATGCGCGCTTCGGGGCTTGATTGACCTTTAAAATGGGTCGAACTGGCCGTGAGGGCCAACCGGCTGCAAAGCCAATGTGTTGATGGACGTCCATAATATATTTTGGCATTTTTGACCTCAGAAACCGAATCTCCAAAAAAATAATGTGCTATAGCACACAAAAATCATCGAAATGGGGGTATGCGCGCTTTGAGGCTCGTTTGACCTTTAAAACAGGTTAAAATGGCCATGAGGCACAAATGGTGGAATAGACAAGGTCTTGACGGACGTCCACAAAAAAAATCAACATTTTTGACATCGAAATCCGGATCTCCAAAAAAATGGTGTGCTATAGCACACGAAAATCGTTGAAATGGGGGGTATGCGCGCTTCGGGGCTCGATTGACCTTTAAAATGGGTCGGACTGGCCGTGAGGGAAAATCACTGCATAGCCAAGGTCTTGACGGATGTCCACAAAAATTTTAGGCAATTTTGACGTCGAAATCCGGATCACCCAAAAAATAGTGTGCTATAGCACACGAAAATCATCGAAATGGGGGTATGCGAACTTCGGGGCTCGTTTGACCTTTAAAACAGGTTGTTATGGCCATGAGGGCCAACCGGCGGCGTAGACAAGGTCTTGACGGACGTCGACAAAAAAATTAGATTTTTTTGACGTCGGAATCCGAATCTCCAAAAAAAGGGTGTGCTATAGCACACAAAAATTGTCGAAATGAAGGGTATGCGCTCTTCGGGGCTCGATTGACCTTTAAAATGGTCGGACTGGCCGTGAGGGAAAACCGGTTGCATAGCCAAGGTCTTGATGGACGTCCACAAAAAAATTCAGCATTTTTGACGTCGGAATCCGGATCACCCAAAAAATGGTATGTTATAGCACACGAAGATCGTCGAAATAGGGGTGAGCGTGCTTCGGGGCTCGTTTGACCTTTAAAATGGGTCGTACTGGCCATGAGGGAAAACCGACTGCATAGCCAAGGTCTTGACGGACGTCCACAAATATTTTTTGCTTTTTTGACGTCAGAAATGGAATCTCCAATAAAATGGTGTGCTATAGCACACGAAAATCGTCGAAATGGGGGGTATGCGTGCTTCGAGGCTCATTTGACCTTTAGAACAGGTTGGAATGTCCATGAGGACCAACCGGCGGCATTGATAAGGTCTTGATGCACGTTCACAAAAAAGTTCGATATTTTTAACGTCGGAATCCGGATCACCCAAAAAATAGTGTGCTATAGCACACGAAAATCATCAAAATGAGGGGTATGTGCGCTTTGGGGCTTGTTTGACCTTGAAAATGGGTCGGACTAGCCGTGAGGGACAACTGGATGTATAGCCAAGATCTTGACGGACGTCCACCAAAATATTTCGCATTTTTGACGTCGGAATCTGGATCACCCAAAAAATGATGTGCTATAGCACACGAAAATCATCGAAATGGAGGGTTTGCGCCCTTCGGGGCTCGTTTGACCTTTCAAATGGGTCGGACTGGCCGTGAGGGCCAACCGGCTACATAGCCAATGTCTTGACGGACGTCCACAAAAATTTCGGCATTTTTGACGTCAGAAACTATATCTCCAAAAAAATGGTGTGCTATATCACACAAAAATCATCGAAATTGGGACATGCACGCTTCGAGGATCGTTTGACCTTTAAAACAGGTTGGGCTGGCCATGAGGGCCAACCGTCTGCATAGCCAATGTCTTGACGGACGTCTACAAAAAAATTTGGCATTTTTGACGTCGGAATCCGGATCACCCAAAAAATAGCGTGATAGAGCACACAAAAATCATCGAAATGGAGGGTATGCGCACTTCGGGGCTCGTTTGACCTTTAAAATGGGTCGGACTGGCCGTGAGGGCCAACCGGCTGTATAGCCAAGGTCTTGACGGACGTCCACAAAAAATTTCGGCATTTTTGACGTCAGAAACCGAATCTCCAAAAAAATGGTGTGCTATAGCACACAAAAATCATCGAAATGGGGGTATGCGCGCTTCGAGGCTCGTTTGACCTTTAAAACAGGTTGGAATGGCCATGAGGTACAACCGGCGACATAGACAAGGTCTTGACGGACGTCCAAAAAAAATCGGTATTTTTGACGTCGGAAACCTGATCTCCAAAAAAATAGTGTGTTATAGCACACGAAAATCGTCAAAATGGGGGGTATGCACGCTTCGGGGCTCGATTGACCTTTAAAATGGGTCGGACTGGCCATAAGGGAAAACCGGCTGCATAGCCAAGGTCTTGACGGACGTCCACAAAAATTATAGGCATTTTTGACTTCGGAATCCGGATCACCCAAAAAAAGGTGTGCTATAGCACACAAAAATCGTCGAAATGGGGGGTATGCGAACTTCGGGGCTCGTTTGACCTTTAAAACAGGTTGGAATGGCTATGAAGGCCAACCGGCGGCATAGACAAGGTCTTGTCGGACGTCTACAAAAAAATTCAGTATTTTTGACGTCGGAATCCGTATCTCTGAAAAAGGGTGTTCTATAACACACGAAAATCGTCGAAATGGAGGGTATGCGCGCTTTGGAGCTCGATTGACCTTTAAAATGGGTCGAACTGGCCGTGAGGGAAAATCGGTTGCATAGCCAAGGTCTTGACGGACGTCCACAAAAAAATTCAGTATTTTTAACGTCGGAATCCGGATCACCCAAAAAATGGTGTGTTATTGCTCACGAAAATCATCGAAATGGGGGGTGAGCGCGCTTCGGGGCTCGTTTGACCTTTAAAATGGGTCGTACTGGCCGTGAGGGCAAACCGGCTGCATAGCCAAGGTCTTGACGGACGTCCACAAAAAATTTCGGCATTTTTGACGTCAGAAACTAGATCTCCAAAAAATGGTGTGCTATAGCACACGAAAATCGTCGAAATGGGGGGTATGCACGCTTCGAGGCTCGTTTGACCTTTAAAACAGGTTGGAATGGCCATGAGGGCCAACCGGCGACATTGATAAGGTCTTGACGGACGTCCACAAAAAAAATTGGCATTTTTAACGTCGGAATCCTGATCTCAAAAAAAAGGGTGTGCTATAGTACACGAAAATAGTCGAAATGGGGGGTATGCGTGCTTCGGGGCTCGATTGACCTTTAAAATGGGTCGGACTGGCCGTGAGGGAAAACCGGCGACATAGACAAGGTTTTGACGGGCGTCCACAAAAAAATTCGGCATTTTTGACGTCGGAATCCGGATCACCCAAAATATGGTGTGTTATAGCACACGAAAATCGTCAAAATAGGGGAGGTGCGCTTCGGGGCTCGTTTGACCTTTAAAATGGGTCGTACTGGCCGTGAGGACAAACCGGATGCATAGCCAAGGTCTTGACGGACGTCCACAAAAAATTTCGGCATTTTTGACGTTTGAAATCGAATCTCCAAAAAAATGGTGTGCTATAGCACGAAAATCGTCGAAAAGGGGGGTATGCGCACTTCGGGGCTCGTTTGACCTTTAAAATGGGTCGGACTGGCCGTGAGGGACAACCGGCAGTATAGACAAGGTCTTGATGGACGTCCACAAAAAATTTCGGCATTTTTGACGTCAGAAATCGAATCTCCAAAAAAATGGTGTGCTATAACACGAAAATCGTCGAAATAGGGGCTATGCGCACTTCGGGGCTCGTTAAACCTTTAAAATGGGTCGGACTGGCCGTGAGGGACAACCGGCTGTATAGCCAAGGTCTTGACGGACGTCCACAAAAAATTTTGGCATTTTTGACGTCAGAAATTAGATTTTCAAAAAAATGGTGTGCTATAGCACACAAAAATCATCGAAATGGGGGGTATGCGCACTTCGGGGCTCGTTTGACCTTTAAATGGGTCGGACTGGCCGTGAGGGACAATCGACTGCATAGCCAATGTCTTGACGTACGTCCACAAAAATTTTCGGCATTTTTGACGTCGGAAACCAGATCTCCAAAAAAATAGTGTGTTATAGCACACGAAAATCATCAAAATGGGGGGTATGCGTACTTCGGGGCTCGTTTGACCATTAAAATGGGTCGGACTGGCCGTGAGGGCCAACCGGCTGCATAGCCAATGTCTTGACGGACGTCCACAAAAAATTTTGTCATTTTTGACGTCAAAAATCGAATCTCCAAAGAAATGGTGTGCTATAGCAAACAAAAATCATCGAAATGGGGGTATGCGCGCGTCGAGGCTCGTTTGACCTTTAAAACATGTTGGAATGGCCATGAGGTACAATCGGTGACATAGACAAGGTCTTGATGGACGTCCACAAAAATCTTCGGTATTTTTAACGTCGGAATCCGGATCTCCAAAAAAATGGTGTGCTATAGCACACGAAAATCGTCGAAATGAGGGGTATGCACGCTTCGGGGTTCGATTGACCTTTAAAATGGGTCGGAATGGCCGTGAGGGAAAACCGGCAGCATAGCCAAAGGCTTGACGGATGACCACAAAAAATTTAGGCACTTTTGACGTCGAAATCCGGATCACCCAAAAAATGGTGTGCTATAGCACACGAAAATTGTCAAAATGGGGGGTATGCGAACTTCGGGGCTCGTTTGACCTTTAAAACAGGTTGGAATGGCAATGAGGGCCAACCGGCGGCGTAGACAAGGTCTTGACGGACGTCCACAAAAATCTTCGGTATTTTTAACGTCGGAATCCGGATCTCCAAAAAAATGGTGTGCTATTGCACACGAAAATCGTCGAAATGAGGGGTATGCGCGCTTCGGGGCTCGATTGACCTTTAAAATGGGTCGTAATGGCCGTGAGGGAAAATCGGCAGCATAGCCAAGGGCTTGACGGATGACCACAAAAAATTTAGGCACTTTTGACGTCGAAATCCGGATCACCCAAAAAATGGTGTGCTATAGCACACGAAAATTGTCAAAATGGGGGGTATGCGAACTTCGGGGCTCGTTTGACCTTTAAAACAGGTTGGAATAGCCATGAGGGCCAACCAGCGGCGTAGACAAGGTCTTGACGGACGTCAACAAAAATATTCGGTATTTTTGACGTCGGAATCCGAATCTCCAAAAAAAGGGTGTGGTATAGCACACAAAAATCGCCGAAATGGAGGGTATGCGCGCTTCGGGGCTCGATTGACCTTTAAAATGGGTCGGACTGGCTGTGAGGAAAAACCGGCTGCATATCCAAGGTCTTGACGGACGTCCACAAAAAATATAGGCATTTTTGACGTCGGAATCCGGATCATTCAAAAAATGGTGTGCTATAGCACACGAAAATCGTCGAAATAGGGGGTACGCAAACTTCGGAGCTCGTTTGACCTTTAAATCAGGTTGGAATGGCCATGAGGACCAACCGGCAGCATAGACAAGGTCTTGACGAACGTCGACAAAAAAATTTGGTATTTTTGACATCGGAATCCGGATCCCCAAAAAAAGGGTGTGCTATAGCATACGAAAATCATCGAAATGGAGGGTATGCGCGCTTCGGGGCTTGATTGACCTTTAAAATAGGTCGGACTTTCCGTGAGGGCCAACGGGCTGCAAAGCCAATGTCTTGACGGACGTCCATAAAATATTTTGGCATTTTTGACGTCAGAAACCGAATCTCCAAAAAAATGGTGTGCTATAGCACACAAAAATCATCGAAATGGGGGTATGCGCGCTTCGAGGCTCGTTTGACCTTTAAAACAGGTTGGAATGGCCATGAGGGACAACCGGCGGCATAGACAAGGTCTTGACGGACGTCCACAAAAAAATTAAGCATTTTTGACGTCGGAATCCGGATCTCCAAAAAAATGGTGTGCTATAGCACACGAAAATCGTTTAAATGGGGGGTATGCGCGCTTCGGGGCTCGATTGACCTTTAAAATGGGTCGGACTGGCCGTGAGGGAAAACCGCTTCATAGCCAAGGTCTTGACGGATATCCACAAAAATTTTAGGCACTTTTGACGTCGAAATCCGCATCACCCAAAAAATGGTGTGCTATAGCACACGAAAATCGTCGAAATGGGTGGTATGCAAACTTCGGGGCTCGTTTGACCTTAAAAACAGATTGGAATGGCCATGAGGGCCAACCGGCGGCGTAGACAAGGTCTTGACGGACGTCAACAAAAAAATTCGATATTTTTGACGTCGGAATCCGAATCTCCAAAAAAAGGGTGTGCTATAGCACACAAAAATCGTCGAAATGGAGGGTATGTGCGCTTCAGGGCTCGATTGACCTTTAAAATGGGTCGGACTGGCCATGAGGGAAAACCGGCGACATAGACAAGGTCTTGATGGACGTCCACAAAAACATTCAGCATTTTTGACATCGGAATCCGGATCACCCAAAAAATGGCGAAGATCGTCGAAATGGGGGGTGAGCGCGCTTCGGGGCTCATTTGACCTTTAAAATGGGTCGTACTGGCTGTGAGGGAAAACCGGCTGCATAGCCAAGGTCTTGACGGATGTCCACAAAACTTTTCGGCATTTTTAACGTCAGAAATGGAATCTCCAAAAAAATGGTGTGCTATAGCACAAGAAAACGTCGAAATGGAGGGTATGCGCGCTTCGATGCTCGTTTGACCTTTAAAACAGGTTGGAATGTCCATGAGGACCAATCGGCGGCATTGATAAGGTCTTGACGGACGTTCACAAAAAAATTCGGTATTTTTAACGTCGGAATCCGGATCTCCAAAAAAAGAGTGTGCTATAGTACACGAAAATCATCGAAATGGGGGGTATGTGTGCTTCGGGGCTCGATTAACCTTTAAAATGGGTCGGTCTGGCCGTGAGGGAAAATCGGTTGCATAGCCAAGGTCTTGACGGACGTCCACAAAAAAAATCGGCATTTTTGACATCGGAATCCGGATCACTCAAAAAGTGGTGTGTTATAGCACACGAAAATCGTCGAAATAGGGGATGTGCGCGCTTCGGGGCTCGTTTGACCTTTAAAATGGGTCGTACTGGCCTTGAGGGCGAACCGGATGCATAGCCAAGATCTTGACGGACGTCCACAAAAATTTTCGGCATTTTTGACGTCAGAAATCGAATCTCCAAAAAAATGGTGTGCTATAGCACACAAAAATCATCGAAATTGGGGGTATGCGCGCTTCGAGGCTCATTTGACCGGAATGGCCATGAGGGCCAACCGGCGGCATAGACAAGGTCTTGACGGATGTCGACAAAAATATTTGTCATTTTTGACGTCACAATCCGGATCTCCAAAAAAATAGTGTGCAATAGCACACGAAAATCGTCGAAATGGGGGTATGCGCGCTTCAGGGCTCGTTTGACCTTTAAAATTGGTCGGACTGGCCATGAGGGCCAACTGTCTACATAGCCAAGGTCTTGACAGACGTCCACAAAAATATTCGGCATTTTTGACGTCGGAAACTGGATCTCCAAAAAAATAGTGTGTTATAGCACACGAAAATTGTTAAATTGGGGGGTATGCGCGCTTCGGGGCTCGTTTGACCTTTAAAATAGGTCGGAATAGCCGTGAGGGACAACCGCCTACATAGCCAAGGTCTTGACGGACGTCCACAAAAAAATTCAGCATTTTTGACGTCGGAATCCGGATCTCCAAAAAAATGGTGTGCTATTGCACACGAAAATCATCGAAATGGAGGGTATGCGCTCTTTGAGGCTCGTTTGACCTTTAAAACAGGTCAGAATGGCCGTAAGGGCCAACCGGCTGCATAGCCAAGGTCTTGACGGACGTCTACAAAAAATTTCGATATTTTTGACATCGGAATCTGGATCACCCAAAAAATGGTGTACTATAGCACACAAAAATCGTCGAAATAGGGGGTATGTACGCTTCGGGGCTCGTTTGACCTTGAAAATGGGTCGTACTGGCCGTGAGGGCGAACCGGCTGCATAGCCAAGGTCTTGACGGACGTCCACAAAAAGTTTCGGCATTTTTGACGTCAGAAATGGAATCTCCAAAATAATGGTGTGCTATAGCACACGAAAATCATCGAAATGGGGGGTATGCGCGCTTCGAGGCTCGTTTGACCTTTAAAACAGGTTGGAATGGCCATGAGGGCCAACCGACGGCATTGATAAGGTCTTGACGGATGTCCACAAAAATATTCGGTATTTTTGACGTCGGAATCCGGATCTCCAAAAAAAGGGTGTGCTATAGTATATGAAAATCGTCGAAATGGGGGGTATGCGTGCTTTGCGGCCCGATTGACCTTTAAAATGGGTCGGACTGGCCGTGAGGGAAAACCGGTTGCATAGCCAAGGTCTTGACGGACGTACACAAAAAAAATTGGCATTTTTGACGTCGGAATCCGGATCACCAAAAAAATGATGTGCTATAGCACACGAAAATCATTGAAATGGGGGGTATGCGCGCTTCGGGCTTACTTGACCTTTAAAATGGGTCGGACTGGATGTGACGGCCAATCGTCTGCATAGCCAAGGTCTTGACGGACGTCCACAAAAAAATTCAGCATTTTTGACGTCAGAATCCGGATCACCCAAAAAATGGTATGCTATAGAACACGAAAATCTTCAAAATGGGGGGTATGCGCGCTTCGAGGCTCGTTTGACCTTGAAAATGGGTCGGACTAGCCGTGAGGGACAACTGGATGCATATCCTAGGTCTTGACGGACGTCCACAAAAAATTTTGGCATTTTTGACGTCGGAATCTGGATCACCCCAAAAATTGTGTGCTATTGCACATGAAAATCATCAAAATGGAGGGTATGCGTGCTTCGGGGCTCGTTTGACCTTTAAAATGGGTCGAACTGGCCGTGAGGGCCAACCGGCTGCATAGCCAAGGTCTTGACGGACGTTCACAAAAATGTTCGGCATTTTGAACGTCAGAAACCGGATCACCAAAAAAATAGTTTGCTGTAGCACCCAAAAATCGTCGAAATGGGGGGTATGCGCGCTTTGAGGCTCGTTTGACCTTTAAAACAGGTTGGAATGGCCATGAGGGACAACCGGCGGCATAGACAAGGTCTTGACGGACGTCCACAGAAATTTTTGGCATTTTTGACGTTGGAATCCGGATCTCCAAAAAAATGGTGTGCTATAGCACACGAAAATCATCGAAATGGGGGGTATGCGCGCATTGGGGATCGATTGACCTTTAAAATGGGTCGGACTGGCCGTGAGGGAAAACCGGCTGCAAAGACAAGGTCTTGACGGACGTCCACAAAAAAATTGGCATTTTGACGTCGGAATCCGGATCACCAAAAAAATGATGTGCTATAGCACACGAAAATCATTGAAATGGGGGGTATGTGCGCTTTCGGGCTTACTTTACCTTTAAAATGGGTCGGACTGGACGTGACGGCCAATCGTCTGCATAGCCAAGGTCTTGACGGACGTCCACAAAAAAATTCAGCATTTTTGACGTCGGAATCCGGATCACCCAAAAAATGTTGTGCTATAGCACACGAAAATCTTTGAAATAGGGGGTATGCGCGCTTCGAGGCTCGTTTGACCTTGAAAATGGGTCGGACTAGCCGTGAGGGACAACCGGATGCATATCCAAGGTCTTGACGGACGTCCACAAAAACATTCGGCATTTTTGACATCAGAATCTGGATCACCCAAAAAATGGTGTGCTATAGCACATGAAAATCATCGAAATGGAGGGTATGCGCGCTTCGGGGCTCGTTTGACCTTTAAAATGGGTCGAACTGGCCGTGACGGCCAATCGTCTGCATAGCCAAGGTCTTGACGGACGTCCACAAAAAATTTCAGCATTTTTAACGTCAGAAATCGGATCTCCAAAAAAATAGTCTGCTATAGCACCCAAAAATCGTCGAAATGGGGGTATGCGCGCTTTGAGGCTCGTTTGACCTTTGAAAAAGGTTGGAATGGCCATGAGGGCCAACCGGCGGCATATACAAGGTCTTGACGGACGTCCACAAAAATTTTTGGCATTTTTGACATCGGAATCCGGATCTTCAAAAATATGGTGTGCTATAGCACACGAAAATCGTCGAAATGGGGGGTATGCGCTCATTGGGGATCGATTGACCTTTAAAATGGGTCGAATTGGGCGTGACGGCCAATCGTCTGCATAGCCAAGGTCTTGACGGACGTCCACAAAAATATTCAGCATTTTTGATGTCGGAATCCGGATCACCCAAAAAAGGGTGTGCTACAGCACACGAAAATCTTCGAAATGGGGGGTATGCGTGCTACGAGGCTCGTTTGACCTTGAAAATGGGTCGGACTAGCCGTGAGGGACAACCGGATGCATATCCAAGGTCTTGACGGACGTCCACAAAAAATTTTGGCATTTTTGACGTCGGAATCTGGATCACCCAAAAAATGGTGTCCTATAGCACATGAAAATCATCGAAATGGAGGGTATGCGCGCTTCAGGGCTCGTTGGACCTTTAAAATGGGTCAAACTGGCCGTGAGGGCCAACCGGCTGCATAGCCAAGGTCTTGACGGACGTCCACAAAAAAATTCAGCATTTTTGACGTCGGAATCCGAATCTCCAAAAAAATGGTGTGCTATAGCACACGAAAATCGTTTAAATGGGGGGTATGCGCGCTTCGGGGCTTGATTGACCTTTAAAATGGGTCGGACTGGCCGTGAGGGAAAACCGCTTCATAGCCAAGGTCTTGACGGATATCCACAAAAATTTTAGGCACTTTTGACGTCGAAATCTGCATCACCCAAAAAATGGTGTGCTATAGCACACGAAAATCGTCGAAATGGGTGGTATGCAAACTTCGGGGCTCGTTTGACCTTAAAAACAGATTGGAATGGCCATGAGGGCCAACCGGCGGCGTAGACAAGGTCTTGACGGACGTCAACAAAAAAATTCGATATTTTTGACGTCGGAATCCGAATCTCCAAAAAAAGGGTGTGCTATAGCACACAAAAATCGTCGAAATGGAGGGTATGTGCGCTTCAGGGCTCGATTGACCTTTAAAATGGGTCGGACTGGCCATGAGGGAAAACCGGCGACATAGACAAGGTCTTGATGGACGTCCACAAAAACATTCAGCATTTTTGACATCGGAATCCGGATCACCCAAAAAATGGCGAAGATCGTCGAAATGGGGGGTGAGCGCGCTTCGGGGCTCATTTGACCTTTAAAATGGGTCGTACTGGCTGTGAGGGAAAACCGGCTGCATAGCCAAGGTCTTGACGGATGTCCACAAAACTTTTCGGCATTTTTAACGTCAGAAATGGAATCTCCAAAAAAATGGTGTGCTATAGCACAAGAAAACGTCGAAATGGAGGGTATGCGCGCTTCGATGCTCGTTTGACCTTTAAAACAGGTTGGAATGTCCATGAGGACCAATCGGCGGCATTGATAAGGTCTTGACGGACGTTCACAAAAAAATTCGGTATTTTTAACGTCGGAATCCGGATCTCCAAAAAAAGAGTGTGCTATAGTACACGAAAATCATCGAAATGGGGGGTATGTGTGCTTCGGGGCTCGATTAACCTTTAAAATGGGTCGGTCTGGCCGTGAGGGAAAATCGGTTGCATAGCCAAGGTCTTGACGGACGTCCACAAAAAAAATCGGCATTTTTGACGTCGGAATCCGGATCACTCAAAAAGTGGTGTGTTATAGCACACGAAAATCGTCGAAATAGGGGATGTGCGCGCTTCGGGGCTCGTTTGACCTTTAAAATGGGTCGTACTGGCCTTGAGGGCGAACCGGATGCATAGCCAAGATCTTGACGGACGTCCACAAAAATTTTCGGCATTTTTGACGTCAGAAATCGAATCTCCAAAAAAATGGTGTGCTATAGCACACAAAAATCATCGAAATTGGGGGTATGCGCGCTTCGAGGCTCATTTGACCGGAATGGCCATGAGGGCCAACCGGCGGCATAGACAAGGTCTTGACGGATGTCGACAAAAATATTTGTCATTTTTGACGTCACAATCCGGATCTCCAAAAAAATAGTGTGCAATAGCACATGAAAATCGTCGAAATGGGGGTATGCGCGCTTCAGGGCTCGTTTGACCTTTAAAATTGGTCGGACTGGCCATGAGGGCCAACTGTCTACATAGCCAAGGTCTTGACAGACGTCCACAAAAATATTCGGCATTTTTGACGTCGGAAACTGGATCTCCAAAAAAATAGTGTGTTATAGCACACGAAAATTGTTAAATTGGGGGGTATGCGCGCTTCGGGGCTCGTTTGACCTTTAAAATAGGTCGGAATAGCCGTGAGGGACAACCGCCTACATAGCCAAGGTCTTGACGGACGTCCACAAAAAAATTCAGCATTTTTGACGTCAGAATCCGGATCACCCAAAAAATGGTATGCTATAGCACACGAAAATCTTTGAAATGGGGGGTATGCGCGCTTCGAGGCTCGTTTGACCTTGAAAATGGGTCGGACTAGCCGTGAGGGACAACTGGATGCATATCCTAGGTCTTGACGGACGTCCACAAAAAATTTTGGCATTTTTGACGTCGGAATCTGGATCACCCCAAAAATTGTGTGCTATTGCACATGAAAATCATCAAAATGGAGGGTATGCGTGCTTCGGGGCTCGTTTGACCTTTAAAATGGGTCGAACTGGCCGTGAGGGCCAACCGGCTGCATAGCCAAGGTCTTGACGGACGTTCACAAAAATGTTCGGCATTTTGAACGTCAGAAACCGGATCACCAAAAAAATAGTTTGCTGTAGCACCCAAAAATCGTCGAAATGGGGGGTATGCGCGCTTTGAGGCTCGTTTGACCTTTAAAACAGGTTGGAATGGCCATGAGGGACAACCGGCGGCATAGACAAGGTCTTGACGGACGTCCACAGAAATTTTTGGCATTTTTGACGTTGGAATCCGGATCTCCAAAAAAATGGTGTGCTATAGCACACGAAAATCATCGAAATGGGGTGTATGCGCGCATTGGGGATCGATTGACCTTTAAAATGGGTCGGACTGGCCGTGAGGGAAAACCGGCTGCAAAGACAAGGTCTTGACGGACGTCCACAAAAAAATTGGCATTTTGACGTCGGAATCCGGATCACCAAAAAAATGATGTGCTATAGCACACGAAAATCATTGAAATGGGGGGTATGTGCGCTTTCGGGCTTACTTTACCTTTAAAATGGGTCGGACTGGACGTGACGGCCAATCGTCTGCATAGCCAAGGTCTTGACGGACGTCCACAAAAAAATTCAGCATTTTTGACGTCGGAATCCGGATCACCCAAAAAATGTTGTGCTATAGCACACGAAAATCTTTGAAATGGGGGGTATGCGCGCTTCGAGGCTCGTTTGACCTTGAAAATGGGTCGGACTAGCCGTGAGGGACAACCGGATGCATATCCAAGGTCTTGACGGACGTCCACAAAAACATTCGGCATTTTTGACATCAGAATCTGGATCACCCAAAAAATGGTGTGCTATAGCACATGAAAATCATCGAAATGGAGGGTATGCGCGCTTCGGGGCTCGTTTGACCTTTAAAATGGGTCGAACTGGCTGTGACGGCCAATCGTCTGCATAGCCAAGGTCTTGACGGACGTCCACAAAAAATTTCAGCATTTTTAACGTCAGAAATCGGATATCCAAAAAAATAGTCTACTATAGCACCCAAAAATCGTCGAAATGGGGGTATGCGCGCTTTGAGGCTCGTTTGACCTTTGAAAAAGGTTGGAATGGCCATGAGGGCCAACCGGCGGCATATACAAGGTCTTGACGGACGTCCACAAAAATTTTTGGCATTTTTGACGTCGGAATCCGGATCTTCAAAAATATGGTGTGCTATAGCACACGAAAATCGTCGAAATGGGGGGTATGCGCTCATTGGGGATCGATTGACCTTTAAAATGGGTCGAATTGGGCGTGACGGCCAATCGTCTGCATAGCCAAGGTCTTGACGGACGTCCACAAAAATATTCAGCATTTTTGATGCCGGAATCCGGATCACCCAAAAAAGGGTGTGCTACAGCACACGAAAATCTTCGAAATTGGGGGTATGCGTACTACGAGGCTCGTTTGACCTTGAAAATGGGTCGGACTAGCCGTGAGGGACAACCGGATGCATATCCAAGGTCTTGACGGACGTCCACAAAAAATTTCGGCATTTTTGACGTCGGAATCTGGATCACCCAAAAAATGGTGTCCTATAGCACATGAAAATCATCGAAATGGAGGGTATGCGCGCTTCAGGGCTTGTTGGACCTTTTAAATGGGTCAAACTGGCCGTGAGGGCCAACCGGCTGCATAGCCAAGGTCTTGACGGACTTCCACAAAAAAGTTTGGCATTTTTGACGTCAGAAACCGGATCTCTAAAAAAATAGTGTGCTATAGCACCCAAAAATCGTCGAAATGGGGGTATGCGCGCTTTGAGGCTCGTTTGACCTTTAAAACAGGTTGGAATGGCCATGAGGGCCAACCGGCGGCATTGATAAGGTCTTGACGGACGTCCATAAAAAAATTGGTATTTTTGACGTCGGAATCCGGATCTCCAAAAAAAGGGTGTGCTATAGTACACGAAAATCATCGAAATGAGGGGTATGCGTGCTTCGGGGCTCGATTGACCTTCAAAATGGATCGGACTGGCTGTGAGGGAAAATTGGTTGCATAGCCAAGGTCTTGACGGACGTCCACAAAAAAATTTGGAATTTTTGACGTTGGAATTCGGATCACCCAAAAAATGGTGTGTTATAGCACACGAAAATCATTGAAATAGGGGGTGTGCGCGCTTCGGGGCTCGTTTGACCTTTAAAATAGGTCGTACTGGCCGTGAGGGCGAACCGGCTGCATAGCCAAGGTCTTGACGGACGTCCACAAAACATTTCGGCATTTTTGACGTCAGAAATCAAATCTCCAAAAAAATGGTGTGCTATAGCACAAAAATCGTCGAAATAGGGGGTATGCGCGCTTCGAGGTTCATTTGACCTTTAAAACAGGTTGGAATGGCCATGATGGCCAATCAGCGGCATAGACAAGGTCTTGACGGACGTCGACAAAAAAATTTGGCATTTTTGACGTCAGAATCTGGATCTCCAAAAAATGGAGTGCAATTGCACACGAAAATCGTCGAAATAGGGGGTATGCGCGCTTCGGGGCTCGATTGACCTTTAAAATGGATCGGACTGGCCGTGAGGGAAAACCGGTTGCATAGACAAGGTCTTGACTGACGTCCGCAAAAATATTTGGTATTTTTAACATCGGAATCCGGATCATCCAAAAAATGATGTGTTATAGCACACGAAAATCGTCGAAATGGGGGGTATGCGCGCTTCGGGGCTCATTTGACCTTTAAATTGGGTCGGACTGGCCGTGAGGACCAATCGTCTGATTAAACAAGTCTTGACGGACGTCCACAAAAAATTTCAGCATTTTTGACGTCATAAACCAGATCTCCAAAAAAATAGTTTGTTATAGCACACAAAAATCGTCGAAATTGGGGGTATGCACGCTTTAAGGCTCGTTTGACCTTTAAAACAGGTTGGAATGTCCATGAACGCAAACCAGAGGCATAGACAAGGTCTTGACGGACGTTCACAAAAATTTTTGACATTTTTGATGTCCAAATCCGGATCTCCAAAAATATGGTGTGCTATAGCACACGAAAATCGTCGAAATGGAGGGTATGCGCGCTTCGGGGCTTGTTTGACCTTGAAAATGGGTCGAAATAGCCATGAGGGCCAACCGGATGCATAGCCAAGGTCTTGATGGATGTCCACAAAACATTTCGGCATTTTTGACGTTGGAATCCGAATTACCCAAAAAATAGTGTGCTATAGCACACCAAAATCGTCAAAATAGGGGGTATGCGCGCTTCGGGGCTCGTTTGACCTTTAAAATGGGTCAGACTGGCCGTGAGGGCCAACCGGCTGCATATCCAAGGTCTTGACGGACGTCCACAAAAAATTTCGGCATTTTTGACGTCGGAAACCGGATCTCCAAAAAAATAGTGTGCTATAGCATACGAAAATCATCGAAATAGGGGGTATGCGCGCTTTGGGGCTCGTTTGACCTTTAAAATAGGTCGGACTGGCCGTGAGGGCCAACCGTCTGCATAGCCAAGGTCTTGACGGTCGTCCACAAAAAATTTAGGCATTTTTGACGTCGGAATCTGGATCACCCAAAAAATGGTATAGCACACAAAAATCGTCGAAATGGGGGGTATGTACGCTTCGGGGATTGTTTGACCTTGAAAATGGGTCGGACTAGCCGTGAGGGCCAACCGTATGCATAGCCGAGGTATTGACGGATGTCCCATAAAAATTTGGCATTTTTGACGTTGGAAATCGGATCTCCAAAAAAATGGTGTGCTATAGCACACGAAAATCGTTGAAATGGGGGGTATGTGCGCTTCCGGGCTTACTTGACCTTTAAAATGGGTTGGACTGGATGTGACGGCCAATCGTCTGCATAGCAAAGGTCTTGACGGACGTTCACAAAAAATTTCGGCATTTTGGACGTCGGAATCCGGATCACCCAAAAAATGGTGTGCTATAGCACACAAAAATCTTCGAAATGGGGCGTATGCGCGCTTCGGGGCTCGTTTGACCTTGAAAATGGGTCGGAATAGCTGTGAGGGCCAACCGGCTGCATAGCCAAGGTCTTGACGGACGTCCACAAAATATTTTGGCATTTTTGACGTTGGAATCCGAATTACCCAAAAAATAGTGTGCTATAGCACACCAAAATCGTCAAAATAGGGGGTATGCGCGCCTCGGGGCTCGTTTAACCTTTAAAATGGGTCGGACTGGCCGTGAGGGCCAACCGGCTGCATATCCAAGGTCTTGACGGACGTCCACAAAAAATTTCGACATTTTTGACGTCGGAAACCGGATCTCCAAAAAAATAGTGTGCTATAGCATACGAAAATCATCGAAATGGGGGGTATGCGCGCTTCGGGGTTCGTTTGACCTTTAAAATAGGTCGGACTGGCCGTGAGGGCCAACCGTCTGCATAGCCAAGGTCTTGACGGACGTCCACAAAAATATTCGGCATTTTTGACGTTGAAATCCGGATCTCCAAAAAAATGGTGTGCTATAGCACACAAAAATCATCGAAATGGAGGGTATGCGCGCTTCGGGGCTCGATTGACCTTTAAAATGGGTCGGACTGGCCGTGAGGGAAAACCGTCTGCATAGCCAAGGTCTTGACGGACGTCCACAAAAAATTTAGGCACTTTTGACGTCGAAATCCGGATCACCCAAAAAATGGTGTGCTATAGCACACGAAAATCGTCGAAATGGGGGGGTATGCAAACTTCGGGGCTCGTTTGACCTTTAAAACAGGTTGGAATGGCCATGAGGGCCAACCTGCGTCATAGACAAGGTATTGACGTCCGTCGACAAAAATATTCGGTATTTTTGACGTCAGAATCCGAATCTCCAAAAAAAGGGTGTGGTATAGCACACAAAAATCATCGAAATGGAGGGTATGCGCGCTTCGAGGCTCGATTGACCTTTAAAATGGGTCGGACTGGCCGTGAGGGCCAACCGGCTGCATATCCAAGGTCTTGACGGACGTCCACAAAAAATTTTGACATTTTTGACGTCGGAAATCGGATCTCCAAAAAAATAGTGTGTTATAGCATACGAAAATCATCGAAATGGGGGGTATGCGCGCTTCGGGGCTCGTTTGACCTTTAAAATAGGTCGGACTGACCGTGAGGGCCAACCGTCTGCATAGCCAAGGTCTTGACGGACGTCCACAAAAAAATTCGGCATTTTTGACGTCGAAATCCGGATCTCCAAAAAAATGGTGTGCTATAGCACACGAAAATCATCGAAATGGAGGGTATGCGCGCTTCGGGGCTCGATTGACATTTAAAATGGGTCGGACTGGCCGTGAGGGAAAACCGTCTGCATAGCCAAGGTCTTGACGGACGTCCACAAAAATTTTAGGCACTTTTGACGTCGAAATCCGGATCACCCAAAAAATTGTGTGCTATAGCACACGAAAATCGTCGAAATGGGGGGCTCGTTTGACCTTTAAAACAGGTTGGAATGGACATGAGGGCCAACCGGCGTCATAGACAAGGTCAATACGGCCGTCGACAAAAATATTCGGTATTTTTGACGTCAGAATCCGAATCTCCAAAAAAAAGGTGTGGTATAGCACACAAAAATCATCGAAATGGAGGATTTGCGCGCTTCGAGGCTCGATTGACCTTTAAAATGGGTCGGAATGGCCGTGAGGGAAAATCGGCTGCATAGCCAAGGTCTTGACGGACATCTACAAAAAATATAGGCATTTTTGACGTCGAAATCCGGATCATCCAAAAAATGGTGTGCTATAGCACACGAAAATCGTCGAAATGGGGGGTACGCAAACTTCGGGGCTCGTTTGACCTTTAAATCAGGTTGGAATGGCCATGAGGGCCAATCGGCGGCATAGACAAGGTCTTGACGGACGTCGACAAAAAAATTCAGTATTTTTGACATCGGAATCTGGATCTCAAAAAAAGGGTATGCTATAGCACACGAAAATCGTCGAAATGGAGGGTATGCGTGCTTTGGGGCTCGATTGACCTTTAAAATGGGTCGAACTGGCCGTGAGGGCCAACCGGCTGCAAAGCCAATGTCTTGACGGACGTCCATAATATATTTTGGCATTTTTCACCTCAGAAACCGAATCTCCAAAAAAATGGTGTGCTATAGCACACAAAAATCATCGAAATGGGGGTATGCGCGCTTCGAGGCTCCTTTGACCATTAAAACAGGTTAAAATGTCCATGAGGGACAATCGGTGGCATAGACAAGGTCTTGACGGACATCCACAAAAACATTCAGCATTTTTGATGTCGGAATCCGGATCTCCAAAAAAATGGTGTGCTATAGCACACGAAAATCGTTGAAATGGGGGGTATGCGCGCTTCGGGGCTAGATTTTGACCTTTAAAATGGTTTGACCTGGCCGTGAGGGAAAACCGCTGCATAGCCAAGTTCTTGACGGACGTCCACAAAAATTTTAGGCACTTTTGACGTCGAAATCCGCATCACCCAAAAAATAGTGTGCTATAGCACATGAAAATCGTCGAAATGGGGGTATGCGAACTTTGGGGTTCGTTTGACCTTTAAAACAGGTTGGAATGGCCATGAGGGCCGACCGGCGGCATAGACAAGGTCTTGACGGACGTCGACAAAAAAATTCGATATTTTTGACGTCGGAATCCGAATCTCCAAAAAAAGGGTGTGCTGTAGCACACAAAAATTGTCGAAATGAAGGGTATGCGCGCTTCGGGGCTTGATTGACCTTTAAAATGGGTCGGACTGGCCGTGAGGGAAAACCGGTTGCATAGCCAAGGTCTTGATGGACGTCCACAAAAAAATTCAGCATTTTGAATCCGGATTACCCAAAAAATGGTATGTTATAGCACACGAAGATCATCGAAATGGGGGGTGAGCGCGCTTCGGGGCTCGTTTGACCTTTAAAATGGGTCGTACTGGCCGTGAGGGAAAACCGGCTGCATAGCCAAGGTCTTAACGGACGTCCACAAATATTTTCGGCTTTTTTGACGTCAGAAATGGAATCTCCAAAAAAATGGTGTGCTATAGCACACGAAAATCATCGAAATGGGGGGTATGCGCGCTTCGAGGCTCGTTTGACCTTTAAAACAGGTTGGAATGTCCATGAGGACCAACCGGTGGCATTGATAAGGTCTTGACGGACATTCACAAAAAAGTTCGGTATTTTTAACGTCAGAATCCGGATCTCCAAAAAAAGGGGTGTGCTATAGTACACGAAAATCATCGAAATAGGGGGGGATGCGTGCTTCGGGGCTCGATTAACCTTTAAAATGGGTCGGACTAGCGGTGAGGGCCAACCGGCTGCATAGCCAATGTCTTGACGGATGTCCACAAAAAAGTTCGGCATTTTTGACGTCAGAAACCAGATCTCCAAAAAAATGGTGTGCTATAGCACACAAAAATCATCGAAATAGGGGTATGCACGCTTCGAGGATCGTTTGACCTTTAAAACAGGTTGGAATGGCCATGTGGGCCAACCGGCGGCATAGACAAGGTCTTGACGGACGTGCACAAAAAAATTCAGCATTTTTGACGTCGGAATCCGGATCTCCAAAAAAATGGTGTGCTATAGAACACGAAAATTGTCGAAATATGGGGTATGCGCACTTCGGGGATCGATTGACCTTTAAAATGAGTTGGACTGGCCGTGAGGGAAAACCGGCTGCACAGCAAAGGTCTTGACGGACGTCCACAAAAAATTTAGGCATTTTTTACGTCGGAATCTGGATCACCCAAAAAATAGTGTGCTATAGCACACGAAAATCATCAAAATGAGGGGTATGCGCGCTTCGGGGCTCGTTTGACCTTGAAAATGGGTCGGACTAACGGTGAGGGACAACTGGATGCATAGCCAAGATCTTGACGGACGTCCACAAAAATATTTGGTATTTTTGACGTCAGAATCTGGATCACCCAAAAAATGGTGTGCTATAGCACACGAAAATCATCGAAATGGAGGGTTTGCGCGCTTCGAGGCTCGTTTGACCTTTCAAATGGGTCGGACTGGCCGTGAGGGCCAACCGGCTGCATAGCCAATGTCTTGACGGACGTCCACAAAACATTTCGGCATTTTTGACGTCAGAAACTAGATCTCCAAAAAAATGGTGTGCTATAGCACACAAAAATCATTGAAATGGGGATATGCACGCTTCGAGGATCGTTTGACCTTTAAAACAGGTTGGACTGGCCATGAGGGCCAACCGTCTGCATAGCCAAGGTCTTGATGGACGTCCACAAAAAAATTTGGCATTTTTGACGTCGGAATCCGGATCACCCAAAAAATGGTGTGATAGAGCACACAAAAATCGTCGAAATGGAGGGTATGCGCACTTCGGGGCTTGTTTGACCTTTAAAATGGGTCGGACTGGCCGTGAGAGCCAACCGGCTGTATAGCCAAGGTCTTGACAGACGTCAACAAAAAATTTCGGCATTTTTGACGTCAGAAACCGGATCTCCAAAAAAATGGTGTGCTATAGTACACAGAAATCGTCGAAATAGGGGGTATGCGCGCTTCGGGGCTTGTTTGACCTTTAAAATGGGTCGGACTGGCCGTGAGGGCCAACTGGCTGCATAGCCAATGTCTTGACGGACGTCCACAAAAAATTTGGTATTTTTGACGTCACAAATCGGATCTCCAAAGAAATGGTGTGCTATAGCACACAAAAATCGTCGAAATGGGAGTATACGCGTTTCGAGGCTCGTTTAACCTTTAAAACAGGTTTGAATGGACATGAGGTACAACCGGCGACATAGACAAGGTCTTGATGGACGTCCACAAAATATTTTGGTATTTTTGATGTCGGAAACTGGATCTCCAAAAAAATAGTGTGTTATAGGAAACGAAAATCGTCAAAATGGGGGGTATGCACGCTTCGAGGCTCGATTGACCTTTAAAATGGGTCGGACTGACCATAAGGGAAAACCGGCTGCATAGCCAAGGTCTTGACGGACGTCCACAAAAAATATAGGCATTTTTGACATCGGAATCCGGATCACCCAAAAAAAGGTGTGCTATAGCACACGAAAATCATCGAAATGGGGGTTATGCGAACTTCGGGGCTCGTTTGACCTTTAAAACAGGTTGGAATGGCCATGAGGGCCAACCGGCGGCATAGCCAAGGTCTTGACGTACGTCCACAAAAAATTTCGGCATTTTTGACGTTAGAAATTGAATCTCCAAAAAAATGGTGTGCTATAGCCCGAAAATCATCGAAATGAGGGGTATGCGCACTTCGGGGCTAGTTAGACCTTTAAAATGGGTCGGACTGGCCTTGAGGGACAACCGGCTCTATAGACAAGGTCTTGATGGACGTTCACAAAAAATTTCGGCATTTTTGACGTCAGAAATCGAATCTCCAAAAAAATGGTGTGCTATAGCATGAAAATCGTCGAAATGGGGGCTATGCGTACTTCGGGGCTCGTTAAACCTTTAAAACGGGTCGGACTGGCCGTGAGGGACAACCGGCTGTATAGCCAAGGTCTTGACGGCAACCACAAAAAAATTTGGCATTTTTGACGTCAGAAACTAGATTTCCAAAAAAATGGTGTGCTATAGCACACAAAAATCATCGAAATGGGGGGTATGCGCACTTCGGGGCTCGTTTGACCTTTAAATGGGTCGGACTGGCTGTGAGGGACAGACGGATGCATAGACAATGTCTTGACGGACGTCCACAAAAAATTTCGGCATTTTTGACGTCGGAAACCAGATCTCCAAAAAAATAGTGTGTTATAGCACACGAAAATCGTCAAAATGAGGAGTATGCGCACTTCGGGGCTCGTTTGACCATTAAAATGGGTCGGACTGGCCGTGAGGGCCAACCGGCTGCATAGCCAATGTCTTGACGGACGTCCACAAAAACTTTTGTCATTTTTGACGTCAAAAATCGGATCTCCAAAGAAATGGTGTGCTATAGCAAACAAAAATCGTCGAAATGGGGGTATGCGCGCGTCGAGGCTCGTTTGACCTTTAAAACATGTTGGAATGGCCATGTGGTACAACCGGAGACATAGACAAGGTCTTGACGGATGTCCACAAAAATTTTCGGTATTTTTGACGTCGGAATCCGGATCTCCAAAAAAATGGTGTGCTATAGCACACGAAAATTGTCGAAATGAGGGGTATGCGCGCTTCGGGGCTCGATTGACCTTTAAAATGGGTCGGACTGGCCGTGAGGGAAAACCGGCTGCACAGCCAAGGGCTTGACGGACGTCCACAAAATATTTAGGCACTTTTGACGTTGAAATCCGGATCACCCAAAAAATGGTGTGCTATAGCACACGAAAATTGTCAAAATGGGGGTTATGCGAACTTCGGGCTCGTTTGACCTTTAAAACAGGTTGGAATGGCCATGAGGGCCAACCGGCGGTGTAGACAAGGTCTTGACGGAAAATATTCGGTATTTTTGACGTCGGAATCCGAATCTCCAAAAAAAGGGTGTGGTATAGCACACAAAAATCGTCGAAATGGAGGGTATGCGCGCTTCGGGGCTCGATTGACCTTTAAAATGGGTCGGACTGGCCGTGAGGGAAAACCGGCTGCATAGCCAAGGTCTTGACAGACGTCCACAAAAAATATAGGCATTTTTGACGTCGGAATCCGGATCATTCAAAAAATGGTGTGCTATTGCACACGAAAATCATCGAAATAGGGGGTACGCAAACTTCGGGGCTCGTTTGACCTTTAAATCAGGTTGGAATGGACATGAGGGCCAACCGGCGGCATAGACAAGGTCTTGACGAACGTCGACAAAAACTTTCGGTATTTTTGACATCGGAATCCGGATCTCCAAAAAAAGGGTGTATTATAGCACACGAAAATCGTCGAAATGGAGGGTATGCGCGCTTCGGGGCTCGATTGACCATTAAAATAGGTCGGACTGGCCGTGAGGGCCAACGGGCTGCAAAGCCAATGTCTTGACGGACGTCCATAAAATATTTTGGCATTTTTGACGTCAGAAACCGAATCTCCAAAAAAATGGTGTGCTATAGCACACAAAAATCATCGAAATGGGGGTATGAGCGCTTCGAGGCTCGTTTGACCTTTAAAACAGGTTGGAATGGCCATGAGGGACAACCGGCGGCATAGACAAGGTCTTGACGGACGTCCACAAAAAAATTCAGCATTTTTGACGTCGGAATGCGGATCTCCAAAAAAATGGTGTGCTATAGCACACGAAAATCGTTTAAAGGGGGGTATGCGCGCTTCGGGGCTCAATTGACCTTTAAAATGGGTCGGACTGGCCGTGAGGGAAAACCGCTGCATAGCCAAGGTCTTGACGGATATCCACAAAAATTTTAGGTACTTTTGACGTCAAAATCCGCATCACCCAAAAAATGGTGTGCTATAGCACACGAAAATCGTCGAAATAGGTGGTATGCGAACTTCGGGGCTCGTTTGACCTTAAAAACAGATTGGAATGGCCATGAGGGCCAACCGGTGGCGTAGACACGGTCTTGACGGACGTCGACAAAAAAAATTGATTTTTTTGACGTCAGAATCTGAATCTCCAAAAAAAGGGTGTGCTATAGCACACAAAAATCGTCGAAATGGAGGGTATGCGCGCTTCAGGGCTCGATTGACCTTTAAAATGGGTCGAACTGGCCATGAAGGAAAACCAATTGCATAGCCAAGGTCTTGATGGACGTCCAATAAAAAATACAGCATTTTTGACATCGGAATCCGGATCACCCAAAAAATGGTGTGTTATAGCACACGAAGATCGTCGAAATGGGCGGTGAGCGCGCTTCGGGGCTCGTTTGACCTTTAAAATGGGTCGTACTGGCCGTGAGGGAAAACCGGCTGCATAGCCAAGGTCTTGACGGAAGTCCACAAAAACTTTCGGCATTTTTAAGGTCAGAAATGGAATCTCCTAAAAAATGGTGTGCTATAGCACACGAAAATCGTCGAAATGGGGGGTATGCGCGCTTCGAGGCTCGTTTGACCTTTAAAACAGGTTGGAATGTCCATGAGGACCAACCGGCGGCATTGATAAGGTCTTGACGGACGTTCACAAAAAAATTCGGTATTTTTAACGTCGGAATCCGGATCTCCAAAAAAAGAGTGTGCTATAGTACACGAAAATCATCGAAATGGGGGGTATGCGTGCTTCGGGGCTCGATTAACCTTTAAAATGGGTCGGTCTGGCCGTGAGGGAAAATCGGTTGCATAGCCAAGGTCTTGACGGACGTCCACAAAAAAATTCGACATTTTTGACGTCGGAATCCGGATCACCCAAAAAGTGGTGTGTTATAGCACACGAAAATCGTCGAAATGGGGGATATGCGCGCTTCGGGGCTTTAAAATGGGTCGTACTGGCCATGAGGGCGAACCGGCTGCATAGCCAAGGTCTTGACGGACGTCCACAAAAATTTCGGCATTTTTGACGTCATAAATCGAATCTCCAAAAAAGTGGTGTGCTATAGCACAAAAATCGTCAAAATAGGGGGTATGCGCGCTTCGAGGTTCATTTGACCTTTAAAACAGGTTGGAATGGCCATGATGGCCAATCGGCGGCATAGACAAGGTCTTGACAGACGTCGACAAAACAATTTGGCATTTTTGACGTCAGAATCCGGATCTCCAAAAAAATGGAGTGCAATAGCACACGAAAATCGTCGAAATGGGGGGTATGCACGCTTTGGGGCTCGTTTGACCTTTAAAATGGGTCGGACTGGCCATGAGGGCCAACCATATGCATAGCCAAAGTCTTGACGGACGTCCACAAAAAATTTCGGCATTTTTGATGTCAGAAACTGGATCTCCAAAAAAATAGTGTGTTATAGCACACGAAAATCATCAAAATAGGGGGTATGCGCGCTTCGGGGCTCGTTTGACCTTTAAAATGGGTCGGACTGGCCGTGAGTGACAACCGGATGCATAGCCAATGTCTTGACGGACGTCCACAAAAATGTTCGGAATTTTTGATGTCGAAAACCGGATCTCCAAAAAAATAGTGTGTTATAGCGAAGGAAAATCGTCAAAATGGGGGGTATGCGCGCTTTGGGTCTCGTTTGACCTTTAAAATGGGTCGGACTGGCCGTGAGGGCCAACCGACTGCATAGCCAATGTCTTGACGGACATCCACAAAAAATTTCAACATTTTTGACATCGGAAATCGGATCTCCAAAGAAATGGTGTGCTGTAGCACAAAAAAATCGTCGAAATGGGGGGTATGCGCACTTCGGGGCTCGTTTGACCTTTAAATGGGTCGGACTGGCCGTGAGGGACAACCGGCTGCATAGCCAATGTCTTGACGGGCGTCTACAAAAAATTTCGGCATTTTTGACGTCGGAAACCAGATCTCCAAAAAAATAGTGTTATAGCACACGAAAATCATCAAAATGAGGGGTATGCGCACTTCGGGGCTCGTTTGACCATTAAAATGGGTCGGACTGGCCGTGAGGGCCAAGCGGCTGCATAGCCAATGTCTTGACGGACGTCCACAAAAAATGTTGTCATTTTTGACGTCAAAAATCGGATCTCCAAAGAAATGGTGTGCTGTAGCAAACAAAAATCGTCGAAATGGGGGTATGCGCGCGTCGAGGCTCGTTTGACCTTTAAAATAGGTCGGAATGGCCGTGAGAGAAAACCGCTGCATAGCCAAGGTCTTGACGGATATCCACAAAAATTTTAGGCACTTTTGACGTCAAAATCCGCATCACCCAAAAAATAGTGATCGTCGAAATGGGTGGTATGCAAACTTCGGGGCTCGTTTGACCTTAAAAACAGATTGGAATGGCCATGAGGGCCAACCGGCGGCGTATACAAGGTATTGACGGACGTCGACAAAAAAAATTGATATTTTTGACGTCAGAATCTGAATCTCCAAAAAAAGGGTGTGCTATAGCACACAAAATCATCGAAATGGAGGGTATGCGCGCCTCAGGGCTCGATTGACCTTTAAAATGGGTCGGACTGGCCATGGGGGAAAATCGGTTGCATAGCCAAGGTCTTGATTGACGTCCAATAAAAAATACAGCATTTTTGACATCGAAATCTGGATCACCCAAAAAATGGTGTGTTATAGCACACGAAGATCGTCGAAATGGGGGGTATGCGCGCTTCGGGGCTCGTTTGACCTTTAAAATGGGTCGTACTGGCCGTGAGGGAAAACCGGCTGCATAGCCAAGGTCTTGACAGAAGTCCACAAAAATGTTCGGCATTTTTAACGTCAGAAATGGAATCTCCAAAAAAATGGTGTGCTATAGCACACGAAAATCATCGAAATGGGGGGTATGCACGCTTCGAGGCTCGTTTGACCTTTAAAACAGGTTGGAATGTCCATGAGGACCAACCGGCGGCATTGATAAGGTCTTGACGGACGTTCACAAAAAAATTCGGTATTTTTAACGTCGGAATCCGGTTCTCCAAAAAAAGAGTGTGCTATAGTACACGAAAATCATCGAAATGGGGGGTATGCGTGCTTCGGGGCTCGATTAACCTTTAAAATGGGTAGGTCTGGCCGTGAGGGAAAATCGGTTGCATAGCCAAGGTCTTGACGGACGTCCACAAAACAATTCGGCATTTTTGACGTCGGAATCCGGATCACCCAAAAAGTGGTGTGTTATAGCACACGAAAATCATCGAAATGGGGGATATGCGTGCTTCGGGGCTTTAAAATGGGTCGTACTGGCCATGAGGGCGAACCGGATGCATAGCCAAGGTCTTGACGGACGTCCACAAAAAATTTCAGCATTTTTGACGTCAGAAATCGAATCTCCAAAAAAGTGGTGTGCTATAGCACAAAAATCATCGAAATAGGGGGTATGCGCGCTTCGAGGTTCATTTGACCTTTAAAACAGGTTGGAATGGCCATGATGGCCAATCGGCGGCATAGACAAGGTCTTGACAGACGTCGACAAAACAATTTGGCATTTTTGACGTCAGAATCCGGATCTCCAAAAAAATGGAGTGCAATAGCACACGAAAATCGTCGAAATGGGGGGTATGCACGCTTTGGGGCTCGTTTGACCTTTAAAATGGGTCGTACTGGCCATGAGGGCCAACCATCTGCATATCCAAAGTCTTGACGGACGTCCACAAAAAATTTTGGCATTTTTGACGTCAAAAACCGGATCTCCAAAAAAATAGTGTGTTATAGCACACGAAAATCGTCAAAATAGGGGGTATGCGCGCTTCGGGGCTCGTTTGACCTTTAAAATGGGTCGGACTGGCCGTGAGTGACAACCGGATGCATAGCCAATGTCTTGACGGACGTCCACAAAAATGTTCGGAATTTTTGATGTCGGAAACCGGATCTCCAAAAAAATAGTGTGTTATAGCGAAGGAAAATCGTCAAAATAGGGGGTATGCGCGCTTGGGGTCTCGTTTGACCTTTAAAATGGGTCGGACTGGCCGTGAGGGCCAACCGACTGCATAGCCAATGTCTTGACGGACATCCACAAAAAATTTCAACATTTTTGACATCAAAAATCGGATCTCCAAAGAAATGGTGTGCTGTAGCACAAAATAATCGTCGAAATGGGGGGTATGCGCACTTCGGGGCTCGTTTGACCTTTAAATGGGTCGGACTGGCCGTGAGGGAAAACCGACTGCATAGTCAAGGTCATGACGGACGTCCAAAAAAATATAGGCATTTTTGACGTCGGAATCCGGATCATCCAAAAAATGGTGTGCTATAGCACACGAAAATCGTCGAAATGAGGAGCATGCAAACTTCGGGGCTCGTTTGACCTTTAAATCAGGTTGGAATGGCCATGAGGGCCAACCGGCGGCATAGACAAGGTCTTGACGGACGTCGACAAAAAAATTCGGTATTTTTGACATCGGAATTTGGATCTCCAAAAAAAGGGTGTGCTATAGCACACGAAAATCGTCGAAATGGAGGGTATGTGTGCTTCGGGGCTCGATTGACCTTTAAAATGGATCGGACTGGCCGTGAGGGAAAACCGGTTGCATATCCAATATCTTGACTGACGTCCATAAAAAAATTTGGCATTTTTAACATCGGAATCCGGATCACCCAAAAAATGATGTGTTATAGCACACGAAAATCGTCGAAATGGGGGGTATGCGCGCTTCGGGGCTTGTTTGACCTTTAAAATGGGTCGGACTGGCCGTGAGGGCCAACTGGATGCATAGCCAAGTCTTGACGGACGTCCACAAAAAAGTTCAGCATTTTTGACATCATAAATCGGATCTCCAAAAAAATAGTTTGCTATAGCACACAAAAATCGTCGAAATTGGGGGTATGCGCACTTTGAGGCTCGTTTGACCTTTAAAACAGGTTGGAATGTCCATGAGGGCAAACCGGAGGCATATACAAGGTCTTGACGGACGTCAACAAAAAAATTCAGTATTTTTGACATCGGAATCCGGATCTCCAAAAAAAGGATCGTCG
>JABWTJ010001017.1:0-29228 GCA_016801875.1 Solanum sitiens
TTTTGATTGACCAGATTTAGGCTTATATGAGGTCTCATTTGAGCCCAAACCTATTAAAGAAAAATCTGAATGAAAGAAGGCCCAACAGCCAAATCTGCCAAATTGGCCCCCCCATTATGGATAAAGCCCAAGTTTGAAACTAAGTAAGTACATGACCTCCTAAGATTTGTTTTACCATTTTATTGGGCCAAGTGTGTACCACCTACTTGCACTAATCTGTCCCAAGCTGATTAAAAGAACAAAGGAAAAATGGACAGCCAAGGTCCAATAATATTAAGTCCAAAAGGGCCCAAGTTAAAAGGACAAGCAGGTGGGGCACCTACTTGACATTATATGGACCAAAATTGGTCAAGAGTGTCGGCCATAACACCTCCTTTTTCAAAGGATAAGGATCAAGTCTTATTCTCCATGTTGAACTTGCAAAATTTTCAGGATTTTCTTAAGTTTCTTTTCTTGCGTCTCTCTTGCTTCAATAAGCAGCCCTAAAACACCTTAGGGATTCTTGAGTGCTGTCTCATTTTCAAGTAAGAAAGTTTGAAGGAGAGTTTGGAATTCTTGAAGTACAAGTTTAGAGGAGAAATTTTCCAGAATTAAGGTAAGACTTTCAACCCTTTGTTTTTCCTCTCGTTTGATCATGTTTGGATTGGAGAATTTTGTATATTATTTATAAGAATTCATGGATGAGATAAAATCTTTGGAGTCAAAATATTCTCCTATTATGCTGAAAATTTGAGATGATAGTGGCTGCCTTATGAATATTGTTGTTGAGGGTTGTTTGGGTAGCTTGGGAGATGATGTATGAAGTTGTATTAATGTGTAGAGGAAGGGTGTGGTGGTTCACCATTTATGTAAGGGTTGTTTGGGCCTGATTTCCATCAAATATTTTAGCTACTGATTGGAGGACCTTATTGTGATTAGCTGCTGATGTTAGCTTAATCATGACTTATTTCGTAGATTAGCACCCAATAAGGAAGGCTGAATCGTGATAGTGGTATTGGTCAGAAAAATAAGGTATGTAAGGCTATTCGATTTTATATCCTTTTGGCATGAATTCTGCCATCTGCAATTAATATCAATGAAGTGATTCCCATAAGTTCTATTTCTTGAAAAGGAAGCATATTGGCAGCGTACTATCTCCAAATAGCTAACAATATTTCTTTCCCCATTCTAAGCACATGGAACTACTTCATTATATGTTCACTACTCTATACTTGTGTAATTTCCTCTTGTGCTGTTATAGAAATGGTATTTGCAAAAGAAAGTTTGATGAATCCTTCTCCTAAGCCAATTGAAGTCAATTTGTGCCATTAAGGTCTTAAAGTAAGGTGTTGATGTTTCATAGCTCCTTATGTCATTGTTACTGCCTCAAAGTATTATTTTCATGTATTCCACTACTGTTCTGTATTTTCATATCTCCAAGATGATTATGATCACCAAATCAACATCCCAAAAGTGTTATGAACTGATTAACAACAATCTCAAAGATTAAAGAATCTAAGTGAAGAAATCTATATAATTAAGGGTGGCAGCTCAGGGGCGAAAGCCTAGCATGGGCCGATCCCTATTGGTATAGAAGGGTGGCAGCTCTGGGGCGAAAGCCTAGCATGGGCCGATCCCAAGTTGTGTAATTATGAGGACCGCATCCCAGGGGTTAATACGCCTAGCATGGGTCATCCTCTTCTACCACTGATCAGCTGGTCACTTGTATCACATGCCCAACAAAGATTATAACATACAAAGAAGGTAAAGAAAAGAATCTAGCTTACTTGATTCCACAAGAGTAAGCAAAGGTGGTCTTCTCTCCTAATCTATGCACTCATATGTTGCTACTTGATTTCATTTGTGCCTTGTATTACATATACTTTTTGCCTTACATATTCAGTACATTTTTCGTACTGACGTCCCGTATTGGGGACGCTGCATTTCATGCTGCAGGCTCAGGTACTCCAGCTAGTAGACCTCCTCAGTAGAAGCACTCGAAATTCTGCTACTTTTGGTGAGCTCCAAGTTGATTCGGAGCTTTATTAACTCCTTGGTAAATTCATTTGGTATTGTATCGTAGTTAAGGGTAAGGCGGGGTCTGTCCCGACCTACTCTAGTCTTCTATCTTTTAGAGGCTTTGTAGACGTATGTACATGGTTCAGTTGTGTCTTAATGAGTTGTGGCCTAAACGGCCAAGTCTTGTATATAACTTTTGGATCTACTTACGTTGGTTTGTATCGCTGCATCCAAAGTTAACTTGTCTCAATTGTTATAGTATATGCTCAGTAAGAACAGGTGTAGGTTGGTTCTCTCGGGCCTTTAGGGCATCGGGTGCCTGTCCGTCTTAATGGGTTTTGAGGCGTGACACTTCCAGAACAATACTCACACACACACACACATGTTTTGCTTGCTAGGTGTAAGAGCAATCGTTGCACAAGGGTAAAACGTATCAGGAAATCCTTGCAAAAGGAGTAAGATATTTAACCTGGTATGGGTGTATCCCCCAGGATTCAACAAGCTCTTCTAGTATAAAACTAGGAGTGAGAAACTAACAAAAATTCTTAAATACAAAATCCAACACAATAGAATATACAAAGAGAAGAAATAAATTTATGTTACTCTCAATTTGTCACCACCTAATATTAGATAATAGAATATATATATATATATATATATATATATATATATATATATATATATATTCAATTGCCATATCCTAGAATTGAAAACGGCACAATCAACAATTAATGGAGGAGTAATTAGTATAATTAAAAGATATTATTTAGTTGACAATTTGAGAATGGTAACAGGAAATTTATTGCTATGAGACCAAGTTAAAACAATTCAATCGTGAGATAATTCTCTCCAATACTTATGGTACAAAAAGGTTAAATAACATACTCTTTAATAAGGAATGGTGGAATAAAATTTAGACAATAATTAATATAAACAAATCTTGTGGAGATACTAGTTTCATTTTCTTAACAATCCCCTACATACCTCAAAAAGAATGTCAAGAATAATCTGAAATCGGATGTTTTGTTGGGTTTTCACTTATGAGTCTAATGCATCTGGTGTCCGTAGACAATGCACTAGACCTAGATAATACAAGACTAAACTTACATAATAATTGGTGATGATTAGAACTTCTTTGAACTAATTATTCTTTTGTAAGTCTAGCGTTTTATTCTATTTGTAATTTCACAATCTTTGTGGTTATCGTGGTTTTGCGCTATGCGGTCATGCGCGTTTCCTGGTATTCATGAGTGCTCTGGAAATCTATTAGAATTTCATAGAAGCGGATATGTCCAATCATGAAGTGTATTCTGCAAAGCAATAAACAACCTATAAAGGATATGACTTGGATTAAGATCTCTAACTCTGTCTCACTTTGATTTGCAGATTATTACACTATATTCACACATCATAGGAGGGACATAACTTTATAGTGTTTGCTTGATCAACTAATGACTTTTTTATTATCCATATAAACCTAATTCATGGATCTCCAATCATATAGGTTGGGTTACCATCATTGTTGATCTTCTCAAATGAATAAAGATCTTCCTCCCCTCGATGTTTCATTCGTCTGTGAATCGATCAGATTCAACTCCGACTACACATAATTTATTTACGTGAATAATTCATCTCACCATAGCTACTTCTTCAAATTGTGTATCAAACACATGTATCAATTAACTTACATAAAAATTTATTCCAATTGGGATACACACTAAGAATTGTCTTCACCACTTAATCTCATCACCAATCAACTCCACAACAACTAATTTTAAATTAATTGTTTTTATTTTTGGCATTCACAAAAATTGCACCAATTTATTTTAGCATTTTCATTATATATTGTACCCCTTTGTACAATATAATATTCAAATAATTAGTATTGTGCCTATCATACTTCTCATGTATTATCAAAACTCCTTCCAAAATAATATATCAAGTGCCAATATCATTTTCAACATGAACATTGAAAGTAATTTACTTTTAAAACCTCAACAATACTTTATTTTATTTTCCTAACTCTAACATTGCACTCAATCAAATCACAATTGATTACTACAAATATGTATATACAACATTATATTAGGACACAATAAAAAATCGTTAAATCCCTAAGGTCATAATATATCATTAACAAGTAACCCCTACACTTTAAAATATTTCATAATAGAAGAATAACTTTGTTCATCGTATATATATATATATATATATTAAACTTTATCTTAATCTCTCAATAAATATATGTTCATATATCTAGAGAATTTATTCTCTCAATAAATATACGTTCATATATCTAAAGAATTTATTTATAAATATAATTTGCCACCTCTAATCTTTTGAAAAGATTTTAAACTGTGGATTATAATAAAGGCCTCATTCAAAATAATTCTCATGACAATATTATTTTCTTGCACTTACAAACATTAGAAGAAGTTTCCACAAATTAAATTCAATTAACAATTTTCAAAAGATAATGTTAATAAGGAATTAAAACATAATTAATAAACCATAGGTACTAAAACTATTAAAATAATAAATTTACAAGATATCAAATTTATTTTTATTAATAATCTAGAATTAAACTAACCAGACTAGAAGTCTTATACGCCAAAAATTATCTCAATCCATCAAGTACATATAACTATTAAGGTTTTCATGCATCCATCACTTAAAACATTAAGCATAAATAAAAACATGGCTACAAATTCATCAACCGCAATCATGTCATATTTGTCAATACCTTATCAAATTCAAGTAAAACCTTGATTAATATTTTCCTCATACTTCCACAAGAATCAAACTAACACAAATATTCGATTCATATGCCACCTCAAATAATGTCAATTTATATATGTAATTATTTAGATGAATTTTTCATTCTTAGACCTTCAAGTAGTTCTAGAATCACCAACATATATTTTTTTTTTCTTATCCAATTTGGGTGTAGGACACAATAATTTTAGTTAGCACAAATGTACTCAACAATGCAAGAAATTCTAACACCCAATTTCACTTTCATATATGCTCAGAATATTCATTTGAGAGATGACACAACTATTTATATCATCCGCTTAGTCACTTTTACTTTGCGGGATTATCATTTCTACGAATCTTTCATGACTAACTTTTTAAATAAATAAAACATAAAAGTTACATACCTTATTAACATGAAGATAAAAACATAGCTGTTCTCCACCCAATAATAATAGAATTTTGCAAGTAGTATTGTTTCGTGAGAATAAAGAACGAAATATTCTTAAGATTGTTGTAAATCATATCGAAAATACCTTCTTGATGACATTATACCTAATTCGTTGAAGCTTGTACTTCACCAATAACTCTTTAAGGATTTCTCATAGCTTGAGGCATGTCGAAAGACATCGTCCTTAAGGATATTTCACCTGGTATGGGTGTATCTCCAAGATTTAACAAGCTCTTCTAGTATAAAACTAGGAGCCATAAACTAACAAAGACTCTAAAATACAAAACCAGCGCAATAGAATATAAAAAGAGAAGGAAGATATTTTTGTTACTCTCAATCTCTCGCCACCTAAGATTAGACAATAGAATATATATATATATATATATATATATATATATATATATATATATATATATATATATATATATAGAATATATATATATGGAAATAGATGATCATCTCATATGGATAACATTATGTAACGTCTCACAACTAGAATGAACTCGAAAAGAGTTCAAAATCAGAAAATATTTATTTTTGAAAAGAATAAGAAAATCTGGATAATGAAAAGATATTATACATACTTATGGTAGAAATATGTTAAATAACATACTCTTTAATATGGAATAAAGGAATAAACCTTAGACAATAATATAAACAATTCTTTTTGAGACACTAGAATATTTTTTCCAACAATATGGACATGGAATGGTAACACAGAAATCTGGAAAACTTCTCCTTTCTTTCCTCTTTTAGTCATTACTTTAATATGTTTGTGTTCGTGCTAATATTTCGACTTGATATTATAAAAAACTTACTTGCTCTTTGCCATTTATACTTTTTAAAGACTTAATAGATTGTGTTTGTTGGGTCTCGTGGAATTTTCATATTTTTTTTTACAATCATTTTAAGAAATAAATTAGTACACCTTGCCTAGATTCATTAGTTTTTTAACGAAAAAATTGACTAAATCCCTTCACCGAAAAGCTTTTGGTTATAAATTGTCTAATGAACAAGTTTTGTTGAAAGTTTTAAACCATTCAATAAAGGTGCAAGTGAGCTTTTACTAAAGATGGATAAGTTTTCAACTGGTTGCATAAAGGTTTCTTTGATCAACTTTGGTTTTATTAATTTTCTGATTTGTTGTAAAATATGAGGGATTTTATTTTAAGAATACATATCACAGTTGTTTATAACATATTCCTTTTAAATTTGCACTTTTTAAAACTAATTAACCTATGTTTTGGTCAACTAATCATTTTAACGGATTGTTTCCCCTTCACGATAATTAGAACTTTTACATATAATTTCATAAGGTTAAACAATGATTCAAAGTTAAGTTAGCATCACTTTAGAAAAAAAAGGTGTCCTAATAGACTAATATATTCTACATCTGTTGACCTCGAGTTAAAATGGGGTATAACATTAAAAATATTATTATAAATAAGGCAAAGTATATAATGATATTGACAATGGATGAGTTCAATAGTACTATAAGCTCAAAGGAGCATACAATAATTATAGCATGAATGCAGTTACAAAGACTGATTGTGTTAAATTTATAAGTATAATTTATTATTTAACATGAGGGATAGGTAATATATTTTTATTAATAAAGAATAAAATTTTCAGATAATTTGAATGAGCATTTTCGTAAGATTATGAAGATAAAATATTTAGTTTCTCTATTTTAGATTATTCATAACGGTAATGTGACACCTCAGATTTGAGAAAATAGAAACAATTGCAGCTATCCTGACATTGTGAAAGAACCACGGAAGACACCAACGGTCCGTGGTAAGACACACGCTCCGTAGCTAGGGTCCGCTGTTGAGGACCAAATATTTATGGTCTTTGATCCAACCCACGGTAGACCAATACAAATCGTGGTTGGATCTATGGATCGTAAGTGAGGGTGAGAGCGAATTAGAGGGAAGTTATTGTTTGATCAACTTAAAATGGTCATAACCCTCAAGAGATTCACCACACAACAAGAAACTAGAATAGATTCTATAACTCATCATGCTACAAAACTCACATTCTTTTATTCCAAATAGAAAAAACTCATTTGATATCCATTAGCATGCTCATATACATCAGTACTAATCACATAACAACAATTTTTTGACCAAGAAATCAATTAGTCAATTTTTGAAAAATCTTACAGTGCATTACAGTGAATTATGCAACTTTTTCAAAAATGCAACTTTTAGGCAATCTCATGATATAGACATGCTAATGTGCAAAGTAACATCATATAAACACCTTTTACAACATGATCATGGCTTCATGAGACACACAATGCAAGAAGTAAATGAAATTCAATTTCAACCAAGCATGCATATCATAAGAAGAATGATTGGAACTCATTTGTCACCAAAGACTCCTACACAAATCAAGTTACTACGAACTCTTTATTTTAGGCTTGAATAAACACATATAGAAAGGTTAAGGATACATCACTCCCAACAACCATACTCTTCACCATACTCCCCCACTTAGGAGAAAACCATTCTAAGGTCAACGTAACATCTACCTCAAGGAACTCCTCCAAGGCACCTTAAACCTTACTAATACTTCTCACCCAAAGTCTAGCTCATGAAAACTAAAGACTCTCAAGGTTCAACCATCTAACCAAAACATCCCCCTTACTAGGAGAAAATCACCTTTATTCTTTCAAATCTCTTCACTCCCTTCTATGGTTGAATCTCAACCAACTTCAAACCACCACCACAACCACTCCTTCACATTTCTAACTCGATACCTTACCATTCTTCAAAATTATAATACCTTTCAAATGCAACCAAACCAACCTAGGGTCATCAACACCATCTTTCACACCTCATCTAGAAAGCCACATCTCATATTTTCTCTCCCTCAACCCAAACTTCATTAAGTCACACTCACATGACTAAACACATAAGAGAAACAAGGGAAAGACACCATACAAAAGGCTCTAAGGCACGATTAGATGAATGAAGAATTGAAACTTTTAGTAGCACCCAATAGCCTCTTATTTATAATGTGGCGCGATGCACATTATAAACAAGACTTTATTAAATGTGGTTCATGAGACAACTACGACACTCCCAAATCTTATGCTCTGATACCAAGTTAGTAACATCCCTCAAGTACACCTAGGAGTTAGAGTATCCTTGAGTTCGTCACTCGGCAAATGAGACTTCAAGAAGTCTCATCTAATCCTCTCGTATCATTTATTGTATAATAACATACTAAAATGAGTAAGAATTTAAAAGTTTCTCCACACACGAAGAACTCTTTTCATAAACAATACACAAGCGAAAGCCTTTCATTAAAACATTAAGCCTTTACAATAATCCCTTGAACCATCTAAACTTTAGAGTATACGACACTTGGGACTAAGCCCATACAAAACATAAAGTAAAGACATAAGACATAACAGATCATGTGGATATTGTCCTCGAATCGATTAGGACTCACCAATACTTCATCTTCAACCCTTAGAAACCTATCCATCCTCCATGGCACATCGAGACTTCTAATTCCCTACACTTTAGTCAAAAAGGGAAAAGAAGGGATTATCACATTAGATGTACTAAGTATGAAAGCCATGCAAAAACCATGAAAACGGGACATTTAGTTAATGACATGCTTTTCATGAATTTTGATTTAAACATCATATTATAATCATAAGAACATCATTTATCACTTTAGAAATACATAAGAAATCATTTAAGCAATTAATCACATTTTAATAAATCTTACAGTACGACCTCACTGTTACAGTGAAGTCCCCTTCACAGTACAGTGAAGTTCCTTATTTCACTTTACACACCCTTTTACATATAATCCCCTCACTAAAAGTTATTCTAAGACTCATTTAAGCAACACAAAGAGAGACCGACCATACACCCTCTCAAAGCATGCCTAAACGATCCTTAAGCCTACTTAGAATGAGAGACATACACACTTACAATGCATCAAGCACATAAACATGAGATACTCCTACCAAAGGTGATTCCAAGGTTTACTTGGGTGAGTGTGGAGCTACCGCCCATACAATCCCTTTCACACACAAAAGGGATCCTATGGACTACCTAGGATAGAATCATTCTCACTTAATACCATCACATACATCAAACATGACTTTCTCCTTTCCAAGGTTATCCAAAGACCTACTCAAGTAACTCAAGAAGAGAATGTCCATAATTGACCTCTTCAAGATTACCTAAGTAATCCTTAAGACTTACCTAGGTTAGGATCATGTCCACACACTAAATCAATTTCCTTAGCTAGAATCATTAAGTGACCATTCCCTTGCCCCCTTCATACCTTAACTAGACAACCCTTAACTACTATAGATAAGTACTTATTCATTTAACATTCTTTGTTAACTTAAGTAATTATATTCCTTAGTTCATTTAAGAGACATTCATCACATAAGGACATTCAAGTAATGGTCTTAAAGAAGACCTAGGGACTCCAACTAACACCTCCGAAGCCTATTGTGCAATGTTTAGATAGCGTCACATACCACCACCTAAACTTCATAGAACTTGTCTAATGCTAGTAAGTATCCCATATGATGAGAATAGGAAATAACCGACATAGGCCATGGTAGCAAAGCATGGAATCCGGAGTTGTAACCTACTCCGATGGAGGGTGTTTTACTTGCCAATGGTAGAACATAGACACATCTCATGTAGGCACACGGTTAAGGAATATGAAGGGCGTTCTTTGTATTCTAGTCTCATTCTTTAAATAAAAATACTTCCCTTACCATAATCACTCAGTTCTAGCCTTCGTTCTCATAGATTAAATCACATAAAGGTTCATACAAATGGGTCCCATATCATGTTCATGACCCAATTACATTTACCCTACCAACGCAAGGTCTACTAGGACTATCTCACTATGGCGACAAGAAGCTCATCATGACTTTCCTAAGGATTTATATGATGCCGTTCTAGCCAATCAACCTTAATTCCATCATTCATTACATGAAGGATACCATTACGGCTTTCGACTTCAAGATTCATAACCTTACCACTAGGTTCAAGGTTTCACATAAAGGACCATTTTGTCATCATTCAATGTCTCACTTAACATTCATTCTTTCAAGACTAACACTCTTTAGGTTCCTAAGTCAATAAATCACATATTAATATTCATACATGCATCAAGTAAGGGACACAAGTCTACCTAAGCAAGATACAACATTACATCACCTTAGCACATATACCATAACATTCTTTAGACACTTAGGAATTACCCTTAACATCATTATGTCAACCTATTCATTACCTTAACATCATCAACACAATCATTATAGACTCATATAGCCAAGTTAGGAACAACCATGCATCACGCTAAGACTACACACTTACCACATAGTCATAGCATAACATGATCACCTAATAACTTCAATAAGAGAACATATGCTTCCACATTACTTAACATATAGGTAGATATGATTATACTTCACATAATCAACTACAAAAATCAATATCATACTTCAAGTAGTGTCGACAAGGACATGATCATAAATATACTTAAAATAACGCCGACAAGGCCACATCAATACACATAACACCGCCACCATAAGTGGACCATACCAATCACATATAATCCAAGAGATAAATTACAATAGCTATACATAATAATAAAATAGTTAGGGCAGAATACCACCCACTTGATCTCACCACTTCAATCCCAAGCTAAATCATCCAATTCAATATCATAAGGCCCTTACCCATGACCATAGCATCAATCTAATACATAAATCAGATTACTCAATGAATATAAGTCAATTCAATATAAATTTACCCATATAAGACCAATTAGGTATCAATTGAATACAATCCTTACATCATTAGAAAGCCCATAGAAATCTATACTAGAATCTATAAGCATTAAGTTCATATCAATTCAATAGGCTTAACATGCAATAGATATAAGAGTATTTATTACTCAATTAATCAAATTGAAACAGACTATACATCATACATACACAATATATAGATGAATCAAAAGCCCATAACAATCTACACATGAATTCATAAATCTCAAAACATAATCAATTCACCAATATTTTAGTGAAAATTAGAAGATTGAGAAGATCAAGGGTTCATGGATAATTTCATTGGAAAACATAAATTATACATCAATAACATCATATCTTAAGCTTTGAAAACGTTTCATGCAAGAACCCAAGTCTTAGAGTAGAAATTGGACTTTTTCAGCTTTTTGAAATCCTTTGAAAATCATCTTTGAAATTGTCTCTAAGGTGATAGAAAGCCTTAGATGAGGAACCCCCATACATTATTTGAAGAACCCAATGCTAATTGAAGAAGAAACTCCATTGAAGAACCATCTTCAAGCTCCATCTTCACTTTGAACTCTCAAGGAGGTTTTTGGAGAAACTTTTCGAGGGAATGTGTTTTGTTCTTAGTGTTTGGGTTTAATTGAGAGTTTAATTACTTATATAATCTTAAAATACCCATAAACACACAAAACAACCGTCCAAAGACTTATAGGGGCGTGGGGAGAATTTATAACTTCACCCCTCAACTTAGCAGAAAGCTGGCAGAAAACACACAACACCATCGACAAGACCATCGACGGTCCGTGGTCTCACCCACACCCCATCGATGGGGTCTCTTGGGTTGCACCTGCAACTCCTCAACCTGAAGGCATGTTCTCTCCATCGACGAGACCCATCGATGGGCCTTATTCTGGTCGACTGGTCATCGTTTGCGTCGTCGTTTGGACACTGCCTGGCAGTGTTGAGCTCTAGGTTGGGGTCCTTTTCTAGGGCCCCTTGTGGGTCCTACATAGAGTCTTACCCAGACATTTCCAACCCAAACATGCACGTATACTAGTTTAGGAATTGCCACATGAGTTTCATCCAAAACGAACACGTAAAACTCAACAAAACATGCTTAGACACACAAGGTCATTTCAAGACACATCTTTCGAAAGTCATCAACGTTCTTGAGCGTTTGACCTCCAAACTTCAAAAAACTTGACACACTTCCTATATACACCATATAAAATCATTTAAGGACCATATAATCTCATGCATAACACATAAACACATCCAACCACATATGAGGCACTTAGGTGACTTAGTCGTCGAACGTCTTGGTCGTCCCTTGACGTTTGACTTCCAATGAACCTAAACTCTTAGTTACTCCCTCAATAACACTTAATAGACCAAATTAGGACCTTAGACCATCATGACAACCACGTTAGCCTCTAGCTTCACCTAAGTCATTTTCGGGACCTTACATGGAAGCTTGTGAAAAAGGCTTCCAAAAGTTGAAAGATAAGTTTACCTCCGCTACGGTGTTGACCTTACTGGAGAGTACTGAAGGGTTTGTGTTGTATTTTTACGCTTCTCGAATAGGTTTGGGTTAAGTCCGCATGAAACATGGTAAGATGATAGCATATACCTCTAGACAACTCAAGGTACATGAGAAGAACTATCCAACTCATGATCTTGAACTAGCGGTATGGAGACACTATCTATATGGAGTGCATGTAAATGTGTTCACCGATCATAATAGTCTCCAAAATGTGTTCACTCAAAAAGATTTAAATCTCTAACAATAAAGGTGGTTAGAGCTGAAAGATTATGATATGAATGTCCTTTATCACCCCGAGAAAGCCAATGTGGTTGCGGATGCTTTGAGTTGAATGCCTATGGGTTGTGTAGCCCATGTTCCTGATGGTAAAAAAGAGTTAGTAAAAGATGTGCATAGATTGGCCTGGTTGGGTGTTCAACTTGAAGACTCTCCAAAACGGGGTTACTCGGTTCATCGTAACTCCGAATCATATTTAGTGCTTGAGGTGAAATCTAAGAAACACCTTGATCCTCCATTGATGTAGTTGAAGGAATCAATTCTTAGTAAATCTAATGAGTCCTTCTCCCAAGGGGGGGATGGGGTACTTAGGTACCAAGGTAGGTTGTGTTTGTCGGAGGTGGATGACCTAAGAAGACAAAATTGTGGAAGAGGCTCATGGTTCCAGATATTCCATTCATCCGAGCGCCACCAAAATGTATGGTTATCTACAAGAGATCTATTGGTGGGATGGTTTGAAGAGGGATATAGCGGAATTTGTGGCCAAATATCCTAATTGTCAACAAGTCAAGACCGAACATCAAAGACCGAGAGGGTTGACTCAAGATATATCTATTACCACTTGGAAGTGGGAAGATGTTAACATGGATTTCATTTTGTGTTTTCCTCGTACACGAAGGCAGTATGATTTGATTTGGGTTATTGTTGATAGCTTGACCAAATCAGCCCATTTTATTCCTATCAAAACTACTTATTCAGCGGAGAAATATGCTAAGTTATACCTTAAGGATCTTGTGAGAATGCATGAAGTTTCCTTGTCTATCATTTCGAATATGGGTACCACAGTCACTTCTCATTTTTGGAAAGCATTCCAAAGTGGGCTTGGTACCAAGGTGATACTTGGTACCGAATTTCACCCACAAACGGATGGTTCGGAGGAACAAACAATCCAAACCCTAGAAGATATGTTGAGGTCATGTGTCATTGACTTCAAGGGTAATTGGGATGATCATCTACCACTAATTGAATTTTCTCACAATAATAGTTATCATTCAAGTATCGACATGGCACCCTTTGAGGCCCTTTATGAGAGGAGATGTAGATCTTCGATCGGGCGGTTTGAGGTAGGTGAGCTTGATCTAATAGGTCCCAAAGCAATTTATGGGCTATAGAGATAGTCCGGCTCATAACGGATAGTTTGAAGACGGCCCAAAGTCGCAAAACTCTTATGCCGACAATAGAAAAGGTCACTAACTTGTATATTATCGTATTTACATTGGAAACGTTTGGGCATAACTTCCCAAGGGCCCCGTAAAAGGGTCTTTGAAGAGGACCCAAAGACTGCCTAGGCAGTGTTAATCGATGGGCTAGCAATTGATGCCCCATTATCTAGGCTACGACCCATTGATTGGTCCGTAGCTCAACACTTAGCTTGGTGAGAAACAAGTCCCAAATGAGGATCTGCAGTCACAAACAACGAGCAGAAGGATGAGCCATCGTCCAATCGACGCCCCGTCGACTGTTGTCCGTCGATGCAGCCTGCAAACTGCATGTGCGCACTGTTTCATTAAAGGGGTGAATGGGAAATTCCATGTCATAACCTGAACCTAGGCATTTATTTTATGTATTTTTGGGTATATTAAGTTGGTTAAAAATATCAAAACCCCAATTAGACTTCATTCTTCAAATTTCACGCTTCCCTCTCAAAAAAAACCTCTCTAGAAACCTCCATTGCAGATGAAGCTCAAGAACATCTTGTAGATTGTATTCTATGGTTTCTTCATCAAGTTTTCGTGGTTTATTCATGTAACAAGGTATGGTGATCCTTCATCTTTAGATAACCTCTCATCTAAAGTGTTCCTTCAAAGTTTTTCAATGAGATTTTATGATCAAACCTTTAATCTTGCAATCTAGACATGGGTTCTTTCTCAAAACGATTTCAAAAGCATGCTTATGATAAATTATGGATTAGATACTTTTTATAATGATCTTTTCAATACAATTTCATGATGAACCCATGTTCCTTCTCAAATCTCAAATTAGCCTATAATGTGGGCATTGTGATTTTGATTCTATGTTGATTGAATTATGATTCTAGTATGTTAAGTTGCTTATAGCTACTGTTTAATATTTAAATTGATGGTGAATTAATGATAATTTATCAATATGGATCAAGTTTTGGATATTTGGTAAGTTGACCTATATTCCTCCACCTTCTATAGACTTGATGAAGTAGTGTACATGATGTGGTCTTGATTCTATGATGGTTAGAGCATGATTTTGTTTATGTTAATGTACTTATAGTTAATTCCCTATATATGAATTATGATTATTGATCAATGATGATCAAATCAAGGGAGATTTGGTAAGAATGCCCTATTCCACTACTTTTCAATAGAATTGATGGTAGGGTCGTCTTGCATGGCATTGTGTGGTATGGTCCACTTATGGTGGCGGTGTTTACTTTCTTTTCAATCATTATATATGTTGATCATGGCCTTGAAGGCTAATTATGTATCATGAATGGTGGTTATGATGAACACACAATGTGAAGTACATTGCTAGGTGTTGATGGTGTCTTCAATGTTTGAATGAGGTTGTTGGGGTTAGGTTTAGGTACCGCCAATGATGAATTCCTAATGGTTAATTACCCCTACCTATGTACCATATATGAATGTGTGATATTATCCAAATGTTAGGAGTCTTGAATGCAAATGATGAAGTTGTCTTGTCTCCTATGCTATTATGTGATGTGTGGTCTATGATTGAATGTGCATTGTGGTCTTAAGAGGATGGCTGCCTCAATGTAATGTTGATATCCATTATGTGATCATATTTACCAATGTATACACACTCACACCTTATGCATGTTTATAGGTAGTATAGGTTCATGGTGTCTAATGAAAGGATAATTCCCATATGCACTCATGTCTACTACTATGCATGTAAAAGTATATGTCCATGAAATATGTTATATATCTTAACTAGGATTACTTGATAGGTGTGCTAGTGTAGGAAATGATATGGTCCTTTGCCTATACATTGCACATGTGTGCCTTGATAGTATAGTTCCTAGGTTGATTATATATGTACATGAATATGAATGCATGACTAAGTTATGAACATGAAAGTTCCTAGGTTGATTCTATATGTACATGAATATGAATGCATGACTAAGTTATAAACATGAAAGTATATACTATGATGATATGATGAAGTATGAATGTTGATGTGAAAGGTCTTCTCATATAAGTACACATACACACACATGAATGCATATAACAAAGCATGTATGAAAATCTAGTAAAGAGAGAGTCTCTTGAAAGGTATTCTCAATTGTACTCTTAACTAGATTGTGCTTGAATATGCTATGTCCATGTGAAAGGTTTTATCACATGAATTAGGTTGATGACAGGACATTCTCATCTATAACCTATGAGCTAAGCATATGAGGGGTTAATTCTCCTAAAGCCATTTTATGAAGTAAAGTTAATAAAGACTTTTTAATAAATGGAACTTAGCTTAGCACCGAGTGAACTTGACAAATGATAGGGAGTTTCCCATTCCTAATGAGTAAGGCTTGTTCACCAATGGTACCATATGGGTGTTGACTTCCCTTGTAGAGAAATTTACCTTATGTTCTCATGAGATGGAAGTTACCATGCCAATTGGGATAAAGAAGGCTTCAATATAAATCCCGTAGTTCCATAACTATGTTACCCCCGTAGGACCTAGCAAGTGGATCCACCTAGATTATAGCATGATGTTAATGTTCTACCTTGGCAAGTAGAACACCTCCTTTTGGTGTGGGTTTCATGACACCAGATTCCAAGTTTGGCTTCCATGGTATTATTGTGGTTAAGGATAGGATTTCCCTTAAGTAAAATGGACAATGGAAGTAAAGTAATGGACCCTAACTAGTATAACCTAAGGGAAGTTCCTTAGTATAGGTGAGGGTATGGGACTTTACCTTGTATTGCACAAGTAGCTCTTGAAGGGAGTTCTAGGAAGGTGTTCTATATGTATATGAATATGTGTAACGCGCCTAAAGATGAACTAGGTGAAACTAGAGCCTCACACTTGTGTCTTGATTTTTTGAAGTCCTAAAATGGTTAATAATAGTGTTTATAGGAATTACATAGAGTTTGGAAGTGTTTGGAGGTCAAACGTCCAAGAACATCCAAGACATTCGAAAACTAGTCGAAGTTGAACTAGTGTGTCATAGTGTTTTGTAGAGGAGTTTTGGGGTATTGTTTGAGAGTGAAATTGAGTATCGATGGTTACCATACATAGACTGACATGTAAAGGGTCGAAATTTCTTAGAACGACGCCCCGAGAACCAGCCTAAGAGTCCCAAAGGAGAATCCAATCATTGCCAAGCAAGCTGCCGCGCCAGCCAAAATATGGCAGTGGATAAAAAAGTCGCGCAGTTGGCACTAAAATGGGAAAAAGCTTGACCTGAGATGAGGGGACATCACGTACCATTCTTTTCAATTTTCCAAAACCAAGAATCGAAATTCCCTCCGCAACACGCAGTAAACTCTCAGATCTGGTCGCGTCATTTTTAAGTCAAATTTGAATTGGTAAAAATGTTCATAAAGTGCAGGGGTATTTTGGGTAATTTGGGTATGACTTATTGACAGTTATTGAGTCTTTTCAAGCCCCTAAACTCACCAATCAAATCTAAATCCTCAACTCAAAACAAAACCTCTCCATCTCCTTTCCAAAAACCTCCATTGATGAAGCTTTGAAGCTCCAAGGAAGAAGACTGATTTTCTAAGATTTTCTCCATCAATTTTGTGGTATAATATTCTATATTAAGGTATGGTTTTCATCCTTGAATCTCTTTTCTTCAAGGAGCCAATCTTCAAAGTGATTTCCAAAGTCTTTCAAAAGATGAAATTGTCCTATTTTGATATCTAGCCATGGGTTCTTGCATAAAACATTTTGAATCATTGTATAATGATTGAATTGATGTTAATTTGGGGATTTTATACTAAAAACTCTATGAAACCATGCAATTCATGAAATCCTAGTTTTGACTATTTTGTGGGTGATTTAATTATGTCTTTATACTATTGAATTCTTGTGTAATTTGATTAGGGCTATTGAATTACGAAAGAATCATGGTAGAATTGTAAGTAGGCTACCCTAATTTGATTAATTCATATTGTATTATCTTTAATTCATTGTATATTGTGATTATTGAATTTAATTGGTGACTATGGCTATTGGTAAGAGCCTTTGTATATTAAATTGGTTGAATTGGCTATGGCTTGGAGTTGTGAGGTTGGATTGATGGTATCTTGATCTAAATTTCTTTATATTGTGAAGTATAGGCCTTAAATAATGACTATGTTTGGTATGGTCCACATATGGTGGAAGTACTTATATGCTATACTTGTGAATTATGTGGCCTCATCAGAATTACTTTATGAATGGTGAAACAATCTGGCCTCATCGGCATTACTTTATGAATCATGGCTTTATCATGTTATAACTTGAATATGTGAATATTGTGAAGGTCTTTATGACTTATGTATATATGTGAAGTAAAAGCATGAGTTCTTTTAGTTGATTATATGTGTCTCTAGTAGGCTATAGTAAAGTCATAATGTGTATGACTTGATGTTGAAGTATGATGATTCTTGATGAATTATATGAGACTTGTGATGTCTTAGGTTGATCATATTATAGTAGTGACTAGGGTGACCTATATTCGACATTGGTTGTTCTTATATAATTCTTGAATGGTATGCTATATGTGATTTGGTGAAGCATGTGTGTGTCTTTTTTTGGTAGACTTGTGTCCCTTACTTGATACATGTAAGCTGTGAATATGGATTCTTGAATTAGTATTCTAGAGATTCTTAGTCTTGTATGATTGATTGAAATGTGACCTTGAACATAGTTAAGAAGGTCCTTTATGTGAAACCTTCAACCTAAATGGAAGGTTATGATAACCTCGAAGTTGAAAGTCGTAATGGTATCCTTCTTTTGGGAATAGTGGACTTAGGGTTGGTTGGCCGTAACGACATGAAATTATCCTTAGGAAAGTCATTGAGTTATTCTCTTGACCATTGTAGGTAGCCTTAGTGGACTGTCTTTGGTAAGGGGTAATGTGATTGGGTTATGAACAAGTTATGGTACCTCTTCATATGCTCCTTTATTTAAATACACTATGAGAACAAAGGCTAGACCCGAGTGAGTATGCTTGGGAAGTGTCTCTAACTAAGATGACATTAGAGAACAAAGAAACCCTCGATATTCCTTAACCATGTGCCTACATGGGACGTGTTCTAGTTCTACAATTAGCAAGTAAAACACCCTCCATCGGAGTAGGTTTATGACTCTCTATTCCATGCATAGCTAGTATGCTTTATGTCAGTTATTGCATGTTCTAATCATATGGGATACTTACTAGTGTTGGAGAAGTTCTATGAAGTTTAGGTAGTGGTATGGGACACTATCTATACATTGCACGATTAGGCTTTGAAGACGTTAGTGCGTGAGTCCCTTGGTATTCTCCAAGACCATTATTTGAATGTCCTTAAATGTTGAATGACTCTTAAATGAACTAAAGAAGATAATGACTTAAGTTAGAAAGTATGTTAATGAATAAGTACTTATTTAGAGTAATTTTAATGATTTCCTAGTTAAGGTGTGGATGGGGCATAGGGATGGTATCTTCTTGTCTTACCTAGGGAAGTCTTCAGAATAACTCTACATAGGAAAGTTGATTAATGAAATGGGAATAACCTTATCTTAGGTAGTCTAAAGGATATCTTAGGTGTGTGTGAAGGGATTGTATGGGCGGTCGCTTCATAACTCACTCAAGTGAGCCTTATAATCACCTTAGGTAAGAGGATATAATCTTTGTGTGTTTTGATGTATTTTTTATTCTATCTTGTGATATGTGACTTATATGTGATGTTGGTATGACATGTGGTTCTTCTATCTTATGATATGATGTTTTAATAAAAAAGAGCATGTTTCTCATAAATGTTCGTTTCTCATGATTTTATGCATTATGCCATACTTACTACATGCATTGTACTAATTCCATACATTTTGTCTATATCTAAAGGTGTAGGTGGAAGATGAGAGGCGTCTTGAAGCAAAGCTTGGAAACTAGGACTCTTTCAAGCAAAGTTGGGGTATGTCCTCACTTAATTCGTGGACATATTTTATCTTTACATTTCTTTCATTCAAAGTATTGTAATAGATTAAGTATTTCTATATTTCAATTGTATGGGCCATATACCAAGTATTCTTGAGTCTAAGGTTGGCATATGTTGAGACTTAGTATTTTCTATTGTTTTATATGAAAGATATTTTAAGATATTATTTGTGTAAAAAGTTTTATTTCCGCACTACTTTTCATACATGTATGCAATGAATGATGTCTAAGGGCTTGTAGAAGACCTCCGAGAGGTCAAGTACGCTGTGTTCTGACCCAAGGGTGACCTGAAACTCTAGGGTATATTTGCGGGTCGTTACAATATGTATATGTCTTATATGCATTACATTATGGCATTGACTTACTTGCATGATATTATGCATTGCATGAGTCTTATAGTGTCTATATGATGAATTATTACTCTAGATGCATAATGTTGGTCTTGTTTACAATGTGCAGAGGACTTACTTGATATAGATGAAGTTGTCTATACTTTTCTTGATAATATATGCAGTATATGATGCTTTTTGTCTCTTAATAGGTTTACTTAGTATGTGCGAGTTTATGGGACTTCACATGTACATTGCCCTAGTAAGCTTAGATTGGGATTATGAGTGGAGTTCTATGATGTTTTCTGTGAAGTGAAGTTAAAGTATGTTAATGTTGATTATTGTCTTACTATGATGATAGTGGAAGTCTTGACTTGTATGTGGCCTTCTAATGAGTTCTTCTATGTGGTCCATAAAGTATGTTGAGTCAAATATGAAGTATGTGTCTTAGGATATGTTATGCTTCTATGAATATATGTGTTGGGTTAATGAAGGTGGTATGTATGTTTACCTTGTGGCTTTAAGGTGATGCTTGAGTGTGGATAGTGGAATGGTACATTATTCATACATTGCACCAAGTATCACTGGAGGGTCACTTATGAAGTTCATGAGTTATGTAAAGAATAAGGTTAGTGCAAATGAAATGAGGTTACTGTGAATGAAATGTAAAGGTGCCTTAAATGCAATATATGCGTTATGTGATGTTATGACCATTGTATATGTCTATATGAAGTATGTGAATTGTATTATTCTTATTGTATCAATCTTTAAGAAGTTTTACAAAAAGGCATGATGCATGGTTTCAAAGTAAATATTCCTTTTAAATGCATGTTTTTGCATGGTTATCATACTTAGTGCATTCTTGTACTAACACCATTCTTCTTCACCTTTTTACACAAAGTGTAGGTTATGGATTCTTAAATGATATCTCTAAAGTGAAGGGCTTGATTTGTGTTTACCAAGCTCAATAAAAGGAGTCCTTAAGATTCAAGGATTGCCTATGTCAAAGTTCTTATTTAAAGTTATGTAATAGTTTAGCTATGATTATATGTTGATAAGGGTCGTGTCCCTATTATACTCTAACGATGTTGAGTCTAAGATGGCAAAAAGACTTAGAGTCTAACGATGTAATTATGTTATTTTTATATTAATGGAAGTGATGATTCTAGCATAAGATGTGCTATGAAAAGTTTTAAATTTTTGCTAAATTTACCTATGATGATGCGATGAATGATAACTATGGTCTTGTATATGACCTCTGAGAGGTCAAGTATGCCATGTTACTTCTAGGGGGTGCTCCGCGATCGTGACAGCTAGTCTTCAATCGTAAATTCCAGAAGATGGTAAAAGTGTCATTCTAGGACGAATGTTCCCAATGGGGGGATAATGTTATACCTCAGAAATCCAATGACCTAGGCTAGAGCCTCAACCAATTAATAATGAATAAAATAGTGTTTCCAGACCTAAACTAATATATTTCACTTGAGTCAGAACTATTAGAGCCTAAACTTCTAGAAACGACCATGACGTCTAGAGACTAGTGAAAATGATCTACTGTGCCTTTAGTTCTTGTTAGGGGTTTGAAGAGATGAGGGGAAAATCTTTTAAGAATGCTTAGAATACATATTAATGCATGTTTAGAGTCAAAACGTGTGGGTACAACTCCACAAGGACCACCTTAAGGGTCCTCGAGGAGGAACCAAGCAATTGACCCAAAAGCTGTCAAAAAAACAGCAAGCAAACCACGATTCAATTGATGCCCCGTGAATGGTGGTAATGAGTCCACACTTAGAATTGTGGGGGCTTGTCTCAATATGGCCAATATCTGACACAAACCACAGACATCCAGGATGAGTCATCAATGCATTGATGGTCCGTCAATGGTGGGCGTGGTTTGGTGTCTCCCAACTGGTGGAAGGCACGGCCAAGGCAAGGGTGGTTTGGTAAATCCACCCTTGGCCATTTAAATAAAGGGACGGTTCTAATTTGTTATTTTAGGTATATTAAGGGATTTTGACACATAAACAAGTCTATCCACCTCATAACCCTTAAACCCCAAAGACTCTCACTTCTCTCTAGAATTCTCTCTCAACTCAAGACTCCATTAAAGAAGAAGATCAAGTTTTCTCTAGAGATTCAATAACAAGGATTTCCTTCACAAATCTTTATGGATTTATAATGTATGGGAACTTTTCACTCTTGGGATTCCTTTCCCCAAGAGTTTCTTTCAAATTGAATTTCAATGTTCTTCAATATTTCTAGATTTTACTCAAATTCGTGGGTTACCTTTGAACTTGACTTATTTGGTGTATATTTTATTAATAATGATAGATTATGAATTTTTATGAGTTAAGTGATGTATTAAATTAGGTTTTTGACCTAATTCCTTTAAGACCCATGAATGTCTCTCTTCTCCTAACCCTAACTCTTTAATTATATTGATTAATTATTAGTGGTGATGTAATTGAGTATGTCCTTGCATAATTCACTATTGAATGGGTTTGTTGGGATCCATTGGTAGGACCTTCAAGGTCGTGAACACTCTATTGTAGTAATTTTGGTCTATCCTTAGTAATGTTTCTCAATTGAAGTATGAATGATGAAGTTATGAATGTATGATCATACTATGAATATGATGGTTGTGAGATGATGATAGTTGTAATATTATGAGGGGTTGAAGTTAATTCCTATGGCATCTTATTACTATTCTATGATGTAATGTTCTCACATGATGTTGTGGTTGTGATGAAAGGACTTTCTCATCCTAGAACTATGAGCTATGAACATGTTATATGAGGGGTTAAACTCCTAAAAACTATGTTATGAATTAGTGCTAAGGAAGACATAAAGATACTTCAAAAAGGAAATTTATCTTAGCACCAATTGAACTTGACAATGAGAGGTGTCCCTTCTAAAAAGGAACGTAGGTTCACCCAATGTTCTCATGAGGTGGAAAGTACAATGCAAATTAGCATAAAAAGGGTTTCTAGTAACAAACTCCTAGGTCCTTAACTATGTGCCCCCATAGGAACCTTAGCTAGTGGATCCAACTAGATGCTATTATCATGTATATGTCTTACCTTGTCAAGTAGGATCCTTCTTTTAGTGTGAGGGGATGACACCGGATTCCATGTTTAGCTCACATGATTTGATGTCGGTTATGGCGAAGTTTCCTCAAAGTTAAAAAGAATGAATAGAAGTCATAAGACGAACACTAACCAGACTTCTTAATAGGTGTTACTTAGTGTCGGTAAGGCTATGGGACTTTACCAATACATTGCACAAGTGGACCTTGAGGGGAGTTCTAGGGTGGGTTATTTATGTATGTATGTATGTATGTATGTATGTATGTATGTATATATAAAATGCATTATATTGGTCTCATTTTATATAAGGATGTTGGTTTCACTTGATAGATATGATGTTGATCTATATTATTATGCATGATGATTAACTATACTTATTATGATGTCTGAGGTAAAGGAAATGCTTATGGTCTCTTTGATAGTATACTTAGTATATGTGGGGTTATAGGGATTCACATACACATTGCACTAGTAGACTTGGATTGGAGCTATGAGTAAGGTATTATGATGTATTGATGAAATGGACTCTAAACATGAAAAGTTGACTCTGGTTTTATTAAAAAGTTATTCTTGAATATGAACATGAATATGTCTTAATGTTGTTGTGATGTGGAGTTGTATATGTTTTTGGAATGTGCATAAAGGCTTTTAAGTTAACTTGGCATGCTTATAAACAAAATGTCCCTTTGTGCATGTTTTCAAATGATTTAATTGCATATGTTTCTATACTTACTACATGTGGTTTGTACTAACCCATATCTCTTTTATTTTCTACACAAGGTGTAGGTTCGGGCAATTGAGGAGATCCCACTCCTTTCTTGAAGAACTTGGGTTGCTATCCCCAAGTGGTGAGTCCTCAAGATTGAGGATGGAGATGATTGATTCTAGTTTCATTTTTCCTTATTCGAAGACTTTATTGTAATTCCTATTATAATACTTCTGATGATGTAAGGGTTAAGTCCTATTTCTCCTACTCTTATGTTTTAGATAGTCATGTGAGACAATTGTAGATTCTATTTTGATATATGTGAAGTGGAGTTGAACTTCAAATGAAAAGTTTCAAATTTTCCGTCTTTTATTCTATCTGTGATGCGATAATGTATGCTAAGGGCTTGTCTAAGGCCTCTTCGAGGACGAAGACGCTGGTTACGACTAGGGTATGATTTCCGGTTGTCACATTAAAGCTATGGATCGATTCCATTATCTTTAAGTTGGTCTACATTCACTTTACTCTAATGCTGAGGAAAGGCTTATCTCATGGCTACTGAACTCTCGATATACAGGTACTTAGATTCCTTCTAAGATCTATTTCTAAGATGATTTTCTTAACCTCTTCTCATTGGTTTATAAGGCTTCTTAACCTAACACTTAAGGAAAAAATAATGCTTTCTCAACCTTTTCTAAATTGACAGCTCAAATATGCTACCTAGGAACAAACAGAAAATCATAAAGTTCATTAGGAACTTGTATGGCTACATACGATCTCGGGTACACCCCTTAATGCTCTTGATAATGTAATGACTTGGTCATACTTCATTTTTCTTAACTTAAGGTAATAACATTATATTTGAAGCACTCACAAGCATTGCAATTAACACCTTAATTCCTCTCCTACTCTAATTAACATCATATTTGAACCACTCTCAAGAATTGCAATTAACACCTTAATTCCTCTCCTACTCTCTGTCAAACCTACTAGATCAGATCTTAAAACTAACATCATCACCCTCACGTTGCCATCAAACTTAATGTCTAGTACTGAACACATTGCAATATAATTTCTCACATACTATACTAACTTATGACCCCAAGATAAAATTAAGAAACACTCACCCTCTATGACCTTATCAAAAGTAGTAAAATTTATCTCTTACTCTATATATTTACATAGTACCATCACATTCACCTTTCAATACTTAGGTACTATTCACCCTCTTAAAATACATCATTACTAATTAGTTCTAAAACCCTAATAATATCACATGTTTTGTCAAGGCCCGAGAGAATCCCCTAGTTGTAACACGGCGTATTCGACCTCGAAGAGGTCTTATACAAGCCCTTAGAACTCATTCAGCACATAGGCATAAAAATAGTGCGGAATTAAAACTTTTGTCAGTAAAGTCATCAATCAAAATCTCATTTATTAAACCGACGGAAATACTAAGTCCCAACATCGTCATCTTAGACACATCTCAACATCATAGGCTCACGAACCTTTACATTTAAAAAAATACTACTAAGAGTCTATTACATGAATTTAAAGAAAACTTCTAAGATAAGTGTCCTTGAATGCTTGAGGACATACCAAAACTTGGGAATACCATATACAAGTACTTCAATATTGAAAGGATCCTCTAGTTACCACAACCTACACTTTGTAGTAAACATGAAGAAAATGGTGTTAGCACAATTAAACACTAAATATGATGAACATGTAAAAAGGAACATTTATTTGAGATATATGCTTTTCATGCTATTTTGGTAAAACATCATAAAACAAGTATAAGAGGCATATTGCAAATCCTCATCAACATAATATTATATCCTTATTATAGACAAGTTAAACTAGTACCAGTATACAAGACATAATTGTATTCATCAAGTAATCCATTTCATCATTTTAGACCCTCCACCTAAAGTTATCCTAAGACCCACCTAAGTAAGACATCAAGTATTAGCGCATACAACCTTTTCATACACACCTAAGTTTCCCTCAAGACTACCAAAGATAAAGACCTTTCCTTTTCAACATAACCCAATAAGTCAACATTCATTAATAGAGACATTCATGCATTTAGGGGACTCCACATAATAGTCATTAAAGACTTAGGAAACTCACTTTAGCATATTCAAATCCTACTCGTTCCATGTATAGGTAGCATCCCATCCTACTACTTACATGTTGTAGAATCTATCCAATAACTACAGTGTATATCCCACATGATGGGAATAGGAGTTAACCGACATAGACCACACTAGATAGGTATGGAATCCACTATAATAAGACCCCTCAGCGTGGAAAGTGTTATACTGTCCAAGGGTAGAACTAATATAAAACCCATTTTGGCACATGGTTTAAGGGATATCCAAAGATGTTCGTTGGACTTAGCCTTTTCTTCGGGAAAAGACACCATCTTAACCATATCTACTCGGTGCTAGTCTTAGTTCCCATAGAGTAGTTCAAACACATGAATGTACTAGAGAGGGCACAAACACTAGGTCTACCGACCCATAGTAATGTCACGCCTCAAAACCCATTAAGACAGACAGGCACCCGATGCCCTAAAGGCCCGAGAGAACCAACCTGCAACCTGTTCTTACTGAGCATATACTATAACAATTGAGACAAGTTAACTTTGGATGCAGCGATACAAACCAACGTAAGTAGATCCAAAAGTTATATACAAGACTTGGCCGTTTAGGCCACAACTCCTTAAGACACAACTGAACCATGTACATACGTCTACAAAGCCTCTAAAAGATAGAAGACTAGAGTAGGTCGGGACAGACCCCGCCTTACCCTTAACTACGATACAATACCAAACGAATTTACCAAGGACTTAATAAAGCTCCGAATCAACTTGGAGCTCACCAAAAGTAGCAGAATTTCGAGTGCTTCTACTGAGGAGGTCTACTAGCTGGAGTACCTGAGCCTGCAGCATGAAATGCAGCGTCCCCAATATGGGACGTCAGTACGAAAAATGTACTGAATATGTAAGGCAAAAAGTATATGTAATACAAGGCACAAATGAAATCAAGTAGCAACATATGAGTGCATAGATTAGGAGAGAAGACCACCTTTGCTTACTCTTGTGGAATCAAGTAAGCTACATTCTTTTCTTTACCTTCTTTGTATGTTATAATCTTTGTTGGGCTTGTGATACAAGTGACCAGCTGATCAGTGGTAGAAGAGGATGACCCATGCTAGGCGTATTAACCCCTGGGATGCGGTCCTCATAATTACACAACTTGGGATCGGCCCATGCTAGGCTTTCGTCCCTGAGCTGCCACCCTTCTATACCAATAGGGATCGGCCCATGCTAGGCTTTCGCCCCTGAGCTGCCACCCTTAATTAAATAGATTTCTTCACTTAGATTCTTTAATCTTTGAGATTATTGTTAATCAGTTCATAACTCTTTTGAGATGTTATTTTGGATAATCGTAACATTTTGAGATGTTGATTTGGTGGTCATAATCATCTTGGAGACATGAAATTACGGAACAGTAGTGGAATACATGAAAACAATACTTTGAGGCAGTAACAATGACATAAGGAGCTATGAAACATCAACACCTTACTTTAAGACCTTAATGGCACAATTGACTTCAATTGGCTTAGGAGAAGGATTCATCAAACTTTCTTTTGTAAATACCATTTCTATAACAGCACAAGGGGAAATTACACAAGTATAGAGTAGTGAACATATAATGAAGTAGTTCCATGTGCTTAGAATGGGGAAAGAAATATTGTTAGCTATTTGAAGATAGTACGCTGCCAATATGCTTCCTTTTCAAGAAATAGAACTTATGGGAATCACTTCATTGATATTAATTGCAGATGGCAGAATTCATGCCAAAATGATATAAAATCGAATAGCCTTACATACCTTATTTTTCTGACCAATACCACTATCACGATTCAGCCTTCCTTATTGGGTGCTAATCTACAACATAAGTCATGATTAAGCTAACATCAGCAGCTAATCACAATAAGGTCCTCCAATCAGTAGCTAAAATATTTGATGGAAATCAGGCCCAAACAACCCTTACATAAATGGTGAACCACCACACCCTTCCTCTACACATTAATACAACTTCATACATCATCTCCCAAGCTACCCAAACAGCCCTCAACAACAATATTCATAAGGCAGCCACTATCAATCTCAAATCTTTCAGCATAATAGGAGAATATTGACTCAAAGATTTATCACAATCCATGAATTCTTGATAAACATATACAAAATTCTCCACTCCAAACATTATCAAAGAGAGGAAAACAAATGGGTTGAAGTCTTACCTTAATTCTGAAAATTTATCCTCTACACTTGTACTTCAAGAATTCAAACTCTCCTTCAAACTCTTACTTGAAAAATTAGACAGCACTCAAGAACTCTAAGGTGTCTTAGGGCTGCTAATTGAAGCCAAGAGAGACCAAGAAAGAACTTAGGAAATCTGAAATTTTTGCAAGTTCAAAATGGAGAATAAGACTTGATCCTTATCCTTTGAAAAAGGAGGTGTTATGGCCGACACTCTTGACCAATTTTGGTCCATATAATGTCAAGTAGGTGCCCCACCTGCTTGTCCTTTTAACTTGGGCCTTTTTGGACTTAATATTATTGGACCTTGGCTGTCCATTTTCCCTTTGTTCTTTTATTCCACTTGGGATAGATTAATGCAAGTAGGTGGTACACACTTGGCCCAATAACATGGTAAAACAAATCTTAGGAGGTCATGCACTTACCTAGTTTCACTTGGGCTTTATCCATAATGGGCCAATTGGCAGATTTGGCTGCTGGACCTTCTTTCATTCACAATTTTCTTTAATAGGTTTGGGCTTCAAATGAGCCCCTAAATATAAGCCTAAATCTGGTCAATCAAACTTGGGCCCTTTAACTATAATATAGATCAAGTAGGTGATGCAGCTGCTAGCTCAATTACCATCTTACTATAATTACTTAAATACTTTCCATCGGAGTTAACTTGCAATACATATGCTAAAACGTGCAAGGCATTACATCACCTTCCAAGCTAGTTTAAACCAACACTAATCACATAAGAAACATGATCCCTCACCTACACTATAAGTCTATGTCAAGTATAACATGAATAGAACTACCACATACAAAAATACAGGCCGTTACA